>LR738710.1:43970347-44010838 GCA_902687465.1 Secale cereale | reverse complement strand
AAAAGCAAACATCATGTCCTCCTGAGTACTGAAATATGCCATGAATAGATTAGTAGATACCTGAGATATTGCATAAAAGTGTTGCCTCCAAGCCCTTGCCATTGCCTGACGGACCGTGTGTTCCGAAATCACCCTTGGGGTTCCTGCTGTACATGCCACTTTCATCAGTAGCATGTAGGTCTCCTGAATCTCCTGATTTTGCTCTGTTGGACCAACTTCCAGATTGCAAACTGTTGGCGCTGATAAACTCAATGCTTGCATATTGAGCTCCAGATCTGGTATTATCCTGCCTTGCTGGCTATGCTGCTGAAGGGATACATCACCGGGCGGATCTTCCTCTTCTTGAATGGCCGGAACACAGTTAAGATCCATTCTCAGCGGAGCAGAACTATCTACCATAATCGGAACTCAACTCTCAAGGATTTAATCAAGGAGCTGTCGGGAGGAATGGATTGAGAGATGGTGGATCTGGAAGAGGCGAATGGATTTGAGGGATTGAGTTGGTGGGATTAGATTACAGCGGTGGGATTGAATCGAGACAGTGTTTTCTGGTTTGGAGGCGAAGAGTGTAGAAACGGCAAGAAGCCACTCTCCACGTGGGAAAACCCAGTAGTCATATACAGTAGCATTCCGTTGCTGCAATGTTCAGTCGCCGTCTGTGATGAGCGTGGATGCCGTGGAAGCCACTGAAACCCCAATGATTTTGAGTGGAGTAGGAATGTACGTAGCCGGGATGCGAACACAACTTACCCGCACCAGCAGTGGCACATCCCAGATTTCCTTTAATGGTAGTACATGTGTGATCATTGTTAAATAACTGGCCGGCTACAGTACCACTACACATCGATCAAGTTGCGCCGCAATCGGCATGGCCCTTTCAGACACTTGCCGGAATTAACAATCGAAAATCGATCGACCACCCAGGTTCTAGAACACACCACCTCCTTGACAAGAGACGATTAGTTTACTCCTGGTCTACTAATAATCAGAGCCCATGACCCCAATTCATCACGTGTGTGTGTGTGTGTGTGCCTTCGTTTCTTGCAACAAGAGTCATCGAGATGCTTTGATCCAAAGTAGTATGGAGACGAACATCATTTGTTTAACTGAAAGTTTGCGCATATATGATCGGCATTTTCAGTCACATGTGTTTGCTTTAATTAGTAGCATGGGAACTGGAGCTGAGCATCTGCGCTGAAAAGGAGGAACACACACACACACATAGAGAGGGGAAGTTGCTTGCAAAGTTTAACTTCATCTTCGCGAAGCCGCCATCATGATGCCGCCTAAGTAGGAGTAATTATTTAAGGAGATGCAGGAAAAGGCCAAGCACCAAGCACCATATTCATATATTCTCTACGGTTCCAAACACTAGACTACCACCACTACTAACTTCCATTGCTCCGGTGTGCATCCTACAAGGCTACAAGTGTCAATGTGCCATGTTTTTCCGCCGGTTCCTTTCACTCCGGCACCGGATGTACCCATAAACAAATCGGGATCGGTCGATCGCTCGCTCGCTCGCTCGTGGCTAATCTAATCAAAGGTCTCCTTTACTTCCACTCAAACAAGACACCATCGGTCGAGAAGAAGAGCAACGAGACAAGATAAGAAAAGGGAAGCATGGAGCAAAAGGAGGAAAGCAGCTTTGGTTTAGTATTTGTTACTATATTATTCTAGCTAGTACACACGAGTGTGTATAGATGATGAGAATGTGGCTAAACAACACTGTCGCGTGGACGTGGTTAGCGCTGATGATATCAGGCGTGCTTTGTTTCTGCTTTAAGGGACATGCTCTTGAGCGTGTCCATGAACCCGGGACAGCTTTGCTTTTTATCAATGGCTTGTTTTGTTTTTGGGCTTCTGGCTTCTGCTCCCCCCTCGTGTATCAGATGCTGCATGTCATGTTCTTTTTTCTGGATGCCGATCGACGCATGGTGCCCCAAAAAGGGTAGGTTTCTTAACTGAAATTAGTTCGAGCTTGGCAAAATTCAGAGACCACTTGTAATTTTTGACAGCGTGGTCTTCTCCTGTGTCCGGATACCTTCTCTATCTTCGATCAATGTATACGTGGCAGCTTATTTGGTAGTGCATGTAAAAGCGGCGCGCGGCCGCCGGAGTTTAGGTGAGACAAGTTACCACGTTAGGCGTGCGAGCCCTCTGAAGGCCTACAAATACTGACTGGCTTGACGTACAAATTAACTAGAGTAACTTACGCGAATTCGAATGGGTCTACGATCTAACACGTCGCACTACAAGAAGACGAAAGAACAAAGTACTGTATGATCGGCACGCGTGCTTCTGCCTAGCTTTCCCACTAGCTTTTTGTTTGGAAAATACTAGGCATAAAAGCCCCAGCTTACAATAAGAGAACGAAACCCAACAGTGAAAGTAAAGAAGAAATAATTTTTGGACGTAAACCATAGACGAAGGAAGAACTTTATTCACCGCCTTAGGCACAACAACGGATGGGTTACTTCTCACGACCACAAGAAATCCATTATTCAAAACCACTTCACTCAGGTCATGAGGCGCGGTCAGCCGCGCAGCATCGACATCAACTGGGACAACATCCCGGTGCCGGCTTGCGATCTCACTGAGTTAGGAGCTGCCTTCACGGCGGAAGAGGTGAAAAAGCCAATTTTTGATCTCCCCAGCGACAAAGCACGGGACCGGATGGCTATTCTGGGGCCTTCTTCAAAGCGTGTTGGGAGATCATAAAAGATGATGTTTTGCTTGCTGTCAATCACTTTTCCAATCTGCGCTCCACGAACTTAAACTGGCTCAACTCGACGAACATTGCTCTCATCCCCAAGAAGGATGGAGCGGAATGCATCTCAGATTTCCGCCCCCGATAGCCTCATCCACGCCATCGCGATGATCATTGCCAAGATGATGGCCAACCGTCTGGCCCCCCACATGCACGATCTTGTCTCCAACGCCGAGAGTGCATTCATCAAAAAGAGAAGCAACCATGACAACTTTTTGTTCGTCAGAAACTTGGCAAGAAAGTTTCATCGCAACCGCTCCCCGATGCTATTATTCAAACTAGACATCAAAAAGGCGTTTGACTCTGTACGCTGGGACTTCCTTATGGATCTTCTGAAACACCTCCGCTTTCTGCACAGATTTCGTGACTGGGTTTCAGCTTTGCTCTCTACCGCCACTTCAAGGGTGTTCATCAATGGAGTTTTGGGTGATCCGCTGAAGCATGGATGTGGCCTTCGCCAGAGGGACCCGTTTCCCCTCTTCTCTTCGTCCTGGCTATCGATCCGCTCCACCACCTCCTTTGCAAGGCCACGGCCCAAGGGCACCTACACCCTCTATGTGGTAGATCTTCACCAGTTCGGGCCTCGCTCTATGCCGACGATGCCGCCATCTTTGTGAAGCCCTTTAAAGAAGACGTCCAATTCCTTACTGCTACCCTGACCTCTTTTGAAGACATGTCTGGCCTCGTCACAAATTGTGCCAAAAGTCTGGTTGCTCCCATCCGATGTGACACCATCAACCTTGACGATGTTCTTCATGATTTTCCGGCAGTGCGCACCTCATTCCCGATGCGCTACCTTGGACTTCCATTATCCGTCAAGCGCCTCAAGCGAATCCACTTCCAGCAACTCGAAGATAAAATTGCGGGCAAGCTCCATGATAACCCACAAGTGTAGGGGATCGCAACAGTTTTCGAGGGTAAAGTATTCAACCCAAATTTATTGATTCGACACAAGGGGAGCCAAAGAATACTCTTAAGTATTAGCAGCTGAGTTGTCAATTCAACCACACCTGGAAACTTAGTATCTGCAGCAAGATAGTTTAGTAGCAAAGTAATATGATAGTGGCGATAGCAGCAATAAAAGTAATGGTAGTATTTTTGTGGTTTTCGTGATAATAGCAACGGGAAAGTAAATAAGCAACTAGCAATATAGGTAAAGCTCGTAGGCATTGGATCGGTGATGGGAAATTACGTCGGATGCAATTCATCATGTAGAAGTTATAACCTAGGGTGACACAGAACTAGCTCCAGTTCATCAATGCAATGTAGGCATGTATTTCGAATATAGTCATACGTGCTTATGGAAAAAAACTTGCATGACATCTTTTGTCCTACCCTCCTGTGGCAGCGGGGTCCTATTGGAAACTAAGGGATATTAAGGCCTCCTTTTAATAGAGCACCGGACCAAAGCATTAACACATAGTGAATACATGAACTCCTCAAACTATGGTCATCACCGGGAGTGGTCCCAATTATTGTCACTTCGGGGTTGCCGGATCATAACACATAGTAGGTGACTATAGACTTGCAAGATAGGATCAAGAACACACATATATTCATGAAAACATAATAGGTTCAGATCTGAAATCATGGCACTCGGGCCCTAGTGACAAGCATTAGGCATAGCAAAGTCATAGCAACATCAATCTCAGAACATAGTGGATACTAGGGATCAAATCCTAACAAAACTAACTCGATTACATGATAGATCCCATCCAACCCATCACCGTCCAGCAAGCCTACGATGGAATTACTCACGCACGGCGGTGAGCATTATGGAATTGGTGATGGAGGAAGGTTGATGATGACGATGGCGACGATCTCCACTCCTCGGAGCCCCGAACGGACTCCAGATCAGCCCTCCTGAGAGAGATTAGGGCTTGGCGGCAGCTCCGTCTCGTGAAACACGATAATTCTTCCTCTCTGATTTTTCTCTCCCCGAAACGGAAGATATAGGATCAGGGGGTACGTCGGTGGAGCATCGGGGGACCCATGAGGCAGGGGGCGCGCCCCCACCCTCGTGGATAGAGTGTGGACCCCCCAGTGAGGATCTTCTTGCAGGTATTTTTTATATTTTCTGAAATAATTCTTCGTTGATTTTCAGGCGATTCCGAGAACTTTTTATTCTGCACAAAAACAACAACATGGCAGTTCTACTGAAAACACAAAACAGCGTCAGCCCGGGTTAGTTCATTTCAAATCATGCAAGTTAGAGTCCAAAACAAGGGCAAAAGGGTTTGGAAAAGTAGATACGTTGGAGACGTATCAACTCCCCCAAGCATAAACTTTTGCTTGTCCTCAAGCAATTCAGTTGATAAACTGAAAGTGATAAAGAAAAACTTTGAAAAATTATGTTTGCTCTTGTTGTTGTAAATATGTAAGCTAGCATTCAGGTTTTTCAACAAGATCATGAACTAACCACATTCACAATAACTTTCAGGTCTCAAGACTACTCACATCAATGGCATAATCAACTAGCGAGCAATAATAATAAACCTCAGATGACAACACTTCTCAAAACAATCATGATATGATATAACAAGATGGTATCTCGCTAGCCCTTTTTGAGACCGCAAAACATAAATGCAGAGCACCTTTATGGATCAAGGACTAACTAGACATTGTAATTCATGGTAAAAGAGATCCAGTCATGATCATACTCAGTGCAAATTAATAGTAATACATGCAATGACAGAGGTGCTCTCCTACTGGTGCTTTTTGATAAGAGGATGATGACTCTGCATAAAAGTAAATAGATAGGCCCTTCGTAGAGGGAAGCAGGGAATTGTAGAGGTGTTAGAGATCGATTGTTAAATAGAGGTTGAATAGCATTTTGAGCGGTATACTTTCATTGTCAACATAACAACCAAGAATCTCGATATCTTCCATGCTACGCACATTATAGGCGGTTCCCAAATAGAATGGTAAAGTTTATACTCCTCCAACCACCAACAAGCACACTCCACGGCTAGCCCGAAATAACGGGTACCGTCCAAACCAACAACAGCCCTGGGAGAGTTTTGTTTAATTATTATGATTTGAGCATGGGACTGGGCATCCCGATTACCAGCCATTTTCTCATGAATGATGAGCGGAGTCCACTCATCGTGAGAATAACCCACCTAGCATGGAAGATATAGACATCCCTAGTTGACACATGAGCTGTTCGAGCATACAAAACCGAATTTCATTTGAAGATTTAGAGTTTGGCACATACAAATTTACTTGGAACAGCAGGTAAATACCGCATATAGGAAGGTATGATGGACTCATGTGCAATAACTTTGGGGTTTATGGAAGTGGATGCACAAGCATTATTCCCGCTTAGTACAGGTGAAGGCTAGAAAGAGACCGGGAAGCGACCAGCTAGAGAGCAACAACGGTCATGAACATGCATTAAAATTAATCAACAATGAATGCAAGCATGAATAGGATATAAATCACCATGAACATAAATATCGTGAAGGCTATGTTGATTTGTTTCAACTACATGCGTGAACATGTGTGATGTCTACACACGCTTCTACTCTTGTAGACTATGTTGGGCCTCCAAGCGCAGAGGTTTGTAGGACAGCAGCAATTTCCCTCAAGTGGATGACCTAAGGTTTATCGAACTCAGGGAAGTAGAGGTTGAAGATGGTCTCTCTCAAGCAACCCTGCAACTAAGATACAATAAGTCTCTTGTGTCCCCAACACACCTAATACACTTGTTAGATGTATAGGTGCACTAGTTCGGCGAAGAGATGTTAAATGGCAAGTGATATGGATGGCAAAACAAAGTAATATAAATCTGTAATAAAAAGTGCAGCAAGCAAACAAGTGGTAAACGTGAGCACAAATGGTATTGCAATGGTGGAAACAAGGTCTAGGTTTCATACTTTCACTAGTGGCAACTCCCACAACATTAACATAATCGAATCACATGATATTTCCCATAAAACATGCAATGGAGACGCACCCGGAGATCATTCCTTCGTGGTCAAGAGAGGACGAGAATTATGTAGGGCTACAAAAGCACACTTCAAAGTTCGTAGTTCTCAATCTAAGGATTTCCCAATGTCACCGCGGCCATCCAAAGAGAGTCCCACAATCACCACAACATATCTAAAGGATAGTCAAAGACAAGCACCAAGAGACTCTCAATCTTCAATCAACACACAAGAGAGGAAATCACTCATGAAAATATTTTTCTAATCCATGTCCAATTGTCACCTTGGTCTCGGGGATTATACTAGATAAAGACAAGTGAGTACATCAATCCAATACATAGAGGAAGGGGAAATATCATGGGATCACCCTATATTAACATAGCCTATGATCACAACGAAGATCACATCATGGGAGAGAGAATTGACCACATATCTACTGGTAGAAACCTCAGCCCCGAGGAGGAACTACTCCCGCATCATGGAGGGAGGAAGCAACGTCGATGGAGATGAATCCAGGGGCACTTCCCCGTCCCGGCAGGGTGCCGACACAGGAATTCTGGTCCCCCGAAGCTTGATGGCGATGGCGGCGGAGATCGGGATTGCGTCTGGAGAAAAGGGGTCCGGAATCAAGAATTCTGGCCCCCCCCCGGCTGTACTTCGGCTACCGGGAACCTTCTGGAACGCTGATTTTTTATATAATTTTTCCGGTATTTTTCTGACAGTTCTCGTAATGGGAAAACCTGAAATACAAAAACAGCCGAAAACAGAAACTGGCACTGGGGTGCACTGAGTTAATAGGTTAGTCCAAATATGATCAAAAGTGTATGGAAGTGTATAAATATCATAGCAATATCACCCAAAAGAGGCATGGAGCAAGCAGAAATTATAGATACGTTTTGGACGTATCAACATCCCCAAGCTTAATTCCTGCTCGTCCTCGAGTAGGTAAATGATAACAAGAATAATTTCTGTGGTGACATGCTATTAACCATATAGGACTTTTTCATAGTCATATGACAAAAACTTACTGAGACAATGAATCTATAGTAATTAAGTTGCCTCATGAGAAAATCACAAAGAACTGAAAGTTTTACAATATGATACTGAAACATCAAATAGATTTGTAATGAACATGGTGTGCAAATATGATAAAGTGATATCTCGCTTTCCCCCTTTAGTGAAGCAAAACATAAATGCAGGGGCACCTCCAAGGTTTAAGTGATGACTAGATACAATGATTTCAGAATAAACGATATCACAATCATGTAAAAGAAAATGCTACTTTGGGACAATGCACATTACACTCAGAATGACAATCATGCTCTCAGTAGTTGGTGCTTTTAAAAGAAGGTGGAGACTCTCGAACCGTGGCTTTTGTTGGCAAGGTTGAAAACCCGTAGTCGGAAACAAAGACAAAACATGCACCAGAGCTCTTGGCTTTAAAACAGAGGTAATACTTTTTTTTAGATCATGCATGTTTCGTCAACGAATGCTAGCAGACAACTCAATCACTTCTTGAGATGGACAAGTTTCGAGGAACGGCTACCGAATGAGGACGATCACATCCTCTTAATCTCCTTTGTTTATCACTGCCAAAGTTTTCTGATTTCTCATGAACAAAGCGTGAAGGAGGGTTTGTTTGTTATATTAATTTTGAGTCGGGCGCACTCAATGCCAGTTCCTTCTCGTATTATGGGTTTGCACATTATACATGCAATCCCGGGGTGAAGCTTGTCCAACTTAAAAAGATTATGAATTAGCTACTACTTCCTCATGGACTTACAACAGCGGCACAAAATAGGAATGCTTTTTTTTCTTTGAATAATTTCGAGATGGTACATGCAAGTCTCCGTTAGGAATGGCAGGTAAATACCATGTAGGAAGGTATGGTGGACTCATATGGCATAACTGGTATAAAAGAATGTGGATGCATGATGGCTTCTCGCCCCTCGTTGGTTACCCCAAGTGGAAGGTATGAGATGCAGTGTAGTGGAAGTTTTCCCTTGGCAAAGATACCAAGGATCGATTTCCCCTGAGACTCCCAGTTTCAACAAGAAGGTGTCAACTGCTAACGGCGCTAGATACTAGCAATCAACGTGGACCTGCTGATGGGCCTCTAACCCCTCGTTGGTTACCCCAAGTGGAAGGTGAAAGATGCAGTGTTGTGGAAGTGTTTTCCCTTAGCAAAGATGCCAAGGATCGAATCCCCAGAGACTCCTAGGTTCAACAAGTAGGTGTCAACTGCTAACGGCGCAGATTAGCAATCAACGTGGACCTGCACACAGATACAAATAACTTTGCTCCCAACGAGTACAGAGAGGTTGTCAATCCCTCCGGCCTTGTAGTTCACAAAGGATTAAAAGCAAATGATAGTAGTGATAGATAGTGTTTGCAATAGTAAATAATAGCGAAAAGTAAATAGCGGATGTGATCAATGATGGTAATATGGACCGGAGTCGCATGATGTTCACTAGTGATGTCTCTCTCCCAAAAGACGATAAAACATCTATGTGAGGTAAACGAATTACAACTGGGCAATTGACAGGACCACGAACGCAAACCAATGCTGACTACATTGCAAGAAAGGTTGAGGTTCAAAGCATGGGCGGTACGCCAAGGTAAGTAGACCGAAATCCATCAATATCTACTACTAATCATCCACCTTGAGATATCTATCCAGAACATCTCGCTGGTATTAAGTTGCGAGCCCCACCCATAGTGTAAACTCAAAGCAACAGACAACTGCATTAAAAGAACTTTGCGTAAAGTAAACAATCCTTGCACCCGCGGGCACAAGCACCGTTGTTTTCCCCCTTGTGGCAACAGCACATCCCCTAGACTCATGTTTCTGTCACTCAAGCTAGTCATCGAGGGGCATGAACCCACAATCGAGCATAACGTTCCCTCTTGGAGTCACTACGTATTACTTGGCCAAAGCAATAAATAACAACGGAGAACATGCAAGAATTACTTATGAACATAAATATAAAAGAGGTGAATCAAATATATTACTCAAGAACAATCTGAACATAATCTCATAATCCATCGGATCCCAGCAAACTCATCATAGCAACAACATAAGGATTACATATGTGCCTCGATCATGTAGGGCAGCTCACGAGGACTAATTAGTGAAGCACAAGAACGGGAGGAGAACATTACATAGCTACTGGTCATGGACTCATGGTCCAAGGGAGACTACTCACAACTCATCCGGGAGGCGTCCATGGTGGTGGAGAAGCTCCCGGTGGTGATCCTCCCCTCCGGCAGGGTGCCGGGAAGAGTTCTCCTGGTGCTCCCGATCTTGGAAGCGGCGGCGGCGGCGGAACAGAGATGAGATCGCGAAAAGAGTTCCTGTCCCGAGGGATTTGAGGGACGCTCTAAATATATGCCAAAGGGGGGCACCAGACGGGCTTCGGGGGGCCCAGGCACCCCCCCGGCGCGGCCCAGGGGGGGGGGGCGCCGCCAGGGCGCCCCGAGCCCTGGTGCCCCCCCCGGCTGTACTTCGGGCGCAAGGTCGGTTCCGGAACGCTGATTTTTTATATAATTTTTCTGGATTTTTCCTGGCAGTTCTCGTAACGTGAAAACCTGAAATACAAAATCAGCCAAAAACAGAAACTGGCACCGGGGTGCACTGGATTAGTAGGTTAGTCCAAATATGATCAAAAGTGTATGGAAGTGTATGAATATCATAGCAATATCACCCAAAAGTGGCATGGAGCAAGCAGAAATTATAGATACGTTTTGGACGTATCGACATCCCCAAGCTTAATTCCTGCTCGTCCTCGAGTAGGTAAATGATAACAAGAATAATTTCTGTGGTGACATGCTATTAACCATATAGGACTTTTCATAGTCATATGACAAAAGCTTACTGAGACAATGATTCTATAGTAATTAAGTTGCCTCATGAGAAAATCACAAATGACTGAAAGTTTTACAATATGAAACTGAAACATCAAAAAGATTTGCAATGATCATGATGTGCAAATATGATAAAGTGATATCTAGCTTGCCCCCTTTAGTGATGCAAAACATAAATGCAGGGGCACCTTCAAGGTTTAAGTGATGACTAGATACAATGATTTCAAAATAAACGATATCACAATCATGCAAAAGACAATGCTACTTTGGGACAATGCACATTACACTCAGAATGACAAGCATGCTCTCAGTAGTTGGTGCTTTTAAAAGAAGGTGGAGACTCAACATAAAAGTAAAAGAATGGTTATGTGCTAGAGCTTTTTATTTTGAAACATAGAAGCATTTTTGTCAACGGTAGTAGTACTTCATATGTGTCATGCATAAGACATCCTATAAGTTGCAAGCCTCATGCATCGAATACCAATAGTGCTCGCACCTTGTCCTAATTAGCTCGGATTTCCATGGGTTATCATTGCATTACATATGTTTCAACCAAGTGTCACAAAGGGGTACCTCTATGCCACCTGTACAAAGGTCCAAGGAGATAAATCGCATTTGATTTCTCGTTTTTGATAGATCTCAACTTGAGGACATCCATACCGGGACAACATAGAAAATAGATGATGGACTCCTCTTTAATGCATAAGCATATTCTCATAAGAAATTGAGGATTAAGTCCAAGCTAAAACTGAACGAAATATGCCCTAGAGGCAATAATAAAGTTATTATTTATTTCCTTATATCATGATAAATGTTTATTATTCATGCTAGAATTGTATTAACCGGAAACTTAATACATGTGTGAATACATAGACAAAACAGAGTGTCCCTAGTATGCCTCTACTAGACTAGCTCATTGATCAAAGATGGTTATGTTTCCTAGCCATAGACATGAGTTGTCATTTGATCAACGGGATCACATCATTAGGAGAATGATCTGATGGACAAGACCCATCCGTTAGCTTAGCAACTTGATCATTTAGTTTTATTGCTATTGCTTTCTTCATGACTTATACATGTTCCTATGACTATGAGATTATGCAACTCCCGAATACCGGAGGAACACCTTGTGTGCTATCAAACGTCACAACGTAACTAGGTGATTATAAAGATGCTCTACAGGTGTTTCCGAAGGTGTTTGTGGTGTTGGCATAGATCAAGATTAAGATTTATAAATGGATCTTCAAGAGGAAGACCGACGCAAACGGTAATGTTACTGTTTACAAAGCTCGACTTGTTGCGAAAGGGTTTCGACAAGTTCAAGGAGTTGACTACGATGAGACTTTCTCACCCGTAGCGATGCTTAAGTCTGTCCGAATCATGTTAGTAATTGTCGCATTTTATGAAATCTGGCAAATGCATAACAAAACTGCATTCTTTAATGGATTTATTAAAGAAGACTTGTATATGATGCAACCAGAAGGTTTTGTCAATCCTAAAGGTGCTAACAAAATGTGCAAGCTCCAGCGATCCATCTATGGACTGGTGCAAGCATCTCGGAGTTGGAATATACGCTTTGATAAGTTGATCAAAGCATATATATTTATATAGACTTGCGGTGAAGCCTGTATTTACAAGAAGTGAGTGGGAGCACTACAACCTTTCTGATAAGTATATGTGAATGACATATTATCGATCGGAAATGATGTAGAATTTTCTGGAAAGCATAAAGGAGTGTTTGAAAGGAGTTTTTCAAAGAAAGACCTTGGTGAAGCTGCTTACATATTGGGCATCAAGATCTATAGAGATAGATCAAGACGCTTGATAAGACTTTCGATGAGTACATACCTTGATAAGATTTTGAAGTAGTTCAAAATGGATCAGTCAAAGAAGGAGTTCTTGCCTGACTTATAAGGTGTGAAGTTGAGTAAGACTCAAAGCCAGACCACGGCAGAAAAATATAGAGAGAATGAAAGTCATTCCCTATGCCTCAGCCATAGGTTCTATAAAGTATGCCATGCTGTGTACCAAACATGTTGTGTACCTTGCCATGAGTTTGACAAGGAGGTACAATAGTGATCCAGGAGTAGATCACTGTACAGCGGTCAAAATTATCCTTAGTAACTGGATGACTAAGGAAATGTTTCTCGATTATGGAGGTGATAAAGAGTTCGTCGTAAAGGGTTACGCCGATGCAAGCTTTGACACTAAATCCAGCTGACTCTAAGTATCAATTTGGATGCGTATTGAAAGTGGGAGCAATTAGCAGTAGCTCCATGCAGAGCATTGTAGACACATAGACATTTGCGAAATACATATGGATCTGAATGTGACAGACCCGTTGACTAAACTTCTCTCTCGAAGCAAAACATGATCACACCTTAGTACTCTTTGGGTGTTAATCACATAGCGATGTGAACTAGATTATTTACTCTAGTAAACCCTTTGGGTGTTAATCACATGACGATGTGAACTATCGGTGTTAAATCACATGGCGATGTGAACTAGATTATTGACTCTAGTACAAGTGGGAGACTGAAGGAAATATGCCCTAGAGGCAATAATAAAGTTATTATTTATTTCCTTATATCATGATAAATGTTTATTATTCATGCTAGAATTGTATTAACCGGAAACTTAATACATGTGTGAATACATAGACAAAACAGAGTGTCCCTAGTATGCCTCTACTAGACTAGCTCATTGATCAAAGATGGTTATGTTTCGTAGCCATAGACATGAGTTGTCATTTGATAAACGGGATCACATCATTAGGAGAATGATCTGATGGACAAGACCCATCCGTTAGCTTAGCACTATGATCGTTTAAGTTTTACTGCTATTGCTTTCTTCATGACTTATACATGTTCCTATGACTATGAGATTATGCAACTCCCGAATACCGAAGGAACACTTTGTGTGCTACCAAACGTCACAACGTAACTGGGTGATTATAAAGGTACTCTACAGGTGTCTCCGAAGGTACTTGTTGGGTTGGCGTATTTCGAGATTAGGATTTGTCACTCCGATTGTTGGAGAGGTATCTCTGGGCCCACTCGGTAATGCACATCACTATAAGCCTTGCAAGCATTGCAGCTAATGAGTTAGTTGCGGGATGATGTATTACGTAACGAGTAAAGAGACTTGTTGGTAATGAGATTGAACTAGGTATTGAGATACCGACGATCGAATCTCGGGCATGTAACATACCGATGACAAAGGGAACAATGTATGTTGTTATGCGGTTTGACCGATAAAGATCTTCGTAGAATATGTGGGAGCCAATATGAGCATC
The DNA here is from genome assembly GCA_902687465.1 of Secale cereale. Classification (NCBI taxonomy): domain Eukaryota; kingdom Viridiplantae; phylum Streptophyta; class Magnoliopsida; order Poales; family Poaceae; genus Secale; species Secale cereale. Next base: position 43,996,980 of record LR738710.1, on the reverse strand, counting down.
CAGGTTCCGCTATTGGTTATTGACCGGAGACGTGTCTCGGTCATGTCTACATAGTTCTCGAACCCGTAGGGTCCGCACGCTTAAGGTTTCGATGATAGTTTTATTATGAGTTTATGAGTTTTGATGTACCGAAGGAGTTCGGAGTCCCGGATGAGATCGGGGACATGACGAGGAGTCTCAAAATGGTCGAGACGTAAAAATCGATATATTGGACGACTATACTTGGACATCGGAAAGGTTCCGAGTGATTCGGGTATTTTCGGAGTACCGGGGAGTTACGGGAATAGAGGAGAGAGGCCAAAAGGAAGGAGGCGTGCACCCCCCTTCTGGTCCGAGTTGGACAAGGGGTGCAGCCCCCTTTTCCTTCTCCCTCTCCCCCTCTTTCCTTCTCTCCTACTCCGTAAAGGAAAGGGGAATCCTACTAGGACTTGGAAGTCCTAGTAGGACTCCCCACACTTGGCGCGCCCCCTCTAGGGCCGGCCTCTCCCTCCCTCCTTTATATACGGGGGCAGGGGGGCACCTCTAGACACAACAATTGATCTCTTGATCTCTTAGCCGTGTGCGGTGCCCCCCTCCACCATAGTTCTTCTCGATAAATATTGTAGCGGTGCTTAGGCGAAGCCCTGCGACGGTAGAACATCAAGATCGTCACCACGCCGTCGTGCTGACGGAACTCTCCCTCGACACTCGGCTGGATCGGAGTTCGAGGGACGTCATCGAGCTGAACGTGTGCTAGAACTCGGAGGTGCCGTAGTTTCGGTGCTTGATCAGTCAGGCCGTGAAGACGTACGACTACATCAACCGCGTTGTTCTAACGCTTCCGCTTTCGGTCTACGAGGGTACGTAGACTCACTCTTCCCTCTCGTTGCTATGCATCTGGTAGATAGATCTTGCGTGATCGTAGGAAAATTTTAAAATACTACGTTCCCCAACAGTGGTATCAGAGCCAGGTCTATGCGTAGATGATATGCACGAGTAGAACACAATGAGTTGTGGGCGATACTAGTCATACTTCTTACTAGCATGTCATACTTTGCTTCGGCGGTATTGTGAGATGAAGCGGCCCGGACCGACATTACGCGTACGCTTACGCGAGACTGGTTTCACCGTTACGAGCACTCGTTGCTTAAAGGTGACTGGCGGGTGTCTGTGTCTCTCACTTTAGCTGAATCAAGTGTGGCTACGCCCGGTCCTTGTGAAGGTTAAAACAACACATAGTTGACGAAACATCGTTGTGGTTTTGTATGCGTAGGTAAGAACGGTTCTTGCTAAGCCCGTAGCAGCCACGTAAAACTTGCAACAACAAAGTAGAGGACGTCTAACTTGTTTTTGCAGGGCATATTGTGATGTGATATGGTCAAGACATGATGAGTTATACGGCTTTGTATGAGATGATCATGTTTTGTAATGTTATCGGCAACTGGCAGGAGCCATATGGTTGTCGCTTTATTGTATGAAATACAATCGCCATGTAATTGCTTTACTTTATCACTAAGAGGTAGCGATAGTCGTAGAAGCAATAGTTGGCGAGACGATAACGATGCTACGATGGAGATCAAGGTGTCGCGCCGGTGACGAAGGTGATCATGATGGTGCTTTGGAGATGGAGATCAAAAGCACAAGATGATGATGGCCATATCATGTCACATATTTTGATTGCATGTGGTGTTTATCTTATTATGCTTCTTATTTTGCTTAGAACGACGGTAGCATTATAAGATGATCCCTTACTAAATTTCAAGGTATAAGTGTTCTCCCTGAGTATGCACCGTTGCGAAAGTTCGTCGTGCCGAGACACCACGTGATGATCGGGTGTGATAAGCTCTACGTTCAAATACAATGGGTGTAAGCCAGTTTTGCACACGCAGAATACTCGGGTTAAACTTGACGAGCCTAGCATATGCAGATATGGCCTTGGAACACTGGAGACTGAAAGGTCGAGCGTGAATCATATAGTAGATATGATCAACATAAGATGTTCACCATTGAAACTACTCCATCTCACGTGATGATCGGACATGGTTTAGTTGATTTGGATCATGTGATCATTTAGATGACCGGAGGGATGTCTATCTAAGTGGGAGTTCTTAATTAATATGATTAAATTGAACTTTAATTTATCATGAACTTAGTCCTGGTAGTATTAGCATATCTACGTTGTAGATCAATAGCTCGCGATGTTGCTCCACGTTTATTTTTTATATGTTCCTAGAGAAAACCAAGTTGAAAGATGTTAGTAGCAATGATGCGGAATTGTTCCGTGATCTGAGGATTATTCGGATTGCTGCACAGAAGAATTATGTCCTTGATGCACCGCTAGGTGACAGACCTATTGCAGGAGCAGATGTAGACGTTATGAACGTTTTGACAAAAGCTCGATATGATGACTACTTAATAAGTTAGTGCACCATGCTTTACGGCTTATAACCGGGACTTCAAAAACGTTTTGAAACTCCACGGAGCCTATGAGATGTTCCAAGAGTTGAAATTAGTGTTTCATACTCATGCCCGTGTCGAGAGGTATAAGACCTCTGACAGTACTTTGCCTACAAGATGGAGGAGAATAGCTCAACCAGTGAGCATGTGCTCAGATTGTCTGGGTAGTACAATTGCTTGAATCAAGTGGGAGTTAATCTTCCAGATACGATAGTAATTGACAAAGTTCTCTAGACACTATCACCAAGTTAGTACAACTTCGTGATGAACTATAATATGCAAGGGATGACGAAAGTAATTCCCGAGCTCTTCACGATGCTGAAATCGGCGAAGGTAGAAATCAAGAAAGAGCATCAAGTGTTGATGGTTAACCAGACCACTTGTTTCAAGTAAAGGGCAAAGGGATAGAAGGGGAACTTCAAGAAGAATGACAAGCAAGTTGTCACTCCCGTGAAGAAACCCAAAGCTAAACTCAAGCCTGAAACTAAGTGCTTCTACTGCAAAGGAAATGGTCACTAGAAGTGGAACTGCCCTAGATATTTGGCGGATAAGAAGGATGGCAAAGTGAACAAAGGTATATTTGATATACAGATTTTTGATGTGTATTTTACTAGTGTTCATAGCAACCCCTCGGTATTTGATATTGGTTCAGTTGCTAAAGAGTAGTAACTCAAAATGGGAGTTGCATAATGAACAGAAACTAGTTAAAGGATGAAGTGACGATGTGTATTGGAAGTAGTTCCAAGATTGATATGATCATCATCGCACACTCCCTATACTTTCGGGATTAGTGTTGAACCTAAATAAGTGTTATTTGGTGTTTGTGTTGAGCATGTATATGATTTGATCATGTTTATTGCAATACGGTTATTCATGTAAGTTAGAGAATAATTGTTGTTCTATTTACATGAATAAAACCTTCTATGGTCATACACCCAATGAAAATGGTTTGTTGGATCTCGATCGTGTGATACACATATTCATAATATTGAAGCCAAAAGATGCAAGGTTAATAATGATAGTGCAACTTATTTGTGGCACTGCCGTTTAGGTCATATTGGTGTAAAGCGCATGAAGAAACTCCATAGTGATGGACTTTTGGAATCACTTGATTATGAATCACTTAGTGCTTGCGAACCATGCCTCATGGGCAAGATGACTAAAACTCCGTTCTCCGGAACCGTGGAGCGAGCAACAGAGTTGTTGGAAATCATACATACTGATGTATGCGGACCAATGAGTGTTGAAGCTCGCGGCAGGTATCGTTATTTTCTGACCTTCACTGATGATTTGAGCAGATATGGGTATATCTACTTAATGAAGCACAAATCTGAAACATTTGAAAAGTTCAAAGAATTTCAGAGTGAAGTGGAGAATCATCGTAACAAGAAAATAAGAGTTTCTACGATATGATCGTAGAGGTAAAATATTTGAGTTAGTGAGTTTGGCCTTCAATAAAACAATGTGAAATAGTTTCACTACTCACGCCACCTGGAACACCACAGTGTAATGGTGTGTCTGAACGTCATAACCGTACTTTATTAGATATGGTGCGATCGATGATGTCTCTTACCGATCTACCACTATCGCTTTTGGGGTTATGCATTAGAGACAGCTACATTCACGTTAAATAGGGCACCATCTAAATCCGTGGAGATGACACCGTATGAACTGTGGTTGGACGAGAAACTTAAGCTGTCATTTCTTTAAGTTTGGGACTGCGATGCTTATGTGAAAAAGTTTCAACATGAAAAGCTCGAACCCAAATCGGAGAAGTAAATCTTCATAGGATACCCAAAAGAAACTGTTTGGGTACACCTTCTATCACAGATCCTAAGGCAAGGTCTTTGTTGCTAAGAGTGGATCCTTTCTAGAGAAGGAGTTTCTCTCGAAAGAAGTGAGTGGGAGGAAAGTAGAACTTGATGAGGTAATTGTACCTTCTCCCGAATTGGAAGGTAGTACATCACAGAAACTCGTTCCAGTGATTCCTACACCAATTAGTGAGGAAGCTAATGATGATGATCATGAAACTTCAGATCAAGTTTCTGCTGAACTTTGTAGATCAACCAGAGTTCGTTCCGCACCAGAGTGGTACGGCAACCCAGTTCTGGAAGTCATGTTACTAGACCATGATGAACCTACGAACTATGAGGAAGCGATGATGAGCCCAGATTCCGCAAAATGGCTTGAGACCATGAAATCTGAGATGGGATCCATGTATTAGAACAAAGTATGGACTTTGGTTGACTTGCCCGATGATCGGCAAGCCATCGAAAATAAATGGATCTTCAAGAGGAAGACCGACGCAAACGGTAATGTTACTGTTTACAAAGCTCAACTTGTTGCGAAAGGGTTTCGACAAGTTCAAGGAGTTGACTACGATGAGACTTTCTCACTCGTAGCGATGCTTAAGTCTGTCCGAATCATGTTAGTAAATTGCCGCATTTTATGAAATCTGGAAATGGATAACAAAACTGCATTCTTTAATGGATTTATTAAAGAAGACTTGTATATGATGCAACCAGAAGGTTTTGTCAATCCTAAAGGTGCTAACAAAATGTGCAAGCTCCAGCGATCCATCTATGGACTGGTGCAAGCATCTCGGAGTTGGAATATACGCTTTGATAAGTTGATCAAAGCATATAGATTTATACAGACTTGCGGTGAAGCCTGTATTTACAAGAAGTGAGTGGGAGCACTACAACCTTTCTGATAAGTATATGTGAATGACATAGTGTCGATCGGAAATGATGTAGAATTTTCTGGAAAGCATAAAGGAGTGTTTGAAAGGAGTTTTTCAAAGAAAGACCTTGGTGAAGCTGCTTACATATTGGGCATCAAGATCTATAGAGATAGATCAAGACGCTTGATAAGACTTTCGATGAGTACATACCTTGATATGATTTTGAAGTAGTTCAAAATGGATCAGTCAAAGAAGGAGTTCTTACCTGACTTGTAAGGTGTGAAGTTGAGTAAGACTCAAAGCCAGACCACGGCAGAAAAATATAGAGAGAATGAAAGTCATTCCCTATGCCTCAGCCATAGGTTCTATAAAGTATGCCATGCTGTGTACCAAACATGTTGTGTACCTTGCCATGAGTTTGTCAAGAGGGTACAATAGTGATCCAGGAGTAGATCACTGTACAACGGTCAAAATTATCCTTAGTAACTGGATGACTAAGGAAATGTTTCTCGATTATGGAGGTGATAAAGAGTTCGTCGTAAAGGGTTACGCCGATGCAAGCTTTGACACTAAATCCAGCTGACTCTAAGTATCAATCTGGATGCGTATTGAAAGTGGGAGCAATTAGCTAGAGTAGCTCCATGCAGAGCATTGTAGACACATAGACATTTGCGAAATACATACGGATCTGAATGTGACAGACCCGTTGACTAAACTTCTCTCACGAAGCAAAACATGATCACACCTTAGTACTCTTTCGGTGTTAATCACATAGCGATGTGAACTAGATTATTGACTCTAGTAAACCCTTTGGGTGTTAATCACATGACGATGTGAACTATCGGTGTTAAATCACATGGCGATGTGAACTAGATTATTGACTCTAGTGCAAGTGGGAGACTGAAGGAAATATGCCCTAGAGGCAATAATAAAGTTATTATTTATTTCCTTATATCATGATAAATGTTTATTATTCATGCTAGAATTGTATTAACCGGAAACTTAATACATGTGTGAATACATAGACAAAACAGAGTGTCCCTAGTATGCCTCTACTAGACTAGCTCATTGATCAAAGATGGTTATGTTTCGTAGCCATAGACATGAGTTGTCATTTGATAAACGGGATCACATCATTAGGAGAATGATCTGATGGACAAGACCCATCCGTTAGCTTAGCACTATGATCGTTTAAGTTTTACTGCTATTGCTTTCTTCATGACTTATACATGTTCCTATGACTATGAGATTATGCAACTCCCGAATACCGAAGGAACACTTTGTGTGCTACCAAACGTCACAACGTAACTGGGTGATTATAAAGGTACTCTACAGGTGTCTCCGAAGGTACTTGTTGGGTTGGCGTATTTCGAGATTAGGATTTGTCACTCCGATTGTTCGAGAGGTATCTCTGGGCCCACTCGGTAATGCACATCACTATAAGCCTTGCAAGCATTCCAGCTAATGAGTTAGTTGCGGGATGATGTATTACGTAACGAGTAAAGATACTTGTTGGTAATGAGATTGAACTAGGTATTGAGATACCGACGATCGAATCTCGGGCATGTAACATACCGATGACAAAGGGAACAATGTATGTTGTTATGCGGTTTGACCGATAAAGATCTTCGTAGAATATGTGGGAGCCAATATGAGCATCCAGGTTCCGCTATTGGTTATTGACCGGAGACGTGTCTCGGTCATGTCTACATAGTTCTCGAACCCGTAGGGTCCGCACGCTTAAGGTTTCAATGATAGTTTTATTATGAGTTTATGAGTTTTGATGTACCGAAGGAGTTCGGAGTCCCGGATGAGATCGGGGACATGACGAGGAGTCTCAAAATGGTCGAGACGTAAAAATCGATATATTGGACGACTATATTCGGACATCGGAAAGGTTCCGAGTGATTCGGGTATTTTCGGAGTACCGGGGAGTTACGGGAATAGAGGAGAGAGGCCAAAAGGAAGGAGGCGTGCACCCCCCTTCTGGTCCGAGTTGGACAAGGGGTGCAGCCCCCTTTTCCTTCTCCCTCTCCCCCTCTTTCCTTCTCTCCTACTCCGTAAAGGAAAGGGGAATCCTACTAGGACTTGGGAGTCCTAGTAGGACTCCCCACACTTGGCGCGCCCCCTCTAGGGCCGGCCTCTCCCTCCCTCCTTTATATACGGGGGCAGGGGGGCACCTCTAGACACAACAATTGATCTCTTGATCTCTTAGCCGTGTGCGGTGCCCCCCTCCACCATAGTTCTTCTCGATAAATATTGTAGCGGTGCTTAGGCGAAGCCCTGCGACGGTAGAACATCAAGATCGTCACCACGCCGTCGTGCTGACGGAACTCTCCCTCGACACTCGGCTGGATCGGAGTTCGAGGGACGTCATCGAGCTGAACGTGTGCTAGAACTCGGAGGTGCCGTAGTTTCGGTGCTTGATCAGTCAGGCCGTGAAGACGTACGACTACATCAACCACGTTGTTCTAACGCTTCCGCTTTCGGTCTACGAGGGTACGTAGACTCACTCTCCCCTCTCGTTGCTATGCATCTGGTAGATAGATCTTGCGTGATCGTAGGAAAATTTTAAAATACTACGTTCCCCAACAGTGGTATCAGAGCCAGGTCTATGCGTAGATGATATGCACGAGTAGAACACAATGAGTTGTGGGCGATACTAGTCATACTTCTTACTAGCATGTCATACTTTGCTTCGGCGGTATTGTGAGATGAAGCGGCCCAGACCGACATTACACGTACGCTTACGCGAGACTGGTTTCACCGTTACGAGCACTCGTTGCTTAAAGGTGACTGGCGGGTGTCTGTGTCTCTCACTTTAGCTGAATCAAGTGTGGCTACGCCCGGTCCTTGTGAAGGTTAAAACAACACATAGTTGACGAAACATCGTTGTGGTTTTGTATGCGTAGGTAAGAACGGTTCTTGCTAAGCCCGTAGCAGCCACGTAAAACTTGCAACAACAAAGTAGAGGATGTCTAACTTGTTTTTGCAGGGCATATTGTGATGTGATATGGTCAAGACATGATGAGTTATACGGCTTTGTATGAGATGATCATGTTTTGTAATGTTATCGGCAACTGGCAGGAGCCATATGGTTGTCGCTTTATTGTATGAAATACAATCGCCATGTAATTGCTTTACTTTATCACTAAGAGGTAGCGATAGTCGTAGAAGCAATAGTTGGCGAGACGATAACGATGCTACGATGGAGATCAAGGTGTCGCGCCGATGACGAAGGTGATCATGATGGTGCTTTGGAGATGGAGATCAAAAGCACAAGATGATGATGGCCATATCATGTCACATATTTTGATTGCATGTGATGTTTATCTTATTATGCTTCTTATTTTGCTTAGAACGACGGTAGCATTATAAGATGATCCCTTACTAAATTTCAAGGTATAAGTGTTCTCCCTGAGTATGCACCGTTGCGAAAGTTCGTCGTGCCGAGACACCACGTGATGATCGGGTGTGATAAGCTCTACGTTCAAATACAATGGGTGTAAGCCAGTTTTGCACACGCAGAATACTCGGGTTAAACTTGACGAGCCTAGCATATGCAGATATGGCCTCGGAACACTGGAGACTGAAAGGTCGAGCGTGAATCATATAGTAGATATGATCAACATAAGATGTTCACCATTGAAACTACTCCATCTCACGTGATGATCGGACATGGTTTAGTTGATTTGGATCATGTGATCATTTAGATGACCGGAGGGATGTCTATCTAAGTGGGAGTTCTTAATTAATATGATTAAATTGAACTTTAATTTATCATGAACTTAGTCCTGGTAGTATTAGCATATCTACGTTGTAGATCAATAGCTCGCGATGTTGCTCCACGTTTATTTTTTATATGTTCCTAGAGAAAACCAAGTTGAAAGATGTTAGTAGCAATGATGCGGAATTGTTCCGTGATCTGAGGATTATTCGGATTGCTGCACAGAAGAATTATGTCCTTGATGCACCGCTAGGTGACAGACCTATTGCAGGAGCAGATGTAGACGTTATGAACGTTTTGACAAAAGCTCGATATGATGACTACTTAATAAGTTAGTGCACCATGCTTTACGGCTTATAACCGGGACTTCAAAAACGTTTTGAAACGCCACGGAGCCTATGAGATGTTCCAAGAGTTGAAATTAGTGTTTCATACTCATGCCCGTGTCGAGAGGTATAAGACCTCTGACAGTACTTTGCCTACAAGATGGAGGAGAATAGCTCAACCAGTGAGCATGTGCTCAGATTGTCTGGGTAGTACAATTGCTTGAATCAAGTGGGAGTTAATCTTCCAGATACGATAGTAATTGACAAAGTTCTCTAGACACTATCACCAAGTTAGTACAACTTCGTGATGAACTATAATATGCAAGGGATGACGAAAGTAATTCCCGAGCTCTTCACGATGCTGAAATCGGCGAAGGTAGAAATCAAGAAAGAGCATCAAGTGTTGATGGTTAACCAGACCACTTGTTTCAAGTAAAGGGCAAAGGGATAGAAGGGGAACTTCAAGAAGAATGACAAGCAAGTTGTCACTCCCGTGAAGAAACCCAAAGCTAAACTCAAGCCTGAAACTAAGTGCTTCTACTGCAAAGGAAATGGTCACTAGAAGTGGAACTGCCCTAGATATTTGGCGGATAAGAAGGATGGCAAAGTGAACAAAGGTATATTTGATATACAGATTTTTGATGTGTATTTTACTAGTGTTCATAGCAACCCCTCGGTATTTGATATTGGTTCAGTTGCTAAAGAGTAGTAACTCGAAATGGGAGTTGCATAATGAACAGAAACTAGTTAAAGGATGAAGTGACGATGTGTATTGGAAGTAGTTCCAAGATTGATATGATCATCATCGCACACTCCCTATACTTTCGGGATTAGTGTTGAACCTAAATAAGTGTTATTTGGTGTTTGTGTTGAGCATGAATATGATTTGATCATGTTTATTGCAATACGGTTATTCATGTAAGTTAGAGAATAATTGTTGTTCTATTTACATGAATAAAACCTTCTATGGTCATACACCCAATGAAAATGGTTTGTTGGATCTCGATCGTGTGATACACATATTCATAATATTGAAGCCAAAAGATGCAAGGTTAATAATGATAGTGCAACTTATTTGTGGCACTGCCGTTTAGGTCATATTGGTGTAAAGCGCATAAAGAAACTCCATAGTGATGGACTTTTGGAATCACTTGATTATGAATCACTTGGTGCTTGCGAACCATGCCTCATGGGCAAGATGACTAAAACTCCGTTCTCCGGAACCGTGGAGCGAGCAACAGAGTTGTTGGAAATCATACATACTGATGTATGCGGACCAATGAGTGTTGAAGCTCGCGGCAGATATCGTTATTTTCTGACCTTCACTGATGATTTGAGCAGATATGGGTATATCTACTTAATGAAGCACAAGTCTGAAACATTTGAAAAGTTCAAAGAATTTCAGAGTGAAGTGGAGAATCATCGTAACAAGAAAATAAGAGTTTCTACGATATGATCGTAGAGGTAAAATATTTGAGTTAGCGAGTTTGGCCTTCAATAAAAACAATGTGAAATAGTTTCACTACTCACGCCACCTGGAACACCACAGTGTAATGGTGTGTCCGAACGTCATAACCGTACTTTATTAGATATAGTGCGATCGATGATGTCTCTTACCGATCTACCACTATCGCTTTTGGGGTTATGCATTAGAGACAGCTACATTCACGTTAAATAGGGCACCATCTAAATCCGTGGAGATGACACCGTATGAACTGTGGTTTGACGAGAAACCTAAGCTGTCATTTCTTTAAGTTTGGGACTGCGATGCTTATGTGAAAAAGTTTCAACATGATAAGCTCGAACCCAAATCGGAGAAGTAAATCTTCATAGGATACCCAAAAAGAAACTGTTGGGTACACCTTCTATCACAGATCCTAAGGCAAGGTCTTTGTTGCTAAGAGTGGATCCTTTCTAGAGAAGGAGTTTCTCTCGAAAGAAGTGAGTGGGAGGAAAGTAGAACTTGATGAGGTAATTGTACCTTCTCCCGAATTGGAAGGTAGTACATCACATAAACTCGTTCCAGTGATTCCTACACCAATTAGTGAGGAAGCTAATGATGATGATCATGAAACTTCAGATCAAGTTTCTGCTGAACTTCGTAGATCAACCAGAGTTCGTTCCGCACCAAAGTGGTACGGCAACCCAGTTCTGGAAGTCATGTTACTAGACCATGATGAACCTACGAACTATGAGGAAGCGATGATGAGCCCAGATTCCGCAAAATGGCTTGAGACCATGAAATCTGAGATGGGATCCATGTATTAGAACAAAGTATGGACTTTGGTTGACTTGCCCGATGATCGGCAAGCCATCGAAAATAAATGGATCTTCAAGAGGAAGACCGACGCAAACGGTAATGTTACTGTTTACAAAGCTCGACTTGTTGCGAAAGGGTTTCGACAAGTTCAAGGAGTTGACTACGATGAGACTTTCTCACCCGTAGCGATGCTTAAGTCTGTCCGAATCATGTTAGTAATTGCCGCATTTTATGAAATCTGGCAAATGGATAACAAAACTGCATTCTTTAATAGATTTATTAAAGAAGACTTGTATATGATGCAACCAGAAGGTTTTGTCAATCCTAAAGGTGCTAACAAAATGTGCAAGCTCCAGCGATCCATCTATGGACTGGTGCAAGCATCTCGGAGTTGGAATATACGCTTTGATAAGTTGATCAAAGCATATAGATTTATACAGACTTGCGAAGCCTGTATTTACAAGAAGTGAGTGGGAGCACTACAACCTTTCTGATAAGTATATGTGAATGACATATTGTCGATCGGAAATGATGTAGAATTTTCTGGAAAGCATAAAGGAGTGTTTGAAAGGAGTTTTTCAAAGAAAGACCTTGGTGAAGCTGCTTACATATTGGGCATCAAGATCTATAGAGATAGATCAAGACGCTTGATAAGACTTTCGATGAGTACATACCTTGATAAGATTTTGAAGTAGTTCAAAATGGATCAGTCAAAGAAGAAGTTCTTGCCTGACTTGAAAGGTGTGAAGTTGAGTAAGACTCAAAGCCAGACCACGGCAGAAAAATATAGAGAGAATGAAAAGTCATTCCCTATGCCTCAGCCATAGGTTCTATAAAGTATGCCATGCTGTGTACCAAACATGTTGTGTACCTTGCCATGAGTTTGTCAAAGGGGTACAATAGTGATCCAGGAGTAGATCACTGTACAGCGGTCAAAATTATCCTTAGTAAATGGATGACTAAGGAATTTTTTCTCGATTATGGAGGTGATAAAGAGTTTGTCATAAAGGGTTACGCCGATGCAAGCTTTGACACTAAATCCAGATGACTCTAAGTATCAATCTGGATGCATATTGAAAGTGGGAGCAATTAGCTAGAGTAGCTCCATGCAGAGCATTGTAGACATAGAAATTTGCGAAATACATACGGATCTGAATATGACAGACCCGTTGACTAAACTTCTCTCACGAAGCAAAACATGATCACACCTTAGTACCCTTTGGGTGTTGGTCACATGGCGATGTGAACTATGGGTGTTATTCACATAACGATGTGAACTATCGGTATTAAATCACATGGCGATGTGAGCTAGATTATTGACTCTAGTGCAAGTGGGAGACTGAAGGAAATATGCCCTAGAGGCAATAATAAAGTTATTATTTATTTCCTTATATCATGATAAATGTTTATTATTCATGCTAGAATTGTATTAACCGGAAACTTAATACATGTGTGAATACATAGACAAAACAGAGTGTCCCTAGTATGCCTCTACTAGACTAGCTCATTGATCAAAGATGGTTATGTTTCGTAGCCATAGACATGAGTTGTCATTTGATAAACGGGATCACATCATTAGGAGAATGATCTGATGGACAAGACCCATCCGTTAGCTTAGCACTATGATCGTTTAAGTTTTACTGCTATTGCTTTCTTCATGACTTATACATGTTCCTATGACTATGAGATTATGCAACTCCCGAATACCGAAGGAACACTTTGTGTGCTACCAAACGTCACAACGTAACTGGGTGATTATAAAGGTACTCTACAGGTGTCTCCGAAGGTACTTGTTGGGTTGGCGTATTTCGAGATTAGGATTTGTCACTCCGATTGTTCGAGAGGTATCTCTGGGCCCACTCGGTAATGCACATCACTATAAGCCTTGCAAGCATTCCAGCTAATGAGTTAGTTGCGGGATGATGTATTACGTAACGAGTAAAGATACTTGTTGGTAATGAGATTGAACTAGGTATTGAGATACCGACGATCGAATCTCGGGCATGTAACATACCGATGACAAAGGGAACAATGTATGTTGTTATGCGGTTTGACCGATAAAGATCTTCGTAGAATATGTGGGAGCCAATATGAGCATCCAGGTTCCGCTATTGGTTATTGACCGGAGACGTGTCTCGGTCATGTCTACATAGTTCTCGAACCCGTAGGGTCCGCACGCTTAAGGTTTCAATGATAGTTTTATTATGAGTTTATGAGTTTTGATGTACCGAAGGAGTTCGGAGTCCCGGATGAGATCGGGGACATGACGAGGAGTCTCAAAATGGTCGAGACGTAAAAATCGATATATTGGACGACTATATTCGGACATCGGAAAGGTTCCGAGTGATTCGGGTATTTTCGGAGTACCGGGGAGTTACGGGAATAGAGGAGAGAGGCCAAAAGGAAGGAGGCGTGCACCCCCCTTCTGGTCCGAGTTGGACAAGGGGTGCAGCCCCCTTTTCCTTCTCCCTCTCCCCCTCTTTCCTTCTCTCCTACTCCGTAAAGGAAAGGGGAATCCTACTAGGACTTGGGAGTCCTAGTAGGACTCCCCACACTTGGCGCGCCCCCTCTAGGGCCGGCCTCTCCCTCCCTCCTTTATATACGGGGGCAGGGGGGCACCTCTAGACACAACAATTGATCTCTTGATCTCTTAGCCGTGTGCGGTGCCCCCCTCCACCATAGTTCTTCTCGATAAATATTGTAGCGGTGCTTAGGCGAAGCCCTGCGACGGTAGAACATCAAGATCGTCACCACGCCGTCGTGCTGACGGAACTCTCCCTCGACACTCGGCTGGATCGGAGTTCGAGGGACGTCATCGAGCTGAACGTGTGCTAGAACTCGGAGGTGCCGTAGTTTCGGTGCTTGATCAGTCAAGCCGTGAAGACGTACGACTACATCAACCGCGTTGTTCTAACGCTTCCGCTTTCGGTCTACGAGGGTACGTAGGCTCACTCTCCCCTCTCGTTGCTATGCATCTGGTAGATAGATCTTGCGTGATCGTAGGAAAATTTTAAAATACTACGTTCCCAAACAGTGGTATCAGAGCCAGGTCTATGCGTAGATGATATGCACGAGTAGAACACAATGAGTTGTGGGCGATACTAGTCATACTTCTTACTAGCATGTCATACTTTGCTTCGGCGGTATTGTGAGATGAAGCGGCCCAGACCGACATTACGCGTACGCTTACGCGAGACTGGTTTCACCGTTACGAGCACTCGTTGCTTAAAGGTGACTGGCGGGTGTCTGTGTCTCTCACTTTAGCTGAATCAAGTGTGGCTACGCCCGGTCCTTGTGAAGGTTAAAACAGCACATAGTTGACGAAACATCGTTGTGGTTTTGTATGCGTAGGTAAGAACGGTTCTTGCTAAGCCCGTAGCAGCCACGTAAAACTTGCAACAACAAAGTAGAGGACGTCTAACTTGTTTTTGCAGGGCATATTGTGATGTGATATGGTCAAGACATGATGAGTTATACGGCTTTGTATGAGATGATCATGTTTTGTAATGTTATCGGCAACTGGCAGGAGCCATATGGTTGTCGCTTTATTGTATGAAATACAATCGCCATGTAATTGCTTTACTTTATCACTAAGAGGTAGCGATAGTCGTAGAAGCAATAGTTGGCGAGACGATAACGATGCTACGATGGAGATCAAGGTGTCGCGCCGGTGACGAAGGTGATCATGATGGTTCTTTGGAGATGGAGATCAAAAGCACAAGATGATGATGGCCATATCATGTCACATATTTTGATTGCATGTGATGTTTATCTTATTATGCTTCTTATTTTGCTTAGAACGACGGTAGCATTATAAGATGATCCCTTACTAAATTTCAAGGTATAAGTGTTCTCCCTGAGTATGCACCGTTGCGAAAGTTCGTCGTGCCGAGACACCACGTGATGATCGGGTGTGATAAGCTCTACGTTCAAATACAATGGGTGTAAGCCAGTTTTGCACACGCAGAATACTCGGGTTAAACTTGACGAGCCTAGCATATGCAGATATGGCCTCGGAACACTGGAGACTGAAAGGTCGAGCGTGAATCATATAGTAGATATGATCAACATAAGATGTTCACCATTGAAACTACTCCATCTCACGTGATGATCGGACATGGTTTAGTTGATTTGGATCATGTGATCATTTAGATGACCGGAGGGATGTCTATCTAAGTGGGAGTTCTTAATTAATATGATTAAATTGAACTTTAATTTATCATGAACTTAGTCCTGGTAGTATTAGCATATCTACGTTGTAGATCAATAGCTCGCGATGTTGCTCCACGTTTATTTTTTATATGTTCCTAGAGAAAACCAAGTTGAAAGATGTTAGTAGCAATGATGCGGAATTGTTCCGTGATCTGAGGATTATTCGGATTGCTGCACAGAAGAATTATGTCCTTGATGCACCGCTAGGTGACAGACCTATTGCAGGAGCAGATGTAGACGTTATGAACGTTTTGACAAAAGCTCGATATGATGACTACTTAATAAGTTAGTGCACCATGCTTTACGGCTTATAACCGGGACTTCAAAAACATTTTGAAACGCCACGGAGCCTATGAGATGTTCCAAGAGTTGAAATTAGTGTTTCATACTCATGCCCGTGTCGAGAGGTATAAGACCTCTGACAGTACTTTGCCTACAAGATGGAGGAGAATAGCTCAACCAGTGAGCATGTGCTCAGATTGTCTGGGTAGTACAATTGCTTGAATCAAGTGGGAGTTAATCTTCCAGATACGATAGTAATTGACAAAGTTCTCTAGACACTATCACCAAGTTAGTACAACTTCGTGATGAACTATAATATGCAAGGGATGACGAAAGTAATTCCCGAGCTCTTCACGATGCTGAAATCGGCGAAGGTAGAAATCAAGAAAGAGCATCAAGTGTTGATGGTTAACCAGACCACTTGTTTCAAGTAAAGGGCAAAGGGATAGAAGGGGAACTTCAAGAAGAATGACAAGCAAGTTGTCACTCCCGTGAAGAAACCCAAAGCTAAACTCAAGCCTGAAACTAAGTGCTTCTACTGCAAAGGAAATGGTCACTAGAAGTGGAACTGCCCTAGATATTTGGCGGATAAGAAGGATGGCAAAGTGAACAAAGGTATATTTGATATACAGATTTTTGATGTGTATTTTACTAGTGTTCATAGCAACCCCTCGGTATTTGATATTGGTTCAGTTGCTAAAGAGTAGTAACTCAAAATGGGAGTTGCATAATGAACAGAAACTAGTTAAAGGATGAAGTGACGATGTGTATTGGAAGTAGTTCCAAGATTGATATGATCATCATCGCACACTCCCTATACTTTCGGGATTAGTGTTGAACCTAAATAAGTGTTATTTGGTGTTTGTGTTGAGCATGTATATGATTTGATCATGTTTATTGCAATACGGTTATTCATGTAAGTTAGAGAATAATTGTTGTTCTATTTACATGAATAAAACCTTCTATGGTCATACACCCAATGAAAATGGTTTGTTGGATCTCGATCGTGTGATACACATATTCATAATATTGAAGCCAAAAGATGCAAGGTTAATAATGATAGTGCAACTTATTTGTGGCACTGCCGTTTAGGTCATATTGGTGTAAAGCGCATGAAGAAACTCCATAGTGATGGACTTTTGGAATCACTTGATTATGAATCACTTAGTGCTTGCGAACCATGCCTCATGGGCAAGATGACTAAAACTCCGTTCTCCGGAACCGTGGAGCGAGCAACAGAGTTGTTGGAAATCATACATACTGATGTATGCGGACCAATGAGTGTTGAAGCTCGCGGCAGGTATCGTTATTTTCTGACCTTCACTGATGATTTGAGCAGATATGGGTATATCTACTTAATGAAGCACAAATCTGAAACATTTGAAAAGTTCAAAGAATTTCAGAGTGAAGTGGAGAATCATCGTAACAAGAAAATAAGAGTTTCTACGATATGATCGTAGAGGTAAAATATTTGAGTTAGTGAGTTTGGCCTTCAATAAAACAATGTGAAATAGTTTCACTACTCACGCCACCTGGAACACCACAGTGTAATGGTGTGTCTGAACGTCATAACCATACTTTATTAGATATGGTGCGATCGATGATGTCTCTTACCGATCTACCACTATCCCTTTTGGGGTTATGCATTAGAGACAGCTACATTCACGTTAAATAGGGCACCATCTAAATCCGTGGAGATGACACCGTATGAACTGTGGTTGGACGAGAAACTTAAGCTGTCATTTCTTTAAGTTTGGGACTGCGATGCTTATGTGAAAAAGTTTCAACATGAAAAGCTCGAACCCAAATCGGAGAAGTAAATCTTCATAGGATACCCAAAAGAAACTGTTTGGGTACACCTTCTATCACAGATCCTAAGGCAAGGTCTTTGTTGCTAAGAGTGGATCCTTTCTAGAGAAGGAGTTTCTCTCGAAAGAAGTGAGTGGGAGGAAAGTAGAACTTGATGAGGTAATTGTACCTTCTCCCGAATTGGAAGGTAGTACATCACAGAAACTCGTTCCAGTGATTCCTACACCAATTAGTGAGGAAGCTAATGATGATGATCACGAAACTTCAGATCAAGTTTCTGCTGAACTTCGTAGATCAACCAGAGTTCGTTCCGCACCAGAGTGGTACGGCAACCCAGTTCTGGAAGTCATGTTACTAGACCATGATGAACCTACGAACTATGAGGAAGCGATGATGAGCCCGGATTCCGCAAAATGACTTGAGACCATGAAATCTGAGATGGGATCCATGTATTAGAACAAAGTATGGACTTTGGTTGACTTGCCCGATGATCGGCAAGCCATCGAAAATAAATGGATCTTCAAGAGGAAGACCGACGCAAACGGTAATGTTACTGTTTACAAAGCTCGACTTGTTGCGAAAGGGTTTCGACAAGTTCAAGGAGTTGACTACGATGAGACTTTCTCACCCGTAGCGATGCTTAAGTCTGTCCGAATCATGTTAGTAATTGTCGCATTTTATGAAATCTGGCAAATGCATAACAAAACTGCATTCTTTAATGGATTTATTAAAGAAGACTTGTATATGATGCAACCAGAAGGTTTTGTCAATCCTAAAGGTGCTAACAAAATGTGCAAGCTCCAGCGATCCATCTATGGACTGGTGCAAGCATCTCGGAGTTGGAATATACGCTTTGATAAGTTGATCAAAGCATATATATTTATATAGACTTGCGGTGAAGCCTGTATTTACAAGAAGTGAGTGGGAGCACTACAACCTTTCTGATAAGTATATGTGAATGACATATTATCGATCGGAAATGATGTAGAATTTTCTGGAAAGCATAAAGGAGTGTTTGAAAGGAGTTTTTCAAAGAAAGACCTTGGTGAAGCTGCTTACATATTGGGCATCAAGATCTATAGAGATAGATCAAGACGCTTGATAAGACTTTCGATGAGTACATACCTTGATAAGATTTTGAAGTAGTTCAAAATGGATCAGTCAAAGAAGGAGTTCTTGCCTGACTTATAAGGTGTGAAGTTGAGTAAGACTCAAAGCCAGACCACGGCAGAAAAATATAGAGAGAATGAAAGTCATTCCCTATGCCTCAGCCATAGGTTCTATAAAGTATGCCATGCTGTGTACCAAACATGTTGTGTACCTTGCCATGAGTTTGACAAGGAGGTACAATAGTGATCCAGGAGTAGATCACTGTACATCGGTCAAAATTATCCTTAGTAACTGGATGACTAAGGAAATGTTTCTCGATTATGGAGGTGATAAAGAGTTCGTCGTAAAGGGTTACGCCGATGCAAGCTTTGACACTAAATCCAGCTGACTCTAAGTATCAATTTGGATGCGTATTGAAAGTGGGAGCAATTAGCAGTAGCTCCATGCAGAGCATTGTAGACACATAGACATTTGCGAAATACATATGGATCTGAATGTGACAGACCCGTTGACTAAACTTCTCTCTCGAAGCAAAACATGATCACACCTTAGTACTCTTTGGGTGTTAATCACATAGCGATGTGAACTAGATTATTTACTCTAGTAAACCCTTTGGGTGTTAATCACATGACGATGTGAACTATCGGTGTTAAATCACATGGCGATGTGAACTAGATTATTGACTCTAGTGCAAGTGGGAGACTGAAGGAAATATGCCCTAGAGGCAATAATAAAGTTATTATTTATTTCCTTATATCATGATAAATGTTTATTATTCATGCTAGAATTGTATTAACCGGAAACTTAATACATGTGTGAATACATAGACAAAACAGAGTGTCCCTAGTATGCCTCTACTAGACTAGCTCATTGATCAAAGATGGTTATGTTTCGTAGCCATAGACATGAGTTGTCATTTGATAAACGGGATCACATCATTAGGAGAATGATCTGATGGACAAGACCCATCCGTTAGCTTAGCACTATGATCGTTTAAGTTTTACTGCTATTGCTTTCTTCATGACTTATACATGTTCCTATGACTATGAGATTATGCAACTCCCGAATACCGAAGGAACACTTTGTGTGCTACCAAACGTCACAACGTAACTGGGTGATTATAAAGGTACTCTACAGGTGTCTCCGAAGGTACTTGTTGGGTTGGCGTATTTCGAGATTAGGATTTGTCACTCCGATTGTTGGAGAGGTATCTCTGGGCCCACTCGGTAATGCACATCACTATAAGCCTTGCAAGCATTGCAGCTAATGAGTTAGTTGCGGGATGATGTATTACGTAACGAGTAAAGAGACTTGTTGGTAATGAGATTGAACTAGGTATTGAGATACCGACGATCGAATCTCGGGCATGTAACATACCGATGACAAAGGGAACAATGTATGTTGTTATGCGGTTTGACCGATAAAGATCTTCGTAGAATATGTGGGAGCCAATATGAGCATCCAGGTTCCGCTATTGGTTATTGACCGGAGACGTGTCTCGGTCATGTCTACATAGTTCTCGAACCCGTAGGGTCCGCACGCTTAAGGTTTCGATGATAGTTTTATTATGAGTTTATGAGTTTTGATGTACCGAAGGAGTTCGGAGTCCCGGATGAGATCGGGGACATGACGAGGAGTCTCAAAATGGTCGAGACGTAAAAATCGATATATTGGACGACTATATTCGGACATCGGAAAGGTTCCGAGTGATTCGGGTATTTTCGGAGTACCGGGGAGTTACGGGAATAGAGGAGAGAGGCCAAAAGGAAGGAGGCGTGCACCCCCCTTCTGGTCCGAATTGGACAAGGGGTGCAGCCCCCTTTTCCTTCTCCCTCTCCCCCTCTTTCCTTCTCTCCTACTCCGTAAAGGAAAGGGGAATCCTACTAGGACTTGGGAGTCCTAGTAGGACTCCCCACACTTGGCGCGCCCCCTCTAGGGCCGGCCTCTCCCTCCCTCCTTTATATACGGGGGCAGGGGGGCACCTCTAGACTCAACAATTCATCTCTTGATCTCTTAGCCGTGTGCGGTGCCCCCCTCCACCATAGTTCTCCTCGATAAATATTGTAGCGGTGCTTAGGCGAAGCCCTGCGACGGTAGAACATCAAGATCGTCACCACGCCGTCGTGCTGACGGAACTCTCCCTCGACACTCGGCTGGATCGGAGTTCGAGGGACGTCATCGAGCTGAACGTGTGCTAGAACTCGGAGGTGCCGTAGTTTCGGTGCTTGATCGGTCGGGCCGTGAAGACGTACGACTACATCAACCGCGTTGTTCTAACGCTTCCGCTTTTGGTCTACGAGGGTACGTAGACTCACTCTCCCCTCTCGTTGCTATGCATCTGGTAGATAGATCTTGCGTGATCGTAGGAAAATTTTAAAATACTACGTTCCCCAACAAAAACTTCCACCATGATACATGGCTTTGGTTGGCGGCCCAATGTTCTTCTCTAACAATATGCATATTCATTCAATCCACGGCAAATCACCCTTACTTCAGACAAGACGAACATGCATAGCAACTCACATGATATTCAACGAAAGTGTGACAGTTGATAGCGTCCCCAGAAACATGGTTACCGCTCAGCAAGCAACTTATAAGAAATAAGATACATAAGCAACATATTCTTTACCACAATAGTTTTTAAGCTACTTTCCCATGAGCTATGTATTGCAAAGATTGAACGTTTTAAAGGTAGCACATGTAAATTACTTGGAGTGGCGGTGAAATAACATATAGGTAGATATGGTGGACTCATATGGCATAACTGGTTTAAAAGGATGTGGATGCACAAACAGTCATTCCGCTTAGTACAGGTGGAGGTTAGCAAAAGACTGGGAGCGACCAACTAAGAGAGCAATGACGGTCATAATCATGCACAGCGACAAAGCAACATTGAATCAGGCATGGTAGTTATATCGCTACTCAGAAATAAAAGATCATCAAGGCTTGACAGACTTTCTTTACAGTCTTAAATATGCGTGAGCATACGCCAAGTCAATCAAAATAAATTCTCGAAGGAAGATATTACTAAACCATACCACATCATAGGCAAACAAATCATGTTGGTACTCCAATAACACATTGGGAATCCCCCAGCTATTTGAGACTAACCATAAGAAAACCTGAACTACTAAGCGCCATCATGCACGTAGCATCTTTATCATAGACATATTAACCAATGCAACGGAAGCAAACTCTCTTAATAAGGTGAGCATGGTAATTAAAGAGAGTTCAAGCAACCAACTAAACAAAAGCTCTTTGAAAAGATAAGCATGGATACTAAGAGCAGAGCATGATAGTAGCTATTTAAAAGACAAAGAACACACACAGCAAAGATAGACATGAAAATTCTATGTTATGTTCTAGGTAGAAGTGGAGCGTGTTTCTCTCCCACATAAAGGAATGTTGAGTTCCGACTCGTTATGAAAAACTAAAAAGAAAACTAAAAGCAAGACGCTCCAAGCATAGCACATAACACATGAAGTGATAAAAATATAGCGGAACGAAAGACGAACTGATAATGTTGATGGAGAAGGGGATGCACGGGGGCATCCCCAAGCTTAGACGCTTGAGTCTCCTTGAATTTTTCTTGGGGGTGCACGGGGGCATCCCCAAGCTTGAGCGCTTGACACTCCTGAATCTTTTTATCATCTTCCCTCGCACACTTGAAAACTCCCTTCATACATAACTCATCATAATCTGATTAGCGAGGTTAGTACCCTTAATAAAATAATTGTTCCTTGCTGAAAATAAAGATATTCTTGAAGTTATACTGTTTCTCAAGATTGCCAAAAGGTTTTTGCAAATAAAAAGCAAGCTCTTGGTTTGCAAACTGAAGGAAAGGCAGAACATGACAGAATCTGTGAAAAACAGAACAGCAGGTAGTAAATGATTTGTTCGGGATACTTCTGCAATTCATATCAAAAAACTCAGAACAGACGCACGAAAGACAACTATATAGAGAACGCTGTCGAAAAAATTCAGACCAAAAAGATGATCTGGTGATTTTATACGAATTTTTCTATCCGACGATAGAATCTGTTTCCTGGACAGCACCTCACAACTTTTGAATTTTCTAGCAATCACAGGCTATACTTGGCACAAATATGAAAAGCAAAGATACAATGATGATGCTACAGTAGTAAACAACATCAAGACACAACAAAAGCAAAAAATTTATTCATGTGGGCTGCCTCCCAAAAGCGCTTTCTTTTATGCCTTTAAGCTAGGCATAATGCATAGAGATCAAGTTTTATCAAGAGTAAAAGAATAGCTAGCCCGTACAACGGACTCAAAAGGTAACTTAATATTCTTTCGAGGGAAGTGTTCCATCCCTTTATTGAGAGGAAACTTAAATTTTATATTACCCTCTTTCATGTCAATGATAGCACCAACGGTGCGTAAAAAGGGACGTCCCAAAATAATTGGACATGAAGGATCACATTCAATATCCATAATAGTTAAATCAACGGGAACATAATTATCATTAACAACAATAAGAACATCGTCGATCCTCCCCAAAGGTTTCTTTATGGAAGAATCAACGAGACGAACACCAAAAGAACAAGAATCATATGGTTTCAATTTAAGCATATCATATAGTCTTTTGGGCATAACAGAGGTACTAGCTCCAACATCACATAATGCATAGCAAGAGAAGTCATTCAATTTAATTTTTATCATAGGATCCCAACCATCTTCTAGCTTTCTAGGTATGGAGGCTTCTACTCTAAGTTTCTCCTCCCTAGCTTTGATGAGAGCATTAGTGATATGCTCTGTGAAGGCAAGGTTAAGCGTGCTAGTGCGGGGGTCTCTAGACATCTTATGAAGGAAATCAATAACTTCGGTAAGAGTGCAATTATCAAAATCAAGGTCACGAGCATCAAGTAAAGTGGTAGTAGTGTCCTTTAGGTTCACATGTTTGGTAGTTTCTATAGTCATAGCATCACCATTAATAGGTCCATTGGGACCAGGAGTACATTGGGTGCTAAGAATTTGAACATCCTCAACAACTTGGATAGTAGCAACAGTGTGGTGGGTAGGAAGGCTCTTAATTCTATACTCTTCCTCCCTTTCTCTAGCCCATCTCTCTTTAAGTTTAGCCATCATCCTAATGTTTTCATTAATTTGCACTTGAGTAGCATTTATAGGAGTGACCTTCCTCTCCTCAAGAGGAGAAGTTTCAATTTTTAGCAATTTTACCTCATTGGCTAAATGGTCTACCTTAAAAGAAAGATCATCTAGTTTATGTAGTTTTTCTTCTACACTCTTATTAAAGGTTTTTTGGGTAGTGATGAAATCTTTAAGCATAATCTCTAGTTCAGTAGTGGAGTTCTTGGTGATAGGATAAGCATTGTTGTTCCCATAAGAATTAAAGGGGAACGGTCTAGGATTGCTACCAAAATTACTCCTATAAGCATTGTTGTTAAAATTGTTTCTAGAGATAAAGTTCACATCTACTTGTTCTTGAGCAATCAAAGAATTTAAAGGAACATCACGTGGATCAACAGTAGATTGCTTCGAAAGTAGAGACATGATCAAGTCAACTTTTTCATTTAAGGAGGAAATCTCCTCGACAGAGTTTACCTTCCTACCTGTTGGAGCGCGTTCAGTGTGCCATTGGGAATAGTTGGTCATCATCTCATCGAGAAGCTTTGTGGCAGCACCAAGTGTAGTTGACATAAAAGTTCCTCCCGCGGCCGAATCTAACAAGTTCCGTGAGGTAAAGTTCAAGCCTGCATAAAAAGTTTGGATAACCATCCAAGTAGTCAAACCATGAGTAGGGCAGTTCTTGATAAGAGATTTCATACGTTCCCAAGCTTGGGCAACGTGTTCATTATCCAATTGTTTAAAATTCATTATGTTACTTCTAAGTTGGATAATTTTAGCAGGTGGATAGTATTTTCCAATAAAAGCATCTTTGCACTTGTCCCATGAATCTATGCTATTTCTAGGCAAAGACTGAAACCAAATTTTAGCTCCTCCTCTCAAGGAGAAAGGAAAAAGCTTAAGCTTAACAATATTACCATCTATTTCTTGGTACTTTTGCATATCACAAAGTTCAACAAAGTTGTTTAAGTGTAAAGCAGCATCATCTCCAGCACCGGAGAATTGATCTTTCATGACTAAGTTCAGTAAAGCAGTTTAATTTCATATGAAGGTGCTGAAGTGGCAGGTGTAGTGATAGGTGTGCTGATAAAGTCATCGTTGTTGTGACTAGTGAAGTCACACAACTTGGTGTTCTCGGTGGAACCCATAGTAGCAAGCAAGCAAGATAACTATTTGGTGATTTTCGATAAAAAGGTACTAAAGCAAAAACTGAAAGGTAAACTAACAAGACTAAAAAGCAAAGGTAAAAGATAGCATGCAACTCCCCTGTCCTGAAGAGTGGAGTCCCCGGCAACGGCACCAGAAAATACTCCTTGATGGGCCTCTAACCCCTCGTTGGTTACCCCAAGTGGAAGGTGAAAGATGCATTGTTGTGGAAGTGATTTCCCTTAGCAAAGATGCCAAGTATTGAATCCCCAGAGACTCCTAGGTTCAACAAGTAGGTGTCAACTGCTAACGGCGCAGATTAGCAATCAACGTGGACCTGCACACAGATACAAATAACTTTGCTCCCAACGAGTACAGAGAGGTTGTCAATCCCTCCGGCCTTGTAGTTCACAAAGGATTAAAAGCAAATGATAGTAGTGATAGATAGTGTTTGCAGTAGTAAATAATAGCGAAAAGTAAATAGCGGATGTGATCAATGATGGTAATATGGACCGGAGTCGCATGATGTTCACTAGTGATGTCTCTCTCCCAAAAGACAATAAAACAGCTATGTGAGGTAAACGAATTACAGCTGGGCAATTGACAGGACCACGAACGCAAACCAATGGTGACTACATTGCAAGAAAGGTTGAGGTTCAAAGCATGGGCGGTACGCCAAGGTAAGTAGACCGAAATCCATCAATATCTACTACTAATCATCCACCTTGAGATATCTATCCAAAACATCTCGCTGGTATTAAGTTGCGAGCCCCACCCATAGTGTAAACTCAAAGCAACAGACAACTGCATTAAAAGAACTTTGCGTAAAGTAAACAATCCTTGCACCCGCGGGCACAAGCACCGTTGTTTTCCCCCTTATGGCAACAGCACATCCCCTAGACTCATGTTTCTGTCACTCAAGCTAGTCATCGAGGGGCATGAACCCACAATCAAGCATAACGTTCCCTCTTGGAGTCACTACGTATTACTTGGCCAAAGCAATAAATAACAACGGAGAACATGCAAGAATTACTTATGAACATAAATATAAAAGAGGTGAATCAAATATATTACTCAAGAAAAATCTGAACATAATCTCATAATCCATCGGATCCCAGCAAACTCATCATAGCAACAGCATAAGGATTACATATGTGCCTCGATCATGTAGGGCAGCTCACGAGGACTAATTAGTGAAGCACAAGAACGGGAGGAGAACGTCACATAGCTACTGGTCATGGACTCATGGTCCAAGGGAGACTACTCACAACTCATCCGGGAGGCGTTCATGGTGGTGGAGAAGCTCCCGGTGGTGATCCTCCCCTCCGGCAGGGTGCCGGGAAGAGTTCTCCTGGTGCTCCCGATCTTGGAAGCGGCGACGGCGGCGGAACAGAGATGAGATCGCGAAAAGAGTTCCTGTCCCGAGGGTTTTGAGGGACGCTCTAAATATATGCCAAAGGGGGGCACCAGACGGGCTTCGGGGGGCCCAGGCGCCCCCCCGGCGCGGCCCAGGGGGGGGGGGCGCCGCCAGGG
>LR738710.1:43934752-43970242 GCA_902687465.1 Secale cereale | reverse complement strand
CCCCCCCCCCCGGCTGTACTTCGGGCGCAAGGTCGGTTCCGGAACGCTGATTTTTTATATAACTTTTCTGGATTTTTCCTGGCAGTTCTCGTAACGTGAAAACCTGAAATACAAAATCAGCCAAAAACAGAAACTGGCACCGGGGTGCACTGGATTAGTAGGTTAGTCCAAATATGATCAAAAGTGTATGGAAGTGTATGAATATCATAGCAATATCACCCAAAAGTGGCATGGAGCAAGCAGAAATTATAGATACGTTTTGGACGTATCACCTGCACACAGATACAAATAACTTTGCTCCGAGTACAGAGAGGTTGTCAATCCCTCCGGCCTTGTAGTTTACAAAGGATCAAACACAAGTGATAGTAGTGATAGATATTGCTGCAATAGTAAGTAAAAGCGTAAAGTAAATAGCAGATGTGATCAATGATGGTAATATGGACCAGAGTCTCATGATGTTCACTAGTGATGTCTCTCTCCCAAAAGACGATAAAACTGCTATGTGAGGTAAACGAATTACAGCTGGGCAATTGACAGAACCATGAACGCAAACCAATGCTGACTACATTGCAAGAAAGGTTGAGGTTCAAAGCATGGGCGGTACGCCGTGGTAAGTAGACCGAAATCCATCTGCATCTACTACTAATCATCCACCTTGAGATATCTATCCAGAACATCTCGCTGGTATAGATTAAGTTTTATCAAGAGTAAAAGAATAGCTAGCCCGTACAACGGACTCAAAAGGTAACTTAATCTTCTTTCGAGGGAAGTGTTCCATCCCTTTCTTGAGAGGAAACTGAAATTTTTTATTCCCCTCTTTCATGTCAATGATAGCTCCAACGGTGCGCAAAAAGGGAGGTCCAAAAATAATTGGACACGAAGGTTCACATTCAATGTCCATAATAGTGAAATCAACTGGAACATAATTATCATTGACAACAATAAGAACATAGTCGATCCTCCCCAAAGGTTTCTTTATGAAAGAATCAACGAGACGAACACCAAAAGAACAAGAATCAAAAGGTTTCAATTTAAGCATATCATATAGTCTTTTGGGCATAATGGAGGTACTAGCTACAATATCACATAAAGCATAGCAAGAGAAGTTGTTTATCTTAATTTTAATCATAGGATCCCAACCATCTTCTAGCTTTCTAGGTATGGAGGCTTCTACTCTAAGTTTCTCCTCCCTAGCTTTGATGAGAGCATTAGTGACATGCTCTGTGAAGGCAAGATTAAGCGTGCTAGTGTGGGGATCTTTGTCCATTCTTTATAGAAAGGTGACAACTTCTGAAATACTACAATTATCAAAATCAATTTTATCATTATTGGGCAGAATTGTAGTGTCATCCTCTTTGTTTGAATCGCTCTCTATTATAAGAGTTTGAACGTCTTCCCAAGTTTGGGGAAGCTTAGGAGCAATTTTAAACTGAGGCTCATACTCTTTTCCTGGGAGACCATGCCATGGGCATAACTCTCCGTCAAGACAAACATAATCACAAGGTTTATTACTTTTCTAGATCCCGACAGTGGTGATTGGCATAATGGAAGAAGGGGTGTACTCCTCCCACCTAGTGTTTTTGGTGGAACCCATAGTAGCAAGCAAGCAAGATAACTATTTTTGTGATTTTCGATAAAAGATATTAAAGCAAAACTGAAAGGTAAACTAACAAGACTAAAAAGCAAAGGTAAAAGATAGCGTGCAACTCCCCTATCCTGAAGAGTGGAGTCCCCGGCAACGGCGCCAGAAAACTTTGCTTGATGGCTTCTCGCCCCTCGTTGGTTACCCCAAGTGGAAGGTGTGAGATGCAGTGTAGCGGAAGTTTTCCCTTGGCAAAGATACCAAGGATCGATTTCCCCTGAGACTCCCAGTTTCAACAAGAAGGTGTCAACTGCTAATGGCGCCAGATATTAGCAATCAACGTGGACCTGCACACAGATACAAATAACTTTGCTCCCAACGAGTACAGAGAGGTTGTCAATCCCTCCGGCCTTGTAGTTTACAAACGATCAAACACAAGTGATAGTAGTGATAGATATTGCTGCAATAGTAAGTAAAAGCGTAAAGTAAATAGCGGATGTGATCAATGATGGTAATATGGACCGGAGTCTCATGATGTTCACTAGTGATGTCTCTCTCCCAAAAGACGATAAAACTGCTATGTGAGGTAAACGAATTGCAGCTGGGCAATTGAGAGAACCATGAACGCAAACCAATGCTGACTACATTGCAAGAAAGGTTGAGGTTCAAAGCATGGGCGGTACGCCGAGGTAAGTAGACCTAAATCCATCTGCATCTGCTACTAATCATCCACCTTGAGATATCTATCCAGAACATCTCGCTGGTATTAAGTTGCGAGTCCCACCCATAGTGTAAACTCAAAGCAACAGACAACTGCATTAAAAGAACTTTGCGTAAAGTAAACAATCCTTGCACCCGCGGGCACGAGCACCGTTGTTTTCCCCCTTGTGGAAACAACACATCCCCTAGACTCATGTTTCTGTCACTCAAGCTAGTCATCGAGGGGCATGAACCCACAATCAAGCATAACGTTCCCTCTTGGAGTCACTACCTATTACTTGGCCAAAGCAATAAATAACAACGGAGAACATGCAAGAATTACTCACGAACATAAATATAAAAGAGGTGAATCAAATATATTACTCAAACACAATCTGAACATAATCTCATAATCCATCGGATCCCAGCAAACTCATCATAGCAACAGCATAAGGATTACATAGGTGCCTCGATCATGTAGGGCAGCTCACGAGGACTAATTAGTGAAGCACAAGAACGGGAGGAGAACATCACATAGCTACTGGTCATGGACTCATGGTCCAAGGGAGACTACTCACAACTCATCCGGGAGGCGTCCATGGTGGTGGAGAAGCTCCCGGTGGTGATCCTCCCCTCCGGCAGGGTGCCGGGAAGAGTTCTCCTGGTGCTCCCGATCTTGGAAGCGGCGGCGGCGGCGGAACAGAGATGAGATCGCGAAAACGAGTTCCCGTCTCGAGGGTTTCGGGAGACGCTTTAAATATATGCCAAAGGGGGGCATCAGCGGAGCCTCGGGGGGCCCAGGCGCCCCCCCCGGCGCGGCCCAGGGGGGGCGCCGCCAGGGCGCCTGGAGCCCTGGTGCCCCCCCCCCGGCTGTACTTCGGGCGCAAGGTAGCTTCTGGAACGCTGATTTTTTATATAATTTTTCTGTATTTTTCCTGGCAATTCTCGTAATGTGAAAACCTGAAATACAAAAACAGCCGAAAACAGAAACTGGCACTGGGGTGCACTGAGTTAATAGGTTAGTCAAAATATGATCAAAAGTGTATGGAAGTGTATAAATAACGTAGCAATATCGCCCAAAAGAGGCATGGAGCAAACAGAAATTATAGATACGTTTTGGACGTATCAATGCACAAGCAGTCAGTCCGCTTAGTACAGGTGGAGGTTAGCAAAAGACTGGGAGCAACCAACTAAGAGAGCAATGACGGTCATAATCATGCAGAGCGACAAAGCAACATTGAATCAGGCATGGGAGTTATATCGCTACTCAGAAACAAAAGATCATCAAGGCTTGACAGACTTTCTTTACAGTCTTAAATATGCGTGAGCATACGCCAAGTCAATCAAAATAAATTCTTAAGGAAGATATTACTAAACCATACCACATCATAGGCAAACAAATCATGTTGGTACTCCAATAACACATTGGGAACCCCCCAGCTATTTGAGACTAACCATAAGAAAACATGAATTACTAAGCGCCATTATGCACGTAGCATTTTTATCATGGACATATCAACCAATGCAACAGAATCAAACTCCCTTAATAAGATAAGCATGATAACTAAAGAGAGTTCAAGCAACCAACTAAACAAAAGCTCTTTAAAAAGATAAGCATGAAAACTAAGAGCTATGCATGATAGTAGCTATTGAAAGACAAAGAACACACACAACAAAGATAGACATGAAAATTCTATGTTATGTTCTAGGTAGAAGTGGAGCGTGTTTCTCTCCCACACAAAGAAAGCTGAGTTCCGACTCGTTATGAAAGCTAAAGAAAACTAAAAAGGAAACTGAGAGCAAGACGCTCCAAGCATAGCACATAACACATGGAGTGATAAAAATATAGTGGAACGAAAGACGAACTGATAATGTTGATGGAGAAGGGGATGCACGGGGGCATCCCCAAGCTTAGACGCTTGAGTCTCCTTGAATATTCCTTGGGGGTGCATGGGGGCATCCCCAAGCTTGAGCGTTTGACAATCCTGAATCTTTTTATCATCTTCCCTCGCACACTTGAAAACTCCCTTCATACATAACTCATCATAAACTGATTAGCGAGGTTAGTACCCATAATAAAATAATTGTTCCTTGCTGGAAATAAGGATATTCTTGAAGGTCTACTGTTTCTCAAGATTGCCAAAAGGTTTTTGCAAAGAAAAAGCAAGCTCAAGGTTTGCAAAATGAAGGAAAGGCAAAACAGGACAGAATCTGTGAAAAACAGAACAGCAGGTAGTAAATGATTTTTTCGGGGAACTTCTGCAACTCTAATAAAAAAACTCAGAACAGACGCTCGAAAGACAATTGTATAGAGCACGCTGTAGAAACAATTTAGACCAAAAAGATGACCTGGTGATTTTATATGAATTTTTCTATCCAAGGACAGAATCTGTTTCCTGGACAGCACGTCACAACTTTTGAACTTTCTTGCAATCAGAGGCTACACTTGGCACAAAGTTGAAAAGTAAAGATACAATGATGATCCTACTGTAGTAACAACATCAAGACACAACAAAAGCAAAATAAAATTTTATTCATGTGGGCTGCCTCCCAAAAGCGCTTTCTTTTATGCCTTTAAGCTAGGCATAAGACTTTAATGATGCTCTCGTAGGAATAAGAGTTGAAGAACAAAAGAGAGCATCAAGAAGCAAATACCAAATACATTTAAGCCTAACATGCTTCCTATGCATAGGAATATTGCAATAGAATAATTCATTGAAGCACAAAGCAATAAGCATAGGAAGACAAAACAAGTGCAGCTTCAAAAACTTCAACATAAAGAGAGGGAACTTGATATTATTGAAATATCTATAAGCATATGTTCCCTTCTCATTATAATTTTCAGCAGGATCACGGATAAACTCAACAATATAAGCATCACATAAAGTATTGTTACCATGATCCACATGCAAAAGGGTACTCTTACTCTCCACATAAGCATAATCTTTCTCATTGGTAATAGTGGGAGTAGGACTATCATAAACAACTTGAACACTATAGATTAATTGTGTATTAGGAAGATGGTGTTCAATAAGGTAGTAATTCCCTCCATGATTATGACAAGTTTCATAAGGATAATTTCTCCTTATGTCATAAGTACCTTTATAATCACTATAGATTGGAGTTATAACATCATCATAGTAGAGAAGAGCATTATCATTGCTAGCAACTATACTTGTAAACATGTTGTCTTTATTCTTACTAGCAAAAGAGTTATCAATTATCACATCACTAGTGGGTAAAGGATTTGCAATCCTATCATCCCCAAGCTTAGAGCTTTCCATATCATCACTTTCAGAGTTGGTACCAAAAAGATTTTCAAGATCATAAGCAGCATTATCATCATTTTCCCAATCACAATAAGTAACATGCATATCATAATCAAAATCGTCTTCAATAGTACCTACGGACGTATCATCAAGATGATAATTAAGGCAATGGACTTCACCTTCTTCTTGAAACTTGCAACCGTTAGGATAAAAGTTGATGGGAGGAATATGCTCAGGCCAGGTTGATACCCATTCTTCTTCCTTTTTGCTCCTCTTCCTCCTCCTCTTCTTTTTCTTCTTCTTCACCTTAGGAGGGGGTGGTTGGAGATGAAGCTTCTCCACATATCCTGGTTTATCATTAGAAACAATAGGGGAAACTTGGGAGGAACTCTCCTTTTTATTAGCAGAAATATAAGAGACATTTTTATACTTTGGTAAAGTTCCCTCCTTTCTAATCTTACTTATGTAATCATTTTCATGGCAATTAACAACACAATAGAGATGGCAATTTTGCAAAGTGTTTTTTATTCCTATGGCATTAACATCTAGCCAAGAAGTCTTTTCTGATAACTCCTCACACATCAAAAATAACATAAGCTCATCATAAAGATCAGAGGTGATCATGTTATCACACAACTGGTTAACAGTTATGTTTTGAAAGTGCATGCATTGAAAATTAAAGTGACCCTCTATACGGCAAAGTTCACAAGTAAAAGGATAAAGGTCACACAATTCTCTAGCAATTTCATTTAAATCTCTGACCCTAGTGATTGTTCTTTCATGCTTATGTTGCTTACAATACTTCTCTTCTTCAATCATAGGCCTTTCACAAGGTCTATCCACTCCACAAAAATTAACATGCTTATAGAAAACTTCATTTTTAGGAATTAGATCATGCATGTTGCAATCATCATGAACAATTTCATTTTCTTTGCAAATCTCTTTAAAAGGTTTATGATGCTTGATCCAATCCTCCTTAGGCATATTAAGATGTGAAGCAAAAGATTTGAGGAAATCATCAAGGAGTTGAGAATCAAGCCCAAACTTAGCACTAAACTTATTAAAACTTGTAGTTTCAACAAAGGACTTAATGCAATCATACTCATAAATTATACCTGACTCTTTACCTTTGTCGATCTCCCAATCTTCAGTGTTGCGTCGAATTCTTTCAAGGAGTTCCCATTTAGCATCAATCTTTTTGTTTATGAAAGAACCCATAGAGGAAGCATCGAGCAAATCTTTATCCTGTC
This sequence comes from Secale cereale, assembly GCA_902687465.1. Classification (NCBI taxonomy): domain Eukaryota; kingdom Viridiplantae; phylum Streptophyta; class Magnoliopsida; order Poales; family Poaceae; genus Secale; species Secale cereale. The sequence goes on along the minus strand of LR738710.1, from coordinate 43,963,442 downwards.
GAGAGAGCCTCGCATAGAAATTAGTAATAATCATATCTTTGGGGAGCCCATGGTTAGGACATTTTAGAATTAACGTTTTCAGTCTCCCCCAAGCTTGGGCTATGCTCTCTCCGTCATGAGGATAGAAATTATAAACATAATTCCTATTCTCATGGACTTCATGAAGAGGATAAAACTTGGAGTAAAAGAGAGACATAAGCTCTTGCCAATCAAGCAAGTGCGAGTTATCGAGAAGCTTATACCAATCTGAAGCTTTATCTATAAGTGATACGGCGAACAATTTCCTCATGACAAACTCCCTTGATACACCTGCAAGCTTAAATAATGAACATAGTTGTGACAGATATAGCAAGTGTTCACCGGGATGTCTGTCTCCTGCATAATGATTAGCCAAAACATAATCGATAATACCGGTTGGTATTTTATAGGGCACAATTTCAGTAGAGGGAGGAGCAACCACCACAGGTGTGGGGCGTCTTCCCGCAAGCAACGATCCAATAGCATGGTTTTCCATAAACACAACTAGTGAAACTAAAAACAAGAAACAAAAAGATTTAATTGCAAGATCTAAAGATATACCTTCAAGCACTCACCTCCCCAGCAACGGCGCCAGAAATAGCTTGATGTCTACACACGCTTCTACTCTTGTAGACTATGTTGGGCCTACAAGCGCAGAGGTTTGTAGGACAGCAACAATTTCCCTCAAGTGGATGACCTAAGGTTTATCGAACTCAGGGAAGTAGAGGTTGAAGATGGTCTCTCTCAAGCAACCCTGCAACTAAGATACAAGAAGTCTCTTGTGTCCCCAACACACCTAATACACTTGTTAGATGTATAGGTGCACTAGTTCGGCGAAGAGATGTTAAATGGCAAGTGATATGGATGGCAAAACAAAGTAATATAAATCTGTAATAAAAAGTGCAGCAAGCAAACAAGTGGTAAACGTGAGCACAAATGGTATTGCAATGGTGGTAACAAGGCCTAGGTTTCATACTTTCACTAGTGGCAACTCCCAACAACATTAACATAATCGAATCACATGATATTTCCCATAAAACATGCAATGGAGACGCACCCGGAGATCATTCCTTCGTGGTCAAGAGAGGACGAGAATTATGTAGGGCTACAAAAGCACACCTCAAAGTTCGTAGTTCTCAATCTAAGGATTTCCCAATGTCACCGCGGCCATCCAAAGAGAGTCCCACAATCACCACAACATATCTAAAGGATAGTCAAAGACAAGCACCAGGAGACTTTCAATCTTCAATCAACACACAAGAGAGGAAATCACTCATGAAAATATTTTTCTAATCCATGTCCAATAGATCGCTGTCACCTTGGTCTCGGGGATTATACTAGATAAAGACAAGTGAGTACATCAATCCAATACATAGAGGAAGGGGAAATATCATGGGATCACCCTATATTAACATAGCCTATGATCACAACGAAGATCACATCATGGGAGAGAGAATTGACCACATAGCTACTGGTAGAAACCTCAGCCCCGAGGAGGAACTACTCCCGCATCATGGAGGGAGGAAGCAACGTCGATGGAGATGAATCCGGGGACACTTCCCCGTCCCGGCAGGGTGCCGGCACAGGAATTCTGGTCCCCCGAAGCTTGATGGCGATGGCGGCGGAGATCGGGATTGCGTCTGGAGAAAAGGGGTCCGGAATCAGGGTTTCTGCGACGCGGTGTAAATATATGCCAAAGGGGGGCACCAGACGGGGCTCGGGGGGCCCAGGCGCCCCCCGACACGGCCCAGGGGGGGCGCCACCAGGGCGCCTGGAGCCCTGGTGCCCCCCCCGGCTGTACTTCGGCTACCGAGAACCTTCTAGAACGCTGATTTTTTATATAATTTTTCCGGTATTTTTCTGATAGTTCTCGTAATGGGAAAACCTGAAATACAAAAACAGCCGAAAACAGAAACTGACACTGGGGTGCACTGAGTTAATAGGTTAGTCCAAATATGATCAAAAGTGTATGGTAGTGTATAAATATCATAGCAATATCACCCAAAAGAGGCATGGAGCAAGCAGAAATTATAGATACGTTTTGGACGTATCAATGTGTCAAGTCAAGTCACTTAAATCGTTTAAAGGAGGATACCACCTATCATACCACATCACAATCATTTTAATATCATGTTGGCACGCAAGATAGACCATTATAAACTCTCAGCTAATTAAGCACGGCGTAAGCAGCTATGATCTCTAATTGTTATTGCAAACATGTTTCATTCATAACAAGCTGAATCAGGAATGACGAGCAATCATATTTACAAAAACAAAAGAGGTCGAGTTCATACCAGCTTTTCTCGTCTCAATTAGTTCATCATATATCTTCCTTATTGCCTTTCACTCGCACGACCGAACGGTGTGTATAATAATAATAGTGCACGTGCATTGGACTAAGCTGAAATCTGCAGGCATTTAATACAAGAGAGAAGACAAGGTAATATGGCTCGAGATTAAATCTACAACAAAGCATATGAGAGCCACTAAGCATTTTCATCATGGTCTTCTACTCTTAACCCACAAAGAAAAGAAAAGAAAAGAAACTATTTACACGGGAAAGCTCCCAACAAGCAAAAGAAGAACGGGAAATCTTTTTGGGTTTTCATTTTTTAACTACCACTACAAGCAAAGAAAGTAGACTAGCTAGAAGCTACAATTAATATTTTTTGTTTTTCTGGGTTTTTCTAGCACACAAGAAAAAGACCAAGAAAAAGAAATTTAAACTAAGCATGGATGGTACAGTGAAAGAGTGTGAGCACCGACAACTAGAATAAGTGAAAACATGATTGTAAGTCGGTGAGAAACACGTACTCCCCCAAGCTTAGACTTTTGGCCTAAGTTGGTCTATGACGGATATCCAAAGTTGTAGTTGGGGTCGTACTGAGACGCAGCAGATGCTGCATGCTGAGCTGTAGCTCGAAGGCGGGTTGCCTCCGTCATGCTATAATAAGCATTTGCCTCCTCCATAGTTATGGTGTATCTCCCTTTTTCCTGAAAGTTAAACAAAGTAGGGGCAGGAAGAACAATAGGGATGGCATGTTGCCTGTTAAAGATTAGTCGATATTTGAGGGTTTGATTCTCCCACTCTATAAATCGGTGACTAGTCATAGCATGGCAGTCTAAATAAGCAGGAGGTAAAGGTTCATCATTCAAGTGCACAGACACACCAAGATAGCGGGCTATGCGGGTAGCATAGATCCCACCAAATAAATCTCCATGCAAACCATTATGGTGTAGCCTACGTGCAACAATTGCTCCCAAGTTATATTGCCTATCACCTAGTACGGCACTCCCGAGAACACTAAGATCAGGGACACACATGTGACAAGCTTCATCCTTACCGTTTATGCATCTACCGATAAAGAGAGCAAAGTAATGAATAGCAGGAAAATGTATGCTCCCCGTGGTAGCTTGTGTGACGTCCCAGGATTCCCCCACTGTAGTACTAACTAGGAATTCTCTAAATTCAGATTTGCGAGGATCACTCATACTGCCCCACTGTGGGAGCTTGAAAGCAACATTAAAATCCTCTAAATCCATGGTATAAGATTTATCATAAAGGTCAAACAGGACAGTGTGAGAATTACGTGAAGATAAAAATTTAAATCTTCTCACAAAGCTATCAGTTAAACCACGGTATTGAGGACACTTATCTTGTATGAAGTCCTCGAGGTCAGTGTTACGCACATATGCGTAAAATTCATCTTTGATCCCAGCTTGACCCATAAATTCGTCCGACGGCCATTCACAAGGCCGCACATCAGCATACCTCGATGGTTCATCGTCCGGCTCACGGAACGCGAGCCTCGGTTCTTGCTTCCTTGAAGGGCCACCTTGGAAGTTTCTCCTAGAGATTTTTCTGAAATTTTCTGAATTTTTTAGTAACTCACAATAAAAGTTAACCAAACTCAACAAGATTGATATCAACAACTCCTACTAGTGCCTAGAGGCTATATCATGCATTATATCTACTTGGGACCAAGAAAATTTTAAATGCAAGCTCAAGAACAAGGTCACCACAGCAACATAAATTTGCAACAAATAAATCACTAGAACAAAAACTAATTGGACCAATGGAGGAGTCACATACCAAGGAACAATCCCCCCAAACAGTTTGGTGAATGGTGCTTTGAGCAAGGAGAACGAAAATGGCAGCAAGATGAGCTAGAACTCGGGTTTGAGCTAGTTGAGAATTTTTTTGGGAGGAAGAAGAAGAGCATGGGTGAAAGGATAAGTGGAGGAGGGCCACGTGGGTCCCACGAGGCAGGGGGCGCGCCCTATGTCCTCGTGGCCACGTGCTGGTATTGGGGAACGTAGTATTTTAAAATTTTCCTACGATCACGCAAGATATATCTACCAGATGCATAGCAACGAGAGTGAAGCGTGAGTCTACGTACCCTCGTAGACCGAAAGCGGAAGCGTTAGAACAACGTGGTTGATGTAGCCGTACGTCTTCATGGCCCGACCGATCAAGCACCGAAACTACGGCACCTCCGAGTTCTAGCACACGTTCAGCTCGATGACGTCCCTCGAACTCCGATCTAGCCGAGTGTCGAGGGAGAGTTCCGTCAGCACGACGGCATGGTGACGATCTTGATGTTCTACCGTCGCAGGGCTTCGCCTAAGCACCGCTACAATATTGTCGAGGAGAACTATGGTGGAGGGGGGCACCACACACGGCTAAGAGATCAAGAGATCAATTGTTGCGTCTAGAGGTGCCCCCCTACCCCCGTATATAAAGGAGGGAGGGAGAGGCCGGCCCTAGAGGGGGCGCGCCAAGTGTGGGGAGTCCTACTAGGACTCCCAAGTCCTAGTAGGATTCCCCTTTTCTTTCCGGAGTAGGAGAGAAGGAAAGAGGGGGAGAGGGAGAAGGAAAAGGGGGCTGCACCCCTTGTCCAATTCGGACCAGAAGGGGGGCGCGCGCCTCCTTCCTTTTGGCCTCTCTCCTCTATTCCCGTAACTCCCTGGTACTCCGAAAATACCCGAATCACTCGGAACTTTTCCGATGTCCGAATATAGTCGTCCAATATATCGATTTTTACGTCTCGACCATTTCGAGACTCCTCGTCATGTCCCCGATCTCATCCGGGACTCCGAACTCCTTCGGTACATCAAAACTCATAAACTCATAATAAAACTGTCATCGAAACCTTAAGTGTGCGGACCCTACGGGTTCGAGAACTATGTAGACATGACCGAGACACGTCTCCGGTCAATAACCAATAGCGGAACCTGGATGCTCATATTGGCTCCCACATATTCTACGAAGATCTTTATCGGTCAAACCGCATAACAACATACGCTGTTCCCTTTGTCATCGGTATGTTACTTGCCCGAGATTCGATCGTCGGTATCTCAATACCTAGTTCAATCTCGTTACCGGCAAGTCTCTTTACTCGTTCCGTAATACATCATCCCGCAACTAACTCATTAGCTGCAATGCTTGCAAGGCTTATAGTGATGTGCATTACCGAGTGGGCCCAGAGATACCTCTCCGACAATCGGAGTGACAAATCCTAATCTCGAAATACGCCAACCCAACAAGTACCTTCGGAGACACCTGTAGAGTACCTTTATAATCACCCAGTTACGTTGTGACGTATGGTAGCACACAAAGTGTTCCTCCGGTATTCGGGAGTTGCATAATCTCATAGTCATAGGAACATGTATAAGTCATGAAGAAAGCAATAGCAGTAAAACTTAAACGATCATAGTGCTAAGCTAACAGATGGGTCTTGTCCATCACATCATTCTCCTAATGATGTGATCCCGTTGATCAAATGACAACTCATGTCTGTGGCTAGGAAACATAACCATCTTTGATCAATGAGCTAGTCTAGTAGAGGCATACTAGGGACACTCTGTTTTGTCTATGTATTCACACATGTACTAAGTTTCCGGTTAATACAATTCTAGCATGAATAATAAACATTTATCATGATATAAGGAAATAAATAATAACTTTATTATTGCCTCTAGGGCATATTTCCTTCAGTCTCCCACTTGCACTACAGGCAATAATCTAGTTCACATCGCCATGTGATTTAACACCGATAGTTCACATCGTCATGTGATTAACACCCAAAGGGTTTACTAGAGTCAATAATCTAGTTCACATCGCTATGTGATTAACACCCAAAGAGTACTAAGGTGTGATCATGTTTTGCTTCGTGAGAGAAGTTTAGTCAACGGGTCTATCACATTCAGATCCGTATGTATTTCGCAAATGTCTATGTGTCTACAATGCTCTGCATGGAGCTACTCTAGCTAATTGCTCCCATTTTCAATACGCATCCAGATTGATACTTAGAGTCAGCTGGATTTAGTGTCAAAGCTTGCATCGGCGTAACCCTTTACGACGAACTCTTTATCACCTCCAGAATCGAGAAACATTTCCTTAGTCATCCAGTTACTAAGGATAATTTTGACCGCTGTACAGTGATCTACTCCTGGATCACTATTGTACCTCATTGTCAAACTCATGGCAAGGTACACAACATGTTTGGTACACAGCATGGCATACTTTATAGAACCTATGGCTGAGGCATAGGGAATGACTTTCATTCTCTCTATATTTTTCTGTCGTGGTCTGGCTTTGAGTCTTACTCAACTTCACACCTTACAAGTCAGGCAAGAACTCCTTCTTTGACTGATCCATTTTGAACTACTTCAAAATCTTATCAAGGTATGTACTCATCGAAAGTCTTATCAAGCGTCCTGATCTATCTCTATAGATCTTGATGCCCAATATGTAAGCAGCTTCACCGAGGTCTTTCTTTGAAAAACTCCTTTCAAACACTCCTTTATGCTTTCCAGAATATTCTACATTATTTCTGATCAACAATATGTCATTCACATATACTTATCAGAAATGTTGTAGTGCTCCCACTCACTTTCTTGTAAATACAGGCTTCACCGTAAGTCTGTATAAATCTATATGCTTTGATCAACTTATCAAAGCGTATATTCCAACTCCGAGATCCTTGCACCAGTCCATAGATGGATCGCTGGAGCTTGCACATTTTGTTAGCACCTTTAGGATTGACAAAACCTTCTGGTTGCATCATATACAATTCTTCTTTAATAAATCCATTAAAGAATGCAGTTTTATTATCCATTTGCCAAATTTCATAAAATGCGGCAATTGCTAACATGATTCGGACAGACTTAAGCATCGCTACGGGTGAGAAAGTCTCATCGTAGTCAACTCCTTGAACTTGTCGAAAACCTTTCGCAACAAGTCGGGCTTTGTAAACAGTAACATTACTGTCAGCGTCAGTCTTCCTCTTGAAGATCCATTTATTTTCGATGGCTTGCCGACCATCGGGCAAGTCAACCAAAGTCCACACTTTGTTCTCATACATGGATCCCATCTCAGATTTCATGGTCTCAAGCCATTTTGCGGAATCTGGGCTCATCATCGCTTCCTCATAGTTCGTAGGTTCATCATGGTCCAGTAACATGACTTCCAGAACCGGGTTGCCATACCACTCTGGTGCGGAACGTACTCTGGTTGATCTACGAAGTTCAGCAGTAACTTGATCCGAAGTTTCATGATCATCATCATTAGCTTCCTCACTAATTGGTGTAGGAATCACTGGAACCAGTTTCTGTGATGTACTACTATCCAATTCGGAAGAAGGTACAATTACCTCATCAAGTTCCACTTTCCTCCCACTCACTTCTTTCGAGAGAAACTCCTTCTCTAGAAAGGATCCACTCTTAGCAACAAAGCCCTTGCCTTCGGATCTGTGATAGAAGGTGTACCCAACAGTTTCTTTTGGGTATCCTATGAAGATTTACTTCTCCGATTTGGGTTCGAGCTTATCATGTTGAAACTTTTTCACATAAGCATCATAGTCCCAGACTTAAAGAAATGACAGCTTAGTTTTCTCGTCAAACCACAGTTCATACGGTGTCATCTCCACGGATTTAGATGGTGCCCTATTTAACGTGAATGTAGCTGTCTCTAATGTATAACCCCAAAAGCGATAGTGATAGATCGGTAAGAGACATCATTGATCGCACCATATCTAATAAAGTACGGTTATGACGTTCGGACACACCATTACACTATGGTGTTCCAGGTGGCGTGAGTAGTGAAACTATTTCACATTGTTTTTACTGAAGGCCAAACTCGCTAACTCAAATATTTTACCTCTACGATCATATCGTAGAAACTCTTATTTTCTTGTTACGATGATTCTCCACTTCACTCTGAAATTCTTTGAACTTTTCAAATGTTTCAGACTTGTGCTTCATTAAGTAGATATAACCATATCTGCTCAAATCATCAGTGAAGGTCAGAAAATAACGATACCTGCCGCGAGCTTCAACACTTATTGGTCCACATACATCAGTATGTATGATTTCCAACAACTCTGTTGCTCGCTCCATAGTTCCGGAGAACGGAGTTTTAGTCATCTTGCCCATGAGGCATGGTTCGCAATCACCAAGTGATTCATAATCAAGTGATTCCAAAAGTCCATCACTATGGAGTTTCTTCATGCGCTTTACACCAATATGACCTAAACGGCAATCCCACAAATAAGTTGCACTATCATTATTAACCTTGCATCTTTTGGCTTCAATATTATGAATATGTGTATCACACGATCGAGATCAAACAAACCATTTTCATTTGGTGTATGACCATAGAAGGTTTTATTCATGTAAACAGAACAACAATTATTCTCTAACTTACATGAATAACCGTGTTGCAATAAACATGATCAAATCATATTCATGCTCAACACAAACATCAAATAACACTTATTTAGGTTCAACACTAATCCCGAAAGTATAGGGAGTGTGCGATGATGATCATATCAATCTTGGAACCACTTCCAACACACTTTCACCTTTAACTAGTTTCTGTTCATTATGCAACTCCCATTTCGAGTTACTACTCTTTAGCAACTGAACCAGTATCAAATACCGAGGGGTTGCTATGAACACTAGTAAAATACACATCAATAATCTGTATATCAAATATACCTTTGTTCACTTTGCCATCCTTCTTATCCACCAAATATCTAGGGTAGTTCCACTTCCAGTGACCTTTTCCTTTGCAGTAGAAGCACTTAGTTTCAGGCTTGAGTTTAGCTTTGGGTTTCTTCACGGGAGTGACAACTTGCTTGTCATTCTTTTTTTTGAAGTTCCCCTTCTATCCCTTTGACCTTTACTTGAAACAAGTGGTCTTATTAACCATCAACACTTGATGCTCTTTCTTGATTTCCACCTTCGCCGATTTCCGGATCGCGAAGAGCTCGGGAATTACCTTCGTCATCCCTTGCATATTATAGTTCATCACGAAGTTCTACTAACTTGGTGATAGTGACTAGAGAACTTTTGTCAATTACTATCTTATCTGGAAGAATAACTCCCACTTGATTCAAGTAATTGTAGTACCCAGACAATCTGAGCACATGCTCACTGGTTGAGCTATTCTCCTCCATCTTGTAGGCAAAGTACTGTCAGAGGTCTTATACCTCTCGACACGGGCACGAGTATGAAATACTAATTTCAAGTCGTGGAACATCTCATATGCACCGTGGCGTTCAAAACATTTTTGAAGTCCCGGTTATAAGCCGTAAAGCATGGCGCACTAAACTATCAAGTAGTCATCATACCGAGCTTGTCAAACATTCATAACGTCTGTATCAGCTCCTGCAATAGGTTCGTCACCTAGCGGTGCATCAAGGACATAATACTTCTGTGCAGCAATGAGGATAATCCTCAGATCACGGACCTAGTCCGCATCATTGCTACTAAAATCTTTCAACTTATATTTCTCTAGGGACATATAAAATAAACGGGGAGCTATATCGCGAGCTATTGATCTACAACACAGATATGCTAATACTACCAGGACTAAGTTCATGATAAATTAAAGTTCAATTAATCATATTACTTGAAGAACTCCCACTTAGATAGACATCCCTCTGGTCATCTAAATGATCACGTGATCCAAATCAACTAAACCATGTCCGATCATCACGTGAGATGGAGTAGTTTTCAATGGTGAACATCTTATGTTGATCATATCTACTATATGATTCACGCTCGACCTTTCGGTCTCCAGTGTTCCGAGGCCATATCTGCATATGCTAGGCTCGTCAAGTTTAACCCGAGTATTCTACGTGTGCAAAACTGGCTTACACCCGTTGTATTTGAACGTAGAGCTTATCACACCCGATCATCACGTGGTGTCTCGGCACGACGAACTTTCGCAACGGTGCATACTCAGGGAGAACATTTATACCTTGAAATTTTGTAAGGGATCATCTTATAATGCTACCGTCGTACTAAGCAAAATAAGAAGCATAATAAGATAAGCATAACATGCAATCAAAATAAGTGACATGATATGGCCATCATCATCTTGTGCTTTTGATCTCCATCTCCAAAGCACCGTCATGATCACCTTCGTCACCGGCGCGACACCTTGATCTTCATCGTAGCATCATTGTCGTCTCGCCAACTATTGCTTCTACGACTATCGCTACCGCTTAGTGATAAAGTAAAGAAATTACATGGCGATTGCATTTCATACAATAAAGCGACAACCATATGGCTCCTGCCAGTTGCCGATAACTTTACAAAACATGATCATCTCATAGAAAACCGTATAACTCATCATGTCTTGACCATATCACATCACAACATTCCCTACAAAAACAAGTTAGACGTTCTCTACTTTGTTGTTGCAAGTTTTACGTGACTGCTACGGGCTTAGCAAGAACCGTTCTTACCTACGCATACAAAAACCACAACGATGTTTTGTCAAGTATGTGTTGTTTTAACCTTCACAAGGACCGGGCGTAGTCACACTTGATTCAGCTAGTGAGAGAGACAGACACCCGCCAGTCACCTTTAAGCAACGAGTGCTCATAACGGTGAAACCAGTCTCACGTAAGCGTACGTGTAATGTCGGTCCGGGCCGCTTCATCTCACAATACCGCCGAAGCAAAGTATGACATGCTGGTAAGCAGTATGACAAGTATCGTCCACAACTCACTTGTGTTCTACTCGTGCATATCATCTACGCATAGACCTGGCTCATGATGCCACTATTGGGGAAAGTAGTATTTTAAAATTTTCCTACGATCATGCAAGATTTATATACCAGATGCATAGCAACGAGAGGGGAGAGTGAGTCTACGTACCCTCGTAGACCGAAAGCGGAAGCGTTAGAACAACGCGGTTGACGTAGTCGTACGTCTTCATGGCCCGACCGATCAAGCACTGAAACTACGGCACCTCCGAGTTCTAGCACACGTTCAGCTCGATGACGCCCCTCGAACTCCGATCCAGCCGAGTGTCGAGGGAGAGTTCCGTCAGCACGACGGCGTGGTGACGATCTTGATGTTCTACCGTCGCAGGGCTTCGCCTAAGCACCGCTGCAATATTGTCGAGGAGAACTATGGTGGAGGGGGGCACCACACACGGCTAAGAGATCAAGAGATCAATTGTTGCGTCTAGAGGTGCCGCCCTACCCCCGTATATAAAGGAGGGAGGGAGAGGCCGGCCCTAGAGGGGGCGCGCCAAGTGTGGGGAGTCCTACTAGGACTCTCAAGTCCTAGTGGGATTCTCCTTTCCTTTCCGGAGTAGGAGAGAAGGAAAGAGGGGGAGAGGGAGAAGGAAAAGGGGGCTGCACCCCTTGTCCATTTCGGACCAGAAGGGGGGCGCGCGCCTCCTTCCTTTTGGCCTCTCTCCTCTATTCCCGTAACTCCCCGGTACTCCGAAAATACCCGAATCACTCGGAACCTTTTCGATGTTCGAATATAGTCGTCCAATATATCGATTTTTACGTCTCGACCATTTCGAGACTCCTCGTCATGTCCCTGATCTCATCCGGGACTCCGAACTCCTTCGGTACATCAAAACTCATAAACTCATAATAAAACTGTCATCGAAACCTTAAGCGTGCGGACCCTACGGGTTCGAGAACTATGTAGACATGACCGAGACACGTCTCCGGTCAATAACCAATAGCGGAACCTGGATGCTCATATTGGCTCCCACATATTCTACAAAGATCTTTATCGGTCAAACCGCATAACAACATACGTTGTTCCATTTGTCATCGGTATGTTACTTGCCCGAGATTCGATCGTCGGTATCTCAATACCTAGTTCAATCTCGTTACCGGCAAGTCTCTTTACTCGTTCCGTAATGCATCATCCCGCAACTAACTCATTAGCTGCAATGCTTGCAAGGCTTATAGTGATGTGCATTGCCGAGTGGGCCCAGAGATACCTCTCCGACAATCGGAGTGACAAATCCTAATCTCGAAATACGCCAACCCAACAAGTACCTTCGGAGACACCTGTATAGTACCTTTATAATCACCCAGTTACGTTGTGACGTTTGATAGCACACAAAGTGTTCCTCCGGTATTCGGGAGTTGCATAATCTCATAGTCATAGGAACATGTATAAGTCATGAAGAAAGCAATAGCAGTAAAACTTAAACGATCATAGTGCTAAGCTAACGGATGGGTCTTGTCCATCACATCATTCTCCTAATGATGTGATCCCGTTGTTCAAATGACAACTCATGTCTATGGCTAGGAAACATAACCATCTTTGATCAATGAGCTAGTCTAGTAGAGGCATACTAGGGACACTCTGTTTTGTCTATGTATTCACACGTGTATTAACTTTCCGGTTAATACAATTCTAGCATGAATAATAAACATTTATCATGATATAAGGAAATAAATAATTACTTTATTATTGCCTCTAGGGCATATTTCCTTCAGCTGGCTCCCCTCGCTGTGTGTTCAGTGCCATATTTTCTTAAATATTCTAGAAAAAAACATATTTCTTTTTCATGGCATTTGGGAAACTTTTATTTTCGGGATATTTTTTTATTGCACGGATAAGTCTGGAAACAGACAAACAATGATATTTTTGCTTTATTTATGCTAATTAACAGAAAGTAAAAGGAGGGTACAGTAGGTTTGTGCTATCTAGATTCACATATCCCATGCTCATCAAAAGGAATCCATTAACAAGGTTGATCAGGTCTTGTTAATAAACTCTTTCCGAGTAACATGAAACCGGAGAATTTTCGAATAACACTAGGTTACCTCAATGGGGATATGTATGTCCCCAACAATAAGTATATCATAAGCCTTCTGGATAGTAGGAATAGGAAACTCAAAACCTCCAATAGTGATAGTTGAAGTTTTTCCAATATAATTGATACTATGGACCTGAGGTTGTTTCCTCGGGAAGTGTACCGTATACTCATTACCATTGACATGAAAATTGACATTGCCTTTGTTGCAATCAATAACAACCCCTGCAGTATTAAAAAAAGGTCTTCCAAGAATAATAAACATACTATCATCCTCAGGAATATCAAGTATAACAAAGTCCGTTAGAATAGTAACATTTGCAACTACAACAGGCACATCCTGACAAATACCAAAATGTATAACAGTTGATTTATCAGCCATTTGCAAAGATATTTCAGTAGGTGTCAACTTACTCAAGTCAAGTCTACTATATAAAGAGAGCGGCATAACACTAACACCAGCTCCAAGATCAGACAAAGCAGTTTTAACATAATTTCTCTTAATGGAGCAAGGTATAGTAGGTACTCCTGGGTCTCCTAATTTTTTAGGCATTCCACCCTCAAAAGTGTAATTAGCAAGCATGGTGGAGATTTCTACTTCAGGTATCTTTCTTTTGTTGGTAATAATATATTTCATATACTTGGCATAAGGATTTTTTAAGCACATCAGTCAAACACATACGCAAAAAGATAGGTCTAATCATTTCAGCGAAGCGCTCAAAATTCTCATCATCCTTTTTCTTGGATGGTTTCGGAGGAAAAGGCATGGGTTTCTGAACCCATGGTTCTCTTTCCCTACCATGCTTCCTAGCAACAAAGTCTCTCTTATCATAATGTTGATTCTTTGATTGTGGGTTTTCAAGATCAATAGCAGGTTCAATCTCAAAAATGCCAAACGGAGACCGAGCTCCATGGAGGCCTTTATTTGAAAACTTTAAAATTCAAACTTTTTAGTTTCAAAAAATTCTGAAAATAAATACACATATACCTAGATACATAATGTATATGTGTGCAAATTTCAGGTCGAAATACATTAAAATGTGTGCTACACAAAAAAGACAAATCTAGGGCCTTTTAGCATATATACTGTTCATCTATAAATTCCATGATTTTGGTTTTTTTGTACAACTTGCAATTCAAGGTATTTCAACGTGAAATTTTCACACATACACTTTACATCCTTGCATACATGTGTACTTTTTTCAGAATTTTTTGAAACTAAAATTTATGAATTTTGAACTATTCAAAATAAAGGGCTCCATGGAGCTCGGTCTCCAAAATTCCCTACTCGTTCAATCTCTACATCATTATCATTGCTAGGTTGAGCATCAACATGAACATCATCATTAACATTATCACTAGGTTCATGTTCATTACCAGATTGTGTCTCAGCATCAGAAACAGATATATCATTGGGATTCTCAGGTGTGTCAACTACAGGTTCACTAGGAGCACGCAAACTCTTATAATTTTTCTTTCTCTTCTTCTTAGAAGAACTAGGTGCATCTAAATTAGCTCTCTGAGAATATTGCTCAATTCTTTTAGGGTGGCCTTCAGGATACAAAGATTCCTGGGTCATTCTACCACCTCTAGTCACAACTCTAATGGCATTATCATTATTCTTACTATTTAATTCATTGAGCAAATCATTCTGAGCCTTAAGTACTTGTTCTACTTGAGTGGTAACCATAGAAGCATGTTTACTAATAAGTTTTAGTTCACCTTTAGCACTAGACAGATAATCACTCAAGCGTTCCATCATATAAGCATTGTGTTGTAATTGTCTACCAACATAAGCATTGAAGTTTTCTTGTTTCACAATGAAATTGTCAAACTCATCTAAACATTCGCTAGCAGACTTATAACGAGGAATATCACCTTCATCAAATCTATAAAGAGAATTTACCTTTACTACCTGTGTCGGGTTATCAAGACCATGTATTTCTTCGATAGGTGGTAAATTCTTAACATCTTCAGCTTTAATACCTTTTTCTTTCATAGATTTCTTTGCCTCTTGCATATCTTCAGGACTGAGAAATAGAACACCTCTCTTCTTCGGAGTTGGCTTAGGGGCTGGTTCAGGAGTTGTCCAATTATTTTCATTGGCCAGCATATTGTTCAATAGTAATTCAGCTTGTTCAACTGTTCTTTCCCTGAAAACACAACCAGCACAACTATCCAGGTGGTCTCTCGAAGCATTGGTTAGTCCATTATAAAAGACATCAATTATATCATGCATCTCAAGAGGATGATCAGGCAAAGCATTAAGTAACTGGAGAAGCCTCTCCCAAGCTTGTGGGAGACTCTCTTCTTCAGTTTGAGCAAAGTTATATATTTCCCATAAGGCAGCTTGTTTCTTATGAGTGGGAAAATATTTAGCAGAGAAGTAATACATCATATCCTGGGGACTACGCACACAACCAGGATCAAGAGAATTAAACCAAGTCTTAGCATCACCCTTTAAAGAGAACGGAAACAGCTTAAGGATATAGTAATATCGAATCTTTTCATTATTGGTAAACAGGGTGGCTATAACATTCAACTTAGTAAGATGTGCCACAACAGTTTCAGACTCATAGCCATGGAAAGGATCAGATTCAACCAAAGTAATTAACTCAGGATCAACAGAGAATTCACAATCCTTATCAGTAACACATATAGGTGAAGTGGCAAAAGCATGGTCATGTTTCATTCTAGCATTCAAGGACTTTTCTTATAGCTTAGCTAATAACTTCTTAAGATCATATCTATCATTGCAAGCAAGAAAGTCTCTAGCAGTTTCTTCATCCATAACATAACCCTCAGGAACAACAGGTAATTCATATCTATTGGGAGTAGTTTCATCATCACTTTCATAAATATCATCAACATTTGCACTCTCCCTAATTTTAGCAATTTGTTCATCTAGAAATTCACCTAGTGGCACATTATCAGGCATAGAGATAGTTTCATCATACATAGCAGAAGTAGCATCATCAAGAACATACGACCTATCATATTCAATAGCAGGAGTAGGTGTCGCAAGTTTACTCATAACAGAAGGAGAATCAAGTGTAGAGCTAGATGGCAGTTCCTTACCTCCCCTCGTAGTTGAGGGTAAGATCTTGGTTTTTGAGTCCTTAAAATTCTTCATAGTGATCAACAGATATAAATCCCAAGTGACTTAAAGAATAGAGCTATGCTCCCCGGCAACGGCGCCAGAAAATAGTCTTGATAACCCACAAGTGTAGGGGATCGCAACAGTTTTCGAGGGTAAAGTATTCAAACCAAATTTATTGATTCAACACAAGGGGAGCCAAAGAATACTCTTAAGTATTAGCAGTTGAGTTGTTAATTTAACCACACCTGGAAACTTAGTATCTGCAGCAAGATAGCTTAGTAGCAAAGTAATATGATAGTGTCGATAGCAACAATAAAAGTAACAGTATTATTTTTGTGGTTTTTGTGATAATAGCAACGGGAAAGTAAATAAGCAACTAGCAATATAGGTAAAGCTCGTAGGCATTGGATCGGTGATGGGAAATTACGCCGGATGCAATTCATCATGTAGAAGTTATTGAAGGAAATATGCCCTAGAGGCAATAATAAAGTTATTATTTATATTTCCTTATATCATGATAAATGTTTATTATTCATGCTAGAATTGTATTAACCGGAAACTTAGTACATGTGTGAATACATAGACAAAACAGAGTGTCCCTAGTATGCCTCTACTAGACTAGCTCATTGATCAAAGATGGTTATGTTTCCTAACCATAGACATGAGTTGTCATTTGATCAACGGGATCACATCATTAGGAGAATGATGTGATGGACAAGACCCATCCGTTAGCATAGCACTATGATCGTTTAGTTTTACTGCTATTGCTTTCTTCATGACTTATACATGTTCCTATGACTATGAGATTATGCAACTCCCGAATACCGTAGGAACACCTTGTGTGCTATCAAACGTCACAACATAACTGGGTGATCATAAAGATGCTCTACAATTGTCTCCGAAAGTATTCGTGGTGTTGGCATAGATCAAGATTAGGATTTGTCACTCCGAGTGTCGGAGAGGTATCTCTGGGCCCTCTCGGTAACACACATCACAATAAGCCTTGCAAGCAAAAGACTAATGAGTTAGTCACGAGATGATGTGTTACGGAACGAGTAAAGAGACTTGCCGGTAACGAGATTGAACTAGGTATGGAGATACCGACGATCGAATCTCGGGCAAGTAACATACCGATGACAAAAGGAACAACGTATGTTGTTATGCGGTTTTGACCGATAAAAGATCTTCGTAGAATATGTAGGAGCCAATATGAACATCCAGGTTCCGCTATTGGTTATTGACCGGAGATGAGTCTCGGTCATGTCTACATAGTTCTCGAACCCGTAGGGTCCGCACGCTTAACGTTTGATGACGATCGGTATTATGAGTTTATGAGTTTTGATGTACCGAAGGTAGTTCGGAGTCCCGGATGAGATCACGGACATGACGAGGAGTCTCGGAATGTCCGAGACATAAAGATTGATATATTGGACGACTATATTCGGACACCGGAAGTGTTCCGGAAAAGTTTCGGATTTAACGGGATTGCCGGAGGGGGTTACCGGAACCCCCTACTCGAGGGGGGATGGTCCATAGTGGGCCTTAAGGAAAGGAGATAGGCAGCCCATAGAGGCTGGCCGGCGCCCCACCTAGGGATCCTAGTTGGACTAGGATTGGGGGGGGGGGGCGCCACCTCTCCCTCTTTTCCTTTCCCTCTCTTCCTTCTTTGGTAGTTCCTACTAGGAATAGGATTGCAATCCTATTCCTAGTAGGATTGCACCCTAGCCGCACCATAGGAGGGCCGGCCGGCCTCCCCCTTGCTCCTTTATATATGGGGGCAGGGGGGCACCCAAAGACACACAAGTTGAATTGTTCCAGCCGTGTGCGGTGCCCCCCTCCACAGAAACACACCTCGGTCATACCGTCGCGGTGCTTAGGCGAAGCCCTGCGCTGGTGAATACATCATATCTGTCACCACACCGTCGTGCTGAAGAAACTCTCCCGTGGAGCTCAACTGGATCAAGAGCTCGTGGGACGTCATCAAGCTGAACGTGTGCTGAACGTGGAGGTGTCGTACGTTCGGTGCTTGATCGGTTGAATCGCGAAGAAGTTCGACTACATCAACTGCATCACTTGACGCTTCCGCTTCCGGTCTACGAGGGTACGTAGACACACTCTTCCCTCTCGTTGCTATGCATCTCGTAGATAGATCTTGCGTGATCGTAGGAAAATTTTTAAATACTACGTTCCCCAATAGTGGTATCAGAGCCATGTCTATGCGTAGATGATATGCACGAGTAGAACACAATGAGTTGTGGGCGATACTAGTCATACTGCTTACCAGCATGTCATACTTTGCTTCGGCGGTATTGTGAGATGAAGCGGCCCGGACCGACATTACGCGTACGCTTACGCGAGACTGGTTTCACCGTTACGAGCACTCGTTGCTTAAAGGTGACTGGCGGGTGTCTGTCTCTCTCACTTTAGCTGAATCAAGTGTGGCTACGCCCGGTCCTTGTGAAGGTTAAAACATCACATACTTGACGAAATATCGTTGTGGTTTTGTATGCGTAGGTAAGAACGGTTCTTGCTAAGCCCGTAGCAGCCACGTAAAACTTGCAACAACAAAGTAGAGGACGTCTAACTTGTTTTTGCAGGGCATGTTGTGATGTGATATGGTCAAGACATGATGAGTTATACGGTTTTGTATGAGATGATCATGTTTTGTAATGTTATCGGCAACTGGCAGGAGCCATATGGTTGTCGCTTTATTGTATGAAATGCAATCGCCATGTAATTTCTTTACTTTATCACTAAGCGGTAGCGATAGTCGTAGAAGCAATAGTTGGCGAGACGACAACGATGCTACGATGGAGATCAAGGTGTCGCGCCGGTGACGAAGGTGATCATGACGGTGCTTTGGAGATGGAGATCAAAAGCACAAGATGATGATGGCCATATCATGTCACATATTTTGATTTGCATGTAATGTTCATCTTATTATGCTTCTTATTTTGCTTAGAACGACGGTAGCATTATAAGATGATCCCTTACTAAATTTCAAGGTATAAGTGTTCTCCCTGAGTATGCACCGTTGTGAAAGTTCGTCGTGCCGAGACACCACGTGATGATCGGGTGTGATAAGCTCTACGTTCAAATACAACGGGTGTAAGCCAGTTTTGCACACGCAGAATACTCGGGTTAAACTTGACGAGCCTAGCATATGCAGATATGGCCTCGGAACACTGGAAACCGAAAGGTCGAGCGTGAATCATATAGTAGATATGATCAACATAAGATGTTCGCCATTGAAACTACTCCATCTCACGTGATGATCGGACATGGTTTAGTTGATTTGGATCACGTGATCATTTAGATGACTAGAGGGATGTCTATCTAAGTGGGAGTTCTTAAGTAATATGATTAAATTGAACTTTAATTTATCATGAACTTAGTCCTCGTAGTATTAGCATATCTATGTTGTAGATCAATAGCTCAGGATGTTGCTCCCCATTTTTTTTATATGTTCCTAGAGAAAACTAAGTTGAAAGATGTTAGTAGCAATGATGCGGAATTGTTCCGTGATCTGAGGATTATCCTCATTGCTGCACAGAGAAATATGTCCTTGATGCACCGCTAGGTGACAGACCTATTGCAGGAACAGATGTAGACGTTATGAATGTTTTGACAAAAGCTCGGTATGATGACTACTTGATAGTTTAGTGCACCATGCTTTACGGCTTATAACCGGGACTTCAAAATGTTTTAAACGCCACGGAGCATATGCGATGTTCCAAGAGTTGAAATTAGTATTTCATACTCATGCCCGTGTCGAGAGGTATAAGACTTCTGACAGTACTTTGCCTACAAGATGGAGGAGAATAGCTCAACTAGTGAGCATGTGCTCAGATTGTCTGGGTACTACAATTACTTGAATCAAGTGGGAATTAATCTTCCAGATAAGATAGTAATTGACAAAGTTCTCTAGTCACTATCACCTAGTTAGTAGAACTTCGTGATGAACTATAATATGCAAGGGATGACGAAGGTAATTCCCGAGCTCTTCGCAATGCTGAAATCAGCGAAGGTAGAAATCAAGAAAGAACATCAAGTGTTGATGGTTAATAAGACCACTTGTTTCAAATAAAGGGCAAAGGGATAGAAGGGGAACTTCAAGAAGAATGACAAGCAAGTTGTCACTCCCATGAAGAAACCCAAAGCTAAACTCAAGCCTGAAACTAAGTGCTTCTACTGCAAAGGAAATGGTCACCGGAAGTGGAACTGCCCTAGATACTTGGCGGATAAGAAGGATGGCAAAGTGAACAAAGGTATATTTGATATACAGATTATTGATGTGTATTTTACTAGTGTTCATAGCAACCCCTCGGTATTTGATACTGGTTCAGTTGCTAAAGAGTAGTAACTCGAAATGGGAGTTGCATAATGAACAGAAACTAGTTAAAGGATGAAGTGACGATGTGTATTGGAAGCAGTTCCAAGATTGATATGATCATCATCGCACACTCCCTATACTTTCGGGATTAGTGTTGAACCTAAATAAGTGTTATTTGGTGTTTGTGTTGAGCATGAATATGATTTGATCACGTTTATTGCAATACGGTTATTCATGTAAGTTAGAGAATAATTGTTGTTCTGTTCACATGAATAAAACCTTCTATGGTCATACACCCAATGAAAATAGTTTGTTGGATCTCGATCGTGTGATACACATATTCATAATATTGAAGCCAAAAGATGCAAGGTTAATAATGATAGTGCAACTTATTTGTGGCACTGCCGTTTAGGTCATATTGGTGTAAAGCGCATGAAGAAACTCCATAGTGATGGAATTTTTGGAATCACTTGATTATGAATCACTTGGTGCTTGCGAACCATGCCTCATGGGCAAGATGACTAAAACTCCGTTCTTCGGAACTGTGGAGCGAGCAACAGAGTTGTTGGAAATCATACATACTGATGTATGCAGACCAATGAGTGTTGAAGCTCACGGAGGGAATCGTTATTTTCTGACCTTCACTGATGATTTGAGCAGATATGGGTATATCTACTTAATGAAGCACAAGTCTGAAACATTTGAAAAGTTCAAAGAATTTCAGAGTGAAGTGGAGAATCATCGTAACAAGAAAATAAGAGTTTCTACGATATGATCGTAGAGGTAAAATATTTGAGTTAGCGAGTTTGGCATTCAGTAAAAACAATGTGAAATAGTTTCACTACTCACGCCACTTGGAACACCATAGTGTAATGGTGTGTCCGAACGTCATAACCGTACTTTATTAGATATGGTGCGATCGATGATGTCTCTTACCGATCTACCACTATTGCTTTTGGGGTTATGCATTAGAGACAGCTACATTCACGTTAAATAGGGCACCATCTAAATCCGTGGAGATGACACCGTATGAACTGTGGTTTGACGAGAAACCTAAGCTGTCATTTTTTTAAGTTTGGGACTGCGATGCTTATGTGAAAAAGTTTCAACATGATAAGCTCGAACCCAAATCGGAGAAGTAAATCTTCATAGGATACCCAAAAGAAACTGTTGGGTACACCTTCTATCACAGATCCGAAGGCAAGGTCTTTGTTGCTAAGAGTGGATCCTTTCTAGAAAAGGAGTTTCTCTCGAAAGAAGTGAGTGGGAGGAAAGTAGAACTTGATGAGGTAATTGTACCTTCTCCCGAATTGGAAAGTGGAACATCACAGAAACTAGTTTCAGTGATTCCTACACCAATTAGTGAGGAAGCTAATGATGATGATCATGAAACTTCAGATCAAGTTTCTGCTGAACGTCGTAGATCAACCAGAGTACGTTCCGCACCAGAGTGGTACAGCAACCCAGTTCTGGAAGTCATGTTACTAGACCATGATGAACCTGCGAACTATGAGGAAGCAATGATGAGCCTAGATTCCGCAAAATGGCTTGAGGCCATGAAATCTGAGATGGGATCCATGTATGAGAACAAAGTGTGGACTTTGGTTGACTTGCCCGATGATCGGCAAGCCATCGAAAATAAATGGATCTTCAAGAGGAAGACCGACGCTGACGGTAATGTTACTGTTTACAAAGCTCGACTTGTTGCGAAAGGTTTTCGACAAGTTCAAGGAGTTGACTACGATGAGACTTTCTCACCCGTAGCGATGCTTAAGTCTGTCCGAATCATGTTAGCAATTGCCGCATTTTATGAAATCTGGCAAATGGATAATAAAACTGCATTCTTTAATGGATTTATTAAAGAATAATTGTATATGATGCAACCCGAAGGTTTTGTCAATCCTAAAGGTGCTAACAAAATGTGCAAGCTCCAGCGATCCATCTATGGACTGGTGCAAGCATCTCGGAGTTGGAATATACACTTTGATAAGTTGATCAAAGCATATAGATTTATACAGACTTACGGTGAAGCCTGTATTTACAAGAAGTGAGTGGGAGCACTACAACCTTTCTGATAAGTATATGTGAATGACATATTGTCGATCGGAAATGATGTAGAATTTTTCTGGAAAGCATAAAGGAGTGTTTGAAAGGAGTTTTTCAAAGAAAGACCTTGGTGAAGCTGCTTACATATTGGGCATCAAGATCTATAGAGATAGATCAAGATGCTTGATAAGACTTTCGATAAATACATACCTTGATAAGATTTTGAAGTAGTTCAAAATGGATCAGTCAAAGAAGGAGTTCTTGCCTGACTTGTAAGGTGTGAAGTTGAGTAAGACTCAAAGCCAGACCACGGCAGAAAAATATAGAGAGAATGAAAGTCATTCCCTATGCCTCAGCCATAGGTTCTATAAAGTATGCCATGCTGTGTACCAAACATGTTGTGTACCTTGCCATGAGTTTGTCAAGGGGGTACAATAGTGATCCAGGAGTAGATCACTGTACAGCGGTCAAAATTATCCTTAGTAACTGGAAGACTAAGGAAATGTTTCTCGATTATGGAGGTGATAAAGAGTTCGTCGTAAAGGATTACGCCGATGCAAGCCTTGACACTAAATCCAGATGACTCTAAGTATCAAGCTGGATGCGTATTTAAAGTGGGAGCAATTAGCTAGAGTAGCTCTATGCAGAGCATTGTAGACATAGAAATTTGCGAAATACATACGGATCTGAATGTGATAGACCCGTTGACTAAACTTCTCTCACAAGCAAAACATGATCACACCTTATTACTCTTGGGTATTAATCACATAGCGATGTGAACTAGATTATTGACTCTAGTAAACCCTTTGGGTGTTGGTCACATGGCGATGTGAACTATAGGTGTTATTCACATAACGATGTGAACTATCGGTATTAAATCACATGGCGATGTGAGCTAGATTATTGACTCTAGTGCAAGTGGGAGACTGAAGGAAATATGCCCTAGAGGCAATAATAAAGTTATTATTTATATTTCCTTATATCATGATAAATGTTTATTATTCATGCTAGAATTGTATTAACCGGAAATTTAATACATGTGTGAATACATAGACAAAACAGAGTGTCCCTACTATGCCTCTACTAGACTAGCTCATTGATCAAAGATGGTTATGTTTCCTAACCATAGACATGAGTTGTCATTTGATCAACGGGATCACATCATTAGGAGAATGATGTGATGGACAAGACCCATCCGTTAGCATAGCACTATGATCGTTTAGTTTTACTGCTATTGCTTTCTTCATGACTTATACATGTTCCTATGACTATGAGATTATGCAACTCCCGAATACCGTAGGAACACCTTGTGTGCTATCAAACGTCACAACGTAATTGGGTGATCATAAAGATGCTCTACAGGTGTCTCCGAAAGTATTTGTGGTGTTGGCATAGATCAAGATTAGGATTTGTCACTCCGAGTGTCGGAGAGGTATCTCTGGGCCCTCTCGGTAACACACATCACAATAAGCCTTGCAAGCAAAAGACTAATGAGTTAGTCACGAGATGATGTGTTACGGAACGAGTAAAGAGACTTGCCGGTAACGAGATTGAACTAGGTATGGAGATACCGACGATCGAATCTCGGGCAAGTAACATACCGATGACAAAAGGAACAACGTATGTTGTTATGCGGTTTTGACCGATAAAAGATCTTCGTAGAATATGTAGGAGCCAATATGAACATCCAGGTTCCGCTATTGGTTATTGACCGGAGATGAGTCTCGGTCATGTCTACATAGTTCTCGAACCCGTAGGGTCCGCACGCTTAACGTTTGATGACGATCGGTATTATGAGTTTATGAGTTTTGATGTACCGAAGGTAGTTCAGAGTCCCGGATGAGATCACGGACATGACGAGGAGTCTCGGAATGTCCGAGACATAAAGATTGATATATTGGACGACTATATTCGGACACCGGAAGTGTTCCGGAAAAGTTTCGTATTTAACGGGATTGCCGGAGGGGGTTACCGGAACCCCCTACGAGGGGGGATGGTCCATAGTGGGCCTTAAGGAAAGGAGAGAGGCAGCCCATAGAGGCTGGCCGGCGCCCCACCTAGGGATCCTAGTTGGACTAGGATTGGGGGGTGCCACCTCTCCCTCTTTTCCTTTCCCTCTCTTCCTTCTTTGGTAGTTCCTACTAGGAATAGGATTGCAATCCTATTCCTAGTAGGATTGCACCCTAGCCGCACCATAGGAGGGCCGGCCGGCCTCCCCCCTTGCTCCTTTATATACGGGGGCAGGGGGCACCCAAAGACACACAAGTTGAATTGTTCCAGCCGTGTGCGGTGCCCCCCTCCACAGAAACACACCTCGGTCATACCGTCGCGGTGCTTAGGCGAAGCCCTGCGTCGGTGAATACATCATATCTGTCACCACGCCGTCGTGCTGACGAAACTCTCCCGTGAAGCTCAACTGGATCAAGAGCTCGTGGGACGTCATCAAGCTGAACGTGTGCTGAACGCGGAGGTGCCGTACGTTCGGTGCTTGATCGGTTGAATCGCGAAGAAGTTCGACTACATCAACTGCGTCACTTGACGCTTCCGCTTCCGGTCTACGAGGGTACGTAGACACACTCTTCCCTCTCGTTGCTATGCATCTGGTAGATAGATCTTGCGTGATCGTAGGAAAATTTTAAAATACTACGTTCCCCAACAGTTATAACCTAGGGTGACATAGAACTAGCTCCAGTTCATCAATGCAATGTAGGCATGTATTCCGAATATAGTCATACGTGCTTATGGAAAAGAACTTGCATGCCATCTTTTGTCCTACCCTCCCGTGGCAGCGGGGTCCTATTGGAAACTAAGGGATATTAAGGCCTCCTTTTAATAGAGTACCGGACCAAAGCATTAACACATAGTGAATAAATGAACTCCTCAAACTATGGTCATCACCGGGAGTGGTCCCGATTATTGTCACTTCGGGGTTGCCCGATCATAACACATAGTTGGTGACTATAGACTTGCAAGATAGGATCAAGAACACACATATATTCATGAAAACATAATAGGTTCAGATCTGAAATCATGGCACTCGGACCCTAGGGACAAGCATTAAGCATAGCAAAGTCATAGCAACATCAATCTCAGAACATAGTGGATACTAGGGATCAAACCCTAACAAAACTAACTCGATTACATGATAGATCCCATCCAACCCATCACCGTCCAACAAGCCTACGATGGAATTACTCACGCACGGCGGTGAGCATTATGGAATTGATGATGGAGGAAGGTTGATGATGACGATGGCGACGATCTCCACTCTCCGGAGCCCCAAACGGACTCCAGATCAGCCCTCCCAGAGAGATTAGGGCTTGGCGGCGGCTCCGTCTCGTGAAACGTGATAATTCTTCCTCTTTGATTTTTCTTTCCCCGAAACGGGAGATAAAGGATCTAGGGGTACGTCGGTGGAGCATCGGGGGGCCCACGAGGCAGGGGGCGCGCCCCCCACCCTCGTGGACAGGGTGTGCCCCCCCGGTGAGGATCTTCTTGCATGTATTTTTTATATTTTCTGAAATAATTCTCCATTGATTTTCAGGAGATTCCGAGAAAATTTTATTCTGCACAAAAACAACACCATGGCAGTTCTGCTGAAAACAACGTCAATCCGGGTTAGTTCCATTCAAATCATGCAAGTTAGAGTCCAAAACAAGGGCAAAAGGGTTTGGAAAAGTAGATACGTTGGAGACGTATTACTCCCTCCCTGGCAGGGAAGGCATGTGGCCTATGCTGGTCGTGTGGTTCTTGTTAAGGCCGTTTTAACTGCCATTGCTATCTACCATCTCACGCCTCTCGACATCCTGGTGGAGGTCCTCAAGAAAATCGACAGTATTCGCCGTGCATATCTTTGGGCGGGCTCAGACAAGGTGTCTGGAGGAAAATGTAAGGTTAACTGAGAGTTTGTCTGTAAGCCCACGGATAAGGGTGGGCTCGGAGTGCTTAACCTGAATAAGTTCGCCAAGGCTTTCTGGCTTCGATGGCCATGGTTTGAATGGACTGACAAGAGTAAGCCCTGGATTGGATGGGGACACCATGCACGGAGGATGATCGCCACTTCTTTGCGGCTGCCACTACGGTCCTTGTTGGCAATGGACGAACGACGCAATTCTGGAACTCGTCGTGGCTCAATGGCTTGCGCCCCCGCGACTTCGCTTCGGACCTCTTTGAACTTTCTCGCAAGAAGAACTCGTCGGTCCAGCAAGCCATGACCAACAACCTGTGGATCACTAATATTGATGGCACCAATGGTTTGTCCCTCGCGCATGTCGAGCTGTTTGCTGACCTTTGGGAAAAATTATCAACGATGACCCTTGAGGAAGATGTGGAAGACTCGATTATCTGGAAGTTCACTAAGGATGGGATCTGCTTCATCGGCATACAAGCCGCAATTTGAAGGTCTCATATCCTCTGATCTTGTCAAGTCTGTGTGGAGGGTCTGGGCTCCCCCGAGGTGCGAATTCTTTGCTTGGCTCGTTCTTCAAAACAGAATATGGACATCAGACTACTTGATCCGCCGTGGCTAGCCCAACTGCGGCTTGTGCCCTCTTTGTAAGCAAGCACAGGAGTCCGCCGCTCACCTTCTCTTCCAATGCCGCTTCACATTACGCATTTGGAACGACACTCTTCCGTGGCTTGGAATGCACCACATCTCTACTACTAGATGGACGGAGAGCGCTTCGGTCAAAGAATGGTGGAACAACAACCTTCAGATTCGTCTCGGCTCTCCCAAAGCCCTTGCCTCATTGATGATGATCACCTCTTGGGAGGTTTGGTCCGAAAGAAACGCTAGAGTCTTCCACAACATGGCGGTTCCATCGGTGGTCCTCAACAACAAGATCAAGCATGAGGCGTCGCTTTGGGCTTTGGTCGGTGCCAAGCACTTGAGTATTGTAATACCGCGAGAGTATTTTTTCCTTTGTCGGCCGCTTGCGGCTTCTGTCTAAAACCTTCTCCCTTAATTAATGAAATGGCAAGTCTTTTGCCTCGTTTAAAAAAAAATTGGACTCCACTATTGTTAAGGTATAGAAGTTTGCACTTTGGCCCTTCAACTTCAGTAACAGGAAACACTTGGCCTGCCAAGTGAATAGTTTTCCCCTGTGCAAAGGGCTTCAGTGGCTGTGCAACTGTACACACATGACAATCCAGTCAGAATAAAAAGTGAAGTTTTATTTGATTGACAACTCAACAAATTTGATTGGCCAGTTTAAAGTATTTTTAAATTTTAGCATACAGAAATTGAAAAAAATAAAAACCATTTCAGAAGTGGCTTATAGAAATGAAGATTTACAGGTAATGTGAAAACAAAAGGAAAACTCGAAGGGAAAAAAGTTTTATCTGATTAAAAACTCAACTAATTTGACAAGACAGTTTATGGTATTTGTAAATTTAGCAAACAAACATTGAGAATAGGAACTAAAAATAATTTCAAAAGTGGCTTATTGAAATGAGATTTACATGAAAATTGAAAAGAAAAGAAAAGCCCAAAGGGAAACCCTAGAATAGTAACAACACATTCAGGAATTCATGAATATTGTAGACAAATTGTAAAACTTTTGAGAGTTTTGATAATGAATAAAAGAAATGGAAAAACCTTTACTAACGTCACGGGATTTCGACCATGTTTTTTTTATAATTAGATCCTTCACTAGAATACTATATTTCCTTAATTTCGCTATGTTTTTGCCATTTTCTTGACTTTGTTCCTTTTTATGGCTAGTTTACCACGTTATCATAAAAATAGTTCCGATGGAGTAAGAAATGAAATCAAAACGGGAACCAACCCATGGTTGGATGGTTTGGATGATGGTTATCTATTTAGCCCACCGGGATGAAACCATAGGTTTAAATTTATGCTTATCACTTAAGGTAGGCATGAAGCCCCAACTTATATTTATTCAATAAAGGGCATTTTTATTAACGCATAATGTCGCATCAAGTGGATACGAAACATAATGAGTAACACTTGTCTCTGCATAGCTAAGCACATAGCGAAAACCAACAGTTTGAAAAAAATTACAATAACAACATGAAATCCAGCATTGACAGTAAAAAAGAAATCTTGGTATGGGTATAAGTTTGCACTTCGGAGCACCCCCCCC
>LR738710.1:43835661-43925737 GCA_902687465.1 Secale cereale | reverse complement strand
AATGCGTATATGAAGTATATAGGCGGTGTGGATCTTTTAGAGCATCTACAACCGGACTTCAGATCTCACCCCTTAAACGCCTGCGGACGCGTCCGGACGTGTCCGTGGACAATGACTGATCACGCCTCAAAAAATGCATTTCACATCCGGATACCTCAAATTAGAAATCACGAATGCATATTATTACATGCAACCTGAAATCTAATCTAAGCGGGACTCGCCCGGTTCCGCTCCCCGCTCGCCCGTCTCCGCCATGGCCATGTCCGGCGGCGGGTTGAGCTCCTCAGAATGTTGGTACTGTCTCCGGCAAGGTACAATAGGGCATGGGACACGAGCCGGCTCACGGGACTCAAGGCACCGCCGTCTTCCATGCCCTACTCTTCCTTGTCGGAGCCCAAAACCCGAACAATACCAGTGGCCGTCAGATCGATGACGGATCCGTCCTGGGACGAGCCGCGCACGTCCACAACGACGCGGTTGCGGCGCCCGGACTGATGAGTCATACGGGGCGCGAGAGAATGCGACTCCGCATCACCGACATCCACCACCTCGAGGGCTACCATCGTCTCCCGCGCCCAGTGCCTTGCACGGCGGGCATGCCGTGCCATGGCTTCGTCGGACGAGGCCCATGGTGCGTCTCCATGCTCCGCTCGCCAAAGGAGGGGTTGCACGCCCGCCAGGGCGTTCGGACGCCAGACGGACCGCACGACCTCCGGCAAGGCTACGACTGGCCTCGCGCCGGATCCATGTGCCATTTGGACGGACACAATGGATCTCCGACGGAAGGAGTCCGAGCGCTGCCTCGCACGAGCCTCCTCCCGGTAGCGGCGGAGCGCAAGCCGGACGACCATCTCCTCCTCGGGGGCCGCGTGGGATGAGCTCGGGGTTTACGGATCTGTAGGTGAAGGACTCGGATCCGCTGCCCGCCATGCCGGAGACATCTGCAAGGAGTCGGAGACGAGTTTGGGTGACAGAGGGAAGGGGAGGGGAGTGAAGTGGTTAGAGTTTTGTCCGGCGAGTGGATGTGGAATAATTTATGTGGGGTTGGGTGGGCCAAGTGGGCCGGGGCCGATGTGGCAGGCGTGCCCGGGCGCCCCATATCCGTCCCATATTTGGGCTGGGTATGAGGGATGTCGGTCAGCCGGGGCGTTTGAGGGCCGTTTGAGAGGGGCGCCTGGGTCGAAAAAACATGACCGGGTAGTCCACCCGGGCGTATAATTAAGGCGGGTTTGAAAGGTCTGGATGTAGGTACTCTTATGTCTTTACTGCTGTTGTCATTTTTAATATTTATTATGTCACATTGTTCGTGTACGACGGTGTGCATCTTAGTTATGCACAAATCAGGTGTTGCTTATAATGACTTGTATTGGTTTGACGCTACATTTTAATAAAATTACCCTTTATATCAATAAAAAAATAAGTATAGGCCCCATGAGACGGCGTGGACAGGCCACCAGCCTTGTCACTTGAGCCATAGGCTCCGCTTTATGTACATAAATTCGCAATGTATATATCAGGATCAATATAATAAACCGACGGCCCCGTCAAGGCGGGGTATCTGTTGCTTTTTCATAAAGAGTTTGTCACATGGGGGCTTTTGTGTGCAAAGGAGTTCCTGTGGCCTCTTAAACCGGCTATTAAACCAAGACCATCATAAGAGCATAGCTCTGGTTGCTTCGGTAATCTGGCTATCAAAGCCCACATGATGATGAGGGGCAAAAGAGAGTTCGATGCATAGCACAACTCAAACGTAGGAACCCGACGAGCATAGCTCAAATGCTACATGGGGGCTCCTGACGCATAGCGTCAACGAGTTGACAACCCTTATAGTAGGCTATCAAGCCACTGCTTGGAAGCCTGGTGTATACACCTAAAACCCCGGCTTAGCCTGCCTGCATTATGTAAGTCACTCCGCCCAGGTAAACCTGGTATGACCCATCGAACGTTTCACAAGTCAATCTTTTTACAAACCCTGAACTTGGCAACGTTAAATTGACGATTGGTTAAGGATTGAGGTCCATCTCAACAAGCTTTGCGAAATGGTTAATTCAGTAGCCTGGCAGCTTATAAAAAGCCTCGAATTTGGAGCCTGTCAGCTCGTAAAAAGCCTCGACTACGGGGTTTTATTTGACAATGTCTCTTTTGATATTTGCTAAAAAAATTATCTTCAAGGTCATTGGTGTTTATCCAAGTCCATTGATTCAGGGAGTGGATGACTATAAGTTGCCACTATAATACACCAACGTTTACAGAACATGGTCTGGTTTGATTATAAATTGCCAGTACTGTCTACAGTTAAACCGGAGTTTATCATAACCCGATACGGTTCCATCATGAACCGGCAAATGATCAAGGGAGTCATCAACACTTGCAACTTGGATCATTGTCTTTACTACCGATTATTGATTAAGGCCAATAGTGCAAAACTTAATCACAGGTATGATATATGTTTCATATTTTATATACAATTCATGTTATAAACCTAGACCATGTATTTGGGCATCATGGCCCGTCCGGTGATAAACCGCCAGGACACTTTAAACTTTGTCTTATGCAGAAACAGGTGGAATAAACTGTTAAAAACATCATAAGCAGTAAAAATTATGAAGTTGCCACATGAAGCAATGTCATACAAAGGAGAACATGCGTGAAAACATGAAGTGTTTCAGCTACCCTATTACAAGGCGCTGGATAGCCCAAAAGAATATCTGTTTTTGTCTAAAGTGCTGGTACATAATATTTAAACCGGCACCGGGTTAGGAGTCTGTGTTAGCTCGATGTGAAGGTTGTGGATCATCCTGCTCAGACTCCTCGTCGTTCTCTTCTAGCAGCTGAAAGTCAGTAGTTGCCCAATTGATCTTGGTCAGTGCTTTGAAAACAGCTTCATCGTTCACGAGTTCAGACGGTTCAATATCAGGAGAGTAAGTATGCTTACGGACGGGCGGGATGAGATCTTCCACCTCGTAGACTGGAGTGTTGACCCGGCAGTTGTCAGCATCATAACCCGGATGATAACGAGACATATCAGCTTCATCGGCTAGTTTGCTGGCTGAGGGCCGCATTTCTTTTGTTAGAGCACGTAGATCGGTGTTTGTGAACTCTGATCCGTCCTCCTTCATGCTGGGGTAGCCCTCCACGACATCTGCCGGATCAAGATCAGGAACCCAAGCTTTCGCTCGAGTTAATGCCATCAAGGTGCCCGCCCTTGCAGATGATTTCTTCAGCTCTCCAAGACGGGCAGGAAGCACTGATAACTTCTCCAATGTGCCCTTGACCGACGTGGGAGCCGGTTTATTATGGGAAGCAGTGCAGACAATCCTTTGGGCACCGGAATACAACTGCTCTATGAGTGTGTATGTGGCCTTTAACTTCTTCCGCATGTCAGTGCCGAGATGAGCAATGCGTTTTCATGCATTAAAAAAGTTTGAGTTAAACTGGAAAGTGCAAAACTATCATATTCAGGATTATGATAAGGACACTTACCAAATACAGCAGTAGTCATGGCGTTTATGTGCACCAGATTGAGAGCAGCCTCTGCATCAATTGCCCTTTTTTCCAAAGTGGCTCTTTCAGCATCCCAATCCGACCGTTCCTTTTGGAAGTCCTTCTTCAGCTTTTCCACTTCTGCTAAGGCAAGGGTCAACTCATCTTTGACTTTGGAAGCGGCGGTCTGTTGAAACTTCAAAGTATCTTGGAACTCGACCACCTGAGTGTCTTTTCGGTTTAGATCAGCCTGTCAAGAGAAGAGCATATTATACATTGATGAAACATATTCAAAGTCCCAAGCACATAACGAGTTATACACTTGGCACTTGGGGGCTAATGTGTATTTGCGGTTATCAGACATTTTTTCAATAAAGTCCCAAGCACATAACAAGTTATGCACTTGGCACTTGGGGGCTAATGTGACATTGTTCAGAGAAGATTACAAAATGAAGTCCCGGTTCATCTTGAAGAGATAAACCGGCCCTTGGGGACTACGCATGTGAAAAAAGACTAAGATAGATATCCTGAAGTCCCGGTTGATCCTAAAGGAATAATCCGGCCCTTGAGGGCTACGATGGAGTAAAGACAAGCTACAAGACTTATGCAGGAATAAAGTTCAAGTTAAAGCAGAAAATTACCTCATAGCGTTCCTTCATCATATTTATTAAATCGGCTTCATGATCACGGCTGGTGTAAAGCCGGTTCAGATAACCGGAATGGAGTTCTTGAGCATTAAGTTGAGCATAGTTGGATAGGTCAGTACCCCATTTTCCTTTGTCCTTGCCAGACATTTCATCCTTCGCAGTATGCTTCGACAAGGCAACAGGTTCACTAGGGGCAGTGTAACCGAATCCAGTGATTTCAATTTCCTCTGTTGAAGCGGCAGCAGCCTTGGCAGGGCTAGCTGGAGTATTGTTGGTCCGGATAGGACTGGCCGGATGATACGTCTCCAACATATCTACTTTGCCAAACACTTTTGCCCTTATTTTGGACTCTAACTTGCATGATTTGAATGGAACTAACCCGGTCTGACGCTGTTTTCAGCAGAACTGCCATGGTGTTGTTTTTGTGCAGAAATAAAAATTTCTCGGAATTGCCTGAAAATCAACGGAGAATTATTTCAGAAAATATAAAAAATACCTGCAAGAAGATCCACACCTGGGGGCCCACGGGCTGTCCTCGAGGGTGGGGGCGCGCCCCCTGCCTCGAGGGCACCCCGATGCCCCACCGACGTATCCCCAGGTCCTATATATTCCGTTTCGTGGAGAAAAAAATCAAGGAGAAAGAATTATCGCGTTTTACGAGACGGAGCCGCCGCCAAGCCCTAATCTCTCTCGGGAGGGCTAATCTGGAGTCCGTTTGGGGCTCCAGAGAGTGGAGATCGTCGTCATCGTCATCATCAACCTTCCTCCATCACCAATTCCACGATGCTCACCGTCGTGCGTGCGTAATTTCATCATAGGCTTGCTGGACGGTGATGTGGATGGGATCTATCATGTAATCGAGTTAGTTTTGTTAGCGTTTGATCCCTAGTATCCACTATGTTCTGAGATTGATGTTGCTATGACTTTGCTATGCTTAATGCTTGTCACTAGGGCCCGAGTGCCATGATTTCAGATCTGAACCTATTATGTTTTCATGAATATATGTGTGTTCTTGATCCTATCTTGCAAGTCTATAGTCACCTACTATGTGTTATGATCCGGCAGCCCCGCAGTGACAATAATCGGGACCACTCCCGGTGATGACCATAGTTTGAGGAGTTCATGTATTCACTATGTGTTAATGCTTTGGTACGGTACTTTATTAAAAGGAGGCCTTAATATCCCCTAGTTTCCAATAGGACCCCGCTGCCACGGGAGGGTAGGACAAAAGATGTCATGCAAGTTCTTTTCCATAAGCACGTATGACTATATTCGGAATACATGCCTACATTGCATTGATTAACTGGAACTAGTTCTGTGTCACCCTAGGTTACACCTTCTACATGATGAATTGCATCCAACGTAATTTCCCATCACCGATCCAATGCCTACGAGCCTTACCTATATTGCTAGTTGCTTATTTACTTTTCCATTGCTATTATCACAAAAACCACAAAAACACTATCTTTACTTTTATTGCTGCTACCACCACTATCATATTACTATGCTACTAAACTATCTTGCTGCAGATACTAAGTTTCCAGGTGTGGTTGAATTGACAACTCAGCTGCTAATACTTAAGAGTATTCTTTGGCTCCCCTTGTGTCGAATCAACAAATTTGGGTTTAATACTTTACCCTCGAAAACTGTTGCGATCCCCTACACTTGTGGGTTATCAAGACTATTTTCTGGCGCCGTTACCGGGGAGCATAGTTCTATTCTTTAAGTCACTTGGGATTTATATCTGTTTATCACTATGAAGAATTTGAAGGACTCAAAAACCAAGATCTTACCCTCAACTACGAGGGGAGGTAAGGAACTGCCATCTAGCTCTGCACTTGATTTTCCTTCTGTTATGAGTAAACTTGCGACACCTACTCCTGCTATTGAATCTGATATGTCGTATGTTCTTGATGATGCTACTTCTGCTATGTATGATGAAACTATCTCTATGCCTGATACTGTGTCACTAGGTGAATTTCTAGATGAACAAATTGCTAAGGTTAGGGAGAATGCAAATGTTGATGATATTTATGAAAGTGATGATGAAACTACTCCCAATAGATATGAATTGCCTGTTGTGCCTGAGGGTTATGTTATGGATGAAGAAACTGCTAGAGACTTTCTTTCTTGCAATGATAGATATGATCTTAAGAAATTATTAGCTAAGCTGAAAGAAAAGTCCTTGAATGCTAGAATGAAACATGACCCTGCTTTTGCTACTTCACCTATATGTGTTACTGATAAGGATTATGAATTCTTTGTTCATCCTGAGTTAATTTCTTTGGTTGAATCTGATCCTTTCCATGGCTATGAGTCTGAAACTGTTGTGGCACATCTTACCAAGTTGAATGATATAGCCATCCTGTTTACCAATGATGAAAATATCCGTTACTATTATATCCTTAAGCTATTTCCGTTCTCGTTAAAGGGTGATGCTAAGACTTGGTTTAATTCTCTTGATCCTAGTTGTGTGCGTTGTCCCCAGGATATGATGTATTACTTTTTTGCTAAATATTTTCCCGCTCATAAGAAACAAGCTGCCTTACGGGAAATATATAACTTTGCTCAAAATGAAGAAGAGAGTCTCCCACAAGCTTGGGGGAGGCTTCTCCAGTTACTTAATGCTTTGCCTGATCATCCTCTTGAGATGCATGATATACTTGATGTCTTTTATAATGGACTAACCAATGCTTCCAGAGACCACCTGGATAGTTGTGCTGGTTGTGTTTTCAGGGAAAGAACAGTGGAACAAGCTGAATTACTATTGAATAATATACGGGCCAATGAAAATAATTGGACACTTCCTGAACCAGCCCCTAAGCCAACTCCGAAGAAAAGAGGTGTTCTATTTCTCAGTCCTGAAGATATGCAAGAGGCAAAGAAATCTATGAAAGAAAAGGGTATTAAAGCTGAAGATGTTAAGAATTTACCTCCTATTGAAGAAATACATGGTCTTGATAACCCGACACAGGTAGTAAAGGTAAATTTTCTTTATAGATTTGATGAAGGTGATATTCCTCGTTATAAGTCTGCTAGCCAATGCTTAGATGAGTTTGACAATTTTATTGTGAAACGAGAAAACTTCAATTCTTATGTTGGTAGACAATTACAACACAATGCTTATATGATCGAACACTTGAGTGATTATATGTCTAGTTCTAAAGATGAACTGAAACTTGTTAGTATACATGCTTCTATGGTTACCACTCAAGTAGAACAAGTACTTAAGGCTCAGAATGATTTGCTCAATGAACTAAATAGCAAGAATAATGATAATGCCATTAGAGTTGTAACTAGAGGTGGTAAAATGACTCAGGAACCTCTGTATCCTGAAGGCCACCCTAAGAGAATTGAGCAAGATTCTCAGAGAGCAAATTTAGATGCACCTAGTTCTTCTAAAAAGAAGAAAAAGAAAAATGATAGGACCTTGCATGCTTCTAGTGAACCTGTAGCTCACCCACGTGAGAATCCCAACGATATATCTGTTTCCGATGCTGAGATACAATCTTGTAATGAACATGAACCTAATGATAATATTAATAATGATGTTCATGATGATGCTCAACCTAGCAATGATAATGATGTAGAGATTGAACCTGCTGTTGATCTTGATAACCCACAAACAAAGAATCAACGTTATGATAAGAGAGACTTTGTTGCTAGGAAGCACAGTAGGGAAAGAGAACCATGGGTTCAGAAACCCATGCCTTTTCCTCCGAAACCATCCAAGAAAAAGGATGATGAGGACTTTGAGCGCTTCGCTGAAATGATTAGACCTATCTTTTTGCGTATGCGTTTGACTGATGTGCTTAAAACAAATCCTTATGCCAAGTATATGAAAGATATTATTACCAACAAAAGAAAGATACCTGAAATAGAAATCTCCACCATGCTTGCCAATTACACTTTTGAGGGTGTAATGCCTAAGAAATTAGGAGATCCAGGAGTACCTACTATACCTTGCTCCATTAAGAGAAACTATGTTAAAACTGCTTTGTGTGATCTTGGAGCTGGTGCTAGTGTTATGCCTCTCTCTTTATATCGTAGACTTGACTTGAGTAAGCTGACACCTACTGAAATATCCTTGCAAATGGCCGATAAATCAACTGCTATACCTGTCGGTATTTGTGAGGATGTGCCTATTATAGTTGCAAATGTTACTATTCTAACGGACTTTGTTATACTTGATATTCCCGAGGATGATAGTATGTCTACTATTCTTGGAAGACCTTTTTTGAATACTGCAGGGGCTATTATTGATTAAAACAAAGGCAATGTCACTTTTCATGTCAATGGTAATGAGCATATGGTACACTTTCCTTGGAAACAACCTCAGGTCTTCAGTATCAATTATATTGAAAAAACTTCGACTATTACTATTGGAGGTTTTGAGTTTCCTATTCCTACTATCAAGAAGGCATATGGCATACTTATTGTTGGGGACATACATATCCCCATTGAGGTAACATAGTGTTATTTGAAAATTCTCCGGTATCATGTTACTCGGAAAGAGTTTATTAATAAGACCTGATCAACCTTGTTAATGGATTCCTTTTGATGAACATGGGATAGGTGAATCTAGATAGCACAAACCTTCTGTATCCTCCTTTTACTTTCTGTTAATTATGTTAAATAAAAGAAATAGCATTATCTGTCTGTTTCCAGACTTATCTGTGCAATAAAAAATATCCCAAAAATAAAAGTTCTCCAAATGCCATGAAAATGAAATATGATTTTTTCTAGATTATTTAAGAAAATATGGCACTGAACACACAGCGAGGGGAGCCGGCACGTGGCCTCATGGGCACAGGGCGCGCCCCCCTTCACAGGGCGCGCCCCCTGCCTCGTGGGCCCCACGTGGCCCCCCTCCACTTATCCTTTCACCCATACTCTTCTTCTTCCTCCCAAAAAAATCCCCAACCAGCTCAAACCCGAGTTCTAGCTCATTTTGTTGCCATTTTCGATCTCCTTGATCAAAGCACCATTCACCAAACTGTTTGGGAGATTGTTCCTTGGTATGTGACTCCTCCATTGGTCCAATTCGTTTTTGTTCTAGCGCTTTATTTGTTGCAAATTTGTGCTGCTATGGTGACCTTGTTCTTGAGCTTGCATGTCAAATTTTCTTGGTCCCAAGTAGTTCTAATGCATGATATAGCCTCTAGGCACTTATAGGAGTTGTTGTTGGGGAACGTAGTATTTTAAAATTTTCCTACGATCACGCAAGATCTATCTACCAGATGTATAGCAACGAGAGGGAAGAGCGTGTCTACGTACCCTCGTAGACCGGGAGCGGAAGCGTCAAGCGACGCGGTTGATGTTGTCGAACTTCTTCGCGATCCAACCGATCAAGCACCGAACGTACGTCACCTCCGCGTTCAGCACATGTTCAGCTTGATGACGTCCCACGAGCTCTTGATCCAGTTGAGCTTCACGGGAGAGTTTCGTCAGCACGACGACGTGGTGACGGATATGATGTGTTCACCGGCGCAGGGCTTCGCCTAAGCTCCGCGACGGTATGACCGAGGTGTGTTTCTGTGGAGGGGGGCACCGCACACTGCTAAAACAATTCAACTTGTGTGTCTTTGGGTGCCCCCCTGCCCCCGTATATAAAGGAGCAAGGGAGGGAGGCCGGCCAACTTCTCCTGGTGTGGCTAGGGAAGGAGTCCTACTAGGAATAGGATTGCAATCCTATTTCTAGTAGGATTCACCAAAAGAAAGAAGAGGGAAAGGAATAGGAGAGGTGGCACCCCCCCCAATCCTAGTCCAACTAGGAACCCTAGGTGGGGGCGCCGGCCAGCCCTATGGGCTGCCTCTCTCTTTCCCTTTAGGCCCACTATGGACCATCCCCTCTCGTAGGGGGTTCCGATAACCCCCTCCGGCAATCCCGATAAATCCGAAACTTTCCCGGAACACTTCCGGTGTCCGAATATAGTCGTCCAATATATCAATCTTTATGTCTCGGACATTCCGAGACTCCTCGTCATGTCCGTGATCTCATCCGGGACTCCGAACTACCTTCGGTACATCAATACTCATAAACTCATAATACCGATCGTCATCAAACGTTAAACGTGCGGACCCTACGGGTTCGAGAACTATGTAGACATGACCGAGACTCATCTCCGGTCAATAACCAATAGCGGAACCTGGATGTCCATATTGGCTCCTACATAT
This sequence comes from Secale cereale, assembly GCA_902687465.1. Taxonomy (NCBI): domain Eukaryota; kingdom Viridiplantae; phylum Streptophyta; class Magnoliopsida; order Poales; family Poaceae; genus Secale; species Secale cereale. The sequence continues at coordinate 43,915,430 of LR738710.1, read as the reverse complement.
TCTATGAAGATCTATTATCGGTAAGAACCGCATAACAACATACGTTGTTCCTTTTGTCAACGGTATGTTACTTGCCCGAGATTCGATCATCGGTATCTCTATACCTAGTTCAATCTCGTTACTGGCAAGTCTCTTTACTCGTTCCGTAACTCATCATCTCGTGACTAACTCATTAGTCTTTTGCTTGCAAGGCTTATTGTGATGTGTGTTACCGAGAGGGCCCAGAGATACCTGTCCGACACTCGGAGTGACAAATCCTAATCTTGATCTATGCCAACACCACGAATACTTTCGGAGACAGCTGTAGAGCATCTTTATGATCACCCAATTACGTTGTGACGTTTGATAGCACACAAGGTGTTCCTACGGTATTCGGGAGTTGCATAATCTCATAGTCATAGGAACATGTATAAGTCATGAAGAAAGCAATAGCAGTAAAACTAAACGATCATAGTGCTATGCTAACGGATGGGTCTTGTCCATCACATCATTCTCCTAAGGATGTGATCCCGTTGACCAAATGACAACTCATGTCTATGGCTAGGAAACATAACCATCTTTGATCAATGAGCTAGTCTAGTAGAGGCATACTAGGGACATACTGTTTTGTCTATGTATTCACACATGTACTAAGTTTCCGGTTAATACAATTGTAGCATGAATAAAAGACATTTATCATGATATAAGGAAATACAAATAACATCTTTATTATTGCCTCTAGGGCATATTTCCTTCAGTCTCCCACTTGAACTAGAGTCAATAATCTAGATTACAAAGTGATGATCCTCACACCCATGGAGTCCTGGTGCTGATCATGTTTTGCCCGTGGAAGAGGCTTAGTCAACGGGTCTGCAACATTCAGATCCGTATGTATTTTGCAAATCTCTATGTCTCCCTCCTTGACTATATCGCGGATGGAATTGAAGCGTCTTTTGATGTGCTTTGTTCTCTTGTGAAACCTGGATTCCTTTGCGAAGGCTATGGCACCAGTGTTGTCACAAAAGATTTTCATTGGACCCGATGCACTAGGTATTACACCTAGATTGGATATGAACTCCTTCATCCAGACTCCTTCATTCGCTGCTTCCGAAGCAGCTATGTATTCCGCTTCACACGTAGATCCCGCCACGACGCTCTGCTTGGAACTGCACCAACTGACAGCTCCACCGTTCAATAAAAATACATATCCGGTTTGTGACTTTGAGTCATCCGGATCAGTGTCAAAGCTAGAATCGACGTAACCGTTTACGACGAGCTCTTTGTCACCTCCATACACGAGAAACATATCCTTTGTTCTTTTCAGATACTTTAGGATGTTTTTGACCGCTGTCCAGTGATCCACTCCTGGATTACTTTGGTACCTCCCTGCTAGACTTATAGCAAGGCACACATCAGGCCTGGTACACAGCATTGCATACATGATAGATCCTATGGCTGAGGCATAGGGAATGACTTTCATTTTCTCTCTATCTTCTGCAGTGGTCGGGCATTGAGTCTTACTCAACTTCATACCTTGTAATACAGGCAAGAACCCTTTCTTTGACTGATCCATTTTGAACTTCTTCAAAATCTTATCAAGGTATGTGCTTTGTGAAAGTCCAATTAAGCGTCTTGATCTATCTCTATAGATCTTGATGCCTAATATATAAGCAGCTTCACCGAGGTCTTTCATTGAAAAACTCTTATTCAAGTATCCTTTTATGTTATCCAGAAATTCTATATCATTTCCAATCAACAATATGTCATCCACATATAATATTAGAAATGCTACAGAGCTCCCACTCACTTTCTTGTAAATACAGGCTTCTCCAAAAGTCTGTATAAAACCATATGCTTTGATCACCTCATCAAAGCGTATATTCCAACTCCGAGATGCTTGCACCAGTCCATAGATGGATCGCTGGAGCTTGCATACTTTGTTAGCACCTTTTGGATCGACAAAACCTTCTGGTTGCATCATATACAACTCTTCTTTGAGATATCCATTCAGGAATGCAGTTTTGACATCCATTTGCCAGATTTCATAATCATAAAATGCGGCAATTGATAACATGATTCGGACAGACTTAAGCATCGCTACAGGTGAGAAAGTCTCATCGTAGTCAACTCCTTGAACTTGTCGAAAACCTTTCGCAACAAGTCGAGCTTTGTAAACAGTAACATTACCGTCTGCGTCGGTCTTCCTCTTGAAGATCCATTTATTTTCGATGGCCTGCCGATCATCGGGCAAGTCAACCAAAGTCCACACTTTGTTCTCATACATGGATCCCATCTCAGATTTCATGGCTTCAAGCCATTTTGCGGAATCTGGGCTCATCATCGCTTCCTCATAGTTCGTAGGTTCATCATGGTCTAGTAACATGATTTCCAGAACTGGGTTGCCGTACCACTCTGGTGCGGAACGTACTCTGGTTGATCTACGACGTTCAGCAGAAACTTGATCCAAAGTTTCATGATCATTATCATTAACTTCCTCACTGATTGGTGTAGGAATCACTGGAACAATTTTCTGTGATGTACTACTTTCCAATCCGGGAGAAGGTACTATTACCTCATCAAGTTCTACTTTCCTCCCACTCACTTCTTTCGAGAGAAACTCCTTCTCTAGAAAGGATCCATTTTTAGCAACGAATATCTTGCCTTCGGATCTGTGATAGAAGGTGTACCCAACAGTCTCTTTTGGGTATAAGTCATAGTCATAGGAACATGTATAAGTCATGAAGAAAGCAATAGCAGTAAAACTAAACGATCATAGTGCTATGCTAACGGATGGGTCTTGTCCATCACATCATTCTCCTAATGATGTGATCCCGTTGATCAAATGACAACTCATGTCTATGGCTAGGAAACATAACCATCTTTGATCAATGAGCTAGTCTAGTAGAGGCATACTATGGACATACTGTTTTGTCTATGTATCCACACATGTACTAAGTTTCCGGTTAATACAATTCTAGCATGAATAAAAGACATTTATCATGATATAAGGAAATACAAATAACATCTTTATTATTGCCTCTAGGGCATATTTCCTTCAGTCTCCCACTTGAACTAGAGTCAATAATCTAGATTACAAAGTGATGATCCTCACACCCATGGAGTCTTGGTGCTGATCATGTTTTGCCCGTGGAAGAGGCTTAGTCAACGGGTCTGCAACATTCAGATCCGCATGTATTTTGCAAATCTCTATGTCTCCCTCCTTGACTAGATCGCGGATGGAATTGAAGCGTCTTTTGATGTGCTTTGTTCTCTTGTGAAACCTGGATTCCTTCGCCAAGGCTATGGCTCCAGTGTTGTCACAAAAGATTTTCATTGGACCCGATGCACTAGGTACTACACCTAGATCGGATATGAACTCCTTCATCCAGACTCCTTCATTTGCTGCTTCCGAAGCAGCTATGTATTCCGCTTCACACGTAGATCCCGCCACGACGCTCTGCTTGGAACTGTACCAGCTGACAGCTCCACCGTTCAATAAAATTACATATCCGGTTTGTGACTTAGAGTCATCCGGATCAGTGTCAAAGCTAGAATCGACGTAACCGTTTACGACGAGCTCTTTGTCACCTCCATATACGAGAAACATATCCTTTGTTCTTTTCAGATACTTTAGGATGTTTTTGACCGCTGTCCAGTGATCCACTCCTGGATTACTTTGGTACCTCCCTGCTAGACTTATAGCAAGGCACACATCAGGTCTGGTACACAGCATTGCATACATGATAGATCATATGGCTGAGGCATAGGGAATGACTTTCATTTTCTCTCTATCTTCTGCAGTGGTCGGGCATTGAGTCTTACTCAACTTCATACCTTGTAAAACAGGCAAGAACCCTTTCTTTGACTGATCCATTTTGAACTTCTTCAAAATCTTATCAAGGTATGTGCTTTGTGAAAGTCCAATTAAGCGTCTTGATCTATCTCTATAGATTTTGATGCCTAATATGTAAGCAGCTTCTCCGAGGTCTTTCATCGAAAAACTTTTATTCAAGTATCCTTTTATGCTATCCAGAAATTCTATATCATTTCCAATCAACAATATGTCATCTACATATAATATTAGAAATGCTACAGAGCTCCCACTCACTTTCTTGTAAATACAGGCTTCTCCAAAAGTCTGTACAAAACCATATGCTTTGATCACCTCATCAAAGCGTATATTCCAACTCCGAGACGCTTGCACCAGTCCATAGATGGATCGCTGGAGCTTGCATACTTTGTCAGCACCTTTTGGATCGACAAAACCTTCTGGTTGCATCATATACAACTCTTCTTTGAGATATCCATTTAGGAATGCAGTTTTGACATCCATTTGCCAGATTTCATAATCATAAAATGCGGCAATTGCTAACATGATTCGGACAGACTTAAGCATCGCTACAGGTGAGAAAGTCTCATCGTAGTCAACTCCTTGAACTTGTCGAAAACCTTTCGCAACAAGTCGAGCTTTGTAAATAGTAATATTACCGTCTGCGTCGGTCTTCCTCTTGAAGATCCATTTATTTTCGATGGCTTGGCGATCATCGGGCAAGTCAACCAAAGTCCACACTTTGTTCTCATACATGGATCCCATCTCAGATTTCATGGCTTCAAGCCATTTTGCGAAATCTGGGCTCATCATCGCTTCCTCATAGTTCGTAGGTTCATCATGGTCTAGTAACATGATTTCCAGAACTGGGTTGCCGTACCACTCTGGTGCGGAATGTACTCTGGTTGATCTACGATGTTCAGCAGAAACTTGATCCGAAGTTTCATGATCATTATCATTAACTTCCTCACTAATTGGTGTAGGAATCACTGGAACAATTTCCTGTGATGTACTACTTTCCAATCCGGGAGAAGGTACAATTACCTCATCAAGTTCTACTTTCCTCCCACTCACTTCTTTCGAGAGAAACTCTTTTTCTAGAAAGGATCCGTTCTTAGCAACGAATATTTTGCCTTCGGATCTGTGATAGAAGTTGTACCCAACAGTCTCTTTTGGGTATCCTATGAAGACACATTTTTCCGACTTGGGTTCGAGCTTATCAGGTTGAAGTGTTTTCACATAAGCATCGCAGCCCCAAACTTTAAGAAACGACAACTTTGGTTTCTTGCCAAACCATAGTTCATAAGGTGTCGTATCAACGGATTTAGATGGTGCCCTATTTAACGTGAATGCAGCTGTCTCTAAAGCATATCCCCAAAACGATAGTGGTAAATCGGTAAGAGACATCATAGATCGTACCATATCTAATAAAGTACGGTTACGACGTTCGGACACACCATTACGCAGTGGTGTTCCGGGTGGCGTGAGTTGTGAAACTATTCCACATTGTTTCAAATGAATACCAAACTCGTAACTCAAATATTCTCCTCCACGATCAGATCGTAGAAACTTTATTTTCTTGTTACGATGATTCTCTACTTCACTCTGAAATTCATTGAACTTTTCAAATGTTTCAGACTTGTGTTTCATTAAGTACATATACCCATATCTGCTCAAATTATCAGTGAAGGTCAGAAAATAACGATACCCGCCGCGAGCATCAACACTCATTGGTCCACATACATCAGTATGTATGATTTCCAACAAATCTGTTGCTCGCTCCATAGCTCCGGAGAACGGAGTTTTAGTCATCTTGCCCATGAGGCATGGTTCGCAAGCACCAAGTGATTCATAATCAAGTGATTCCAAAAGTCCATCATTATGGAGTTTCTTCATGCGTTTTACACCAATATGACCTAAACGGCAGTGCCACAAATAAGTTGCACTATCATTATCAACCTTGTATCTTTTGGTTTCAATATTATGAATATGTGTATCACTACAATCGAGATCCAATAAGAATAGACCACTCTTTAAGGGTGCATGACCATAAAAGATATTATTCATTAAAATGGAACAACCATTATTCTCTGATTTAAATGAATAACCGTCTCGCAATAAACAAGATCCAGATATAATGTTCATGCTTAACGCTGGCACCAAATAACAATTATTTAGGTCTAAAACTAATCCCGAAGGTAGATGTAGAGGTAGCGTGCCGACGGCGATCACATCGACTTTGGAACCGTTTCCCACGCGCATCGTCACCTCGTCCTTAGCTAATCTTCGTTTAATCCGTAGTCCCTGTTTCGAGTTACAAATATTAGCAACCGAACCGGTATCAAATACCCAGGTACTACTACGAGTATTAGTAAGGTACACATCAATAACATGTATATCACATATACCTTTGTTCACCTTGCCATCCTTCTTATCCGCCAAAAACTTGGGGCAGTTCCGCTTCTAGTGTCCAGTCCCCTTGCAGTAGAAGCACTCAGTTTCAGGCTTGGCTCCAGATTTGGGTTTCTTCGTGGAAGTAGCAACTAACTTGCTATTCTTTTTGAAGTTCCCTTTCTTTCCCTTGCCCTTTTTCTTGAAACTAGTGGTCTTGTTAACCATCAACACTTGATGCTCCTTTTTGATTTCTACCTCCGCAGCTTTGAGCATAGCGAAGAGCTCGGGAATTGTCTTTTGCATCCCTTGCATGTTATAGTTCATCACGAAGCCTTTATAGCTTGGTGGCAGTGATTGAAGAACTCTATCAATAACACTATCCTCGTCAACTTTGCAACCAAGTTGAGTCATATGATTGTAGTACCCAGACATTCTGAGCAAGTGTTCACTGATAGAACTATTCTCCTCCATCTTGCAGCTGTAGAACTTATTGGAAATCTCATATTTCTCAAATCGGGCATTTGCTTGAAATATTAACTTCAACTCCTGGAACATCTCATATGGTCCATGACGTTCAAAACGTCGTTGAAGTCCCGGTTCTAAGCCGTAAAGCATGGCACACTGAACTATCGTGTAGTCATCAGACCGCGACTGCCAGACGTTCAAAGCGTCTACATTAGCGGGAGGGGGCTTGTCACCTAGCGGTGCTTCAAGGACATAATTCTTCTGTGCAGCAATGAGGATAATCCTCAGGTTACGGACCCAGTCCGTGTAATTGCTACCATCATCTTTCAACTTAGCTTTCTCTAGGAATGCATTAAAATTCAAAGGAACGGTAGCACGGGCCATTGATCTACAACGACATAGATATGCAAAACTATCAGGACTAAGTTCATGATAAATTAAAGTTCAATTTAATCATATTAATTTAAAGAACTCCCACTTAGATAGACATCCCTCTGGTCATCTAAATGATCACGTGATCCAAATCAACTAAACCATGTCCGATCATCACGTGAGATGGAGTAGTTTCAATGGTGAACATCTTATGTTGATCATATCTACTATATGATTCACGCTCGACCTTTCGGTCTCCAGTGTTCCGAGGCCATATCTGTATATGCTAGGCTCATCAAGTTTAACCCGAGTATTCTGCGTGTGCAAAACTGGCTTACACCCGTTGTATTTGAACGTAGAGCTTATCACACCCGATCATCACGTGGTGTCTCGGCACGACGAACTTTCGCAACGGTGTTGGAAATATGCCCTAGAGGCAATAATAAAAGAGTTATTATTATATTTCCTTGTTCATGATAATCGTTTATTATCCATGCTATAATTGTATTGATTGGAAACTCATATACATGTGTGGACAAATAGACAAACTTTGTGTCCCTAGTAAGCCTCTTCAGGACTAGCTCGTTGATCAAAGATGACCGCGTTTCCAGGTCATAGACATGAGTTGTCATTTGATAACGGGATCACATCATTAGGAGAATGATGTGATGGACAAGACCCAAACGTTAAACATAGCTTTTGATCGTATCAGTTATCGCTATAGTTTTCTGCATGTCAAGTATAAGTTCCTATGACCATGAGATCATGTAACTCACTGACACCGTAGGAGTGCTTTGTGTGTGCCAAACGTCGCAACGTAACTGGGTGACTATAAAGGTACTCTACAGGTATCTCCGAAGGTGTCTGTTGAGTTGACATGGATCGAGACTGGGATTTGTCACTCCGTGTGACGGAGAGGTATCTCCGGGCCCACTCGGTAATACGTCATCTCAATGAGCTCAAAGTGACTAAGTAGTTAGTCACGGGATTATGTATTACGGTAACGAGTAAAGAGACTTGCCGGTAACGAGATTGAACTAGGTATAGAGATACCGACGATCGAATCTCGGGCAAGTAACATACCGACGAGACAAAGGGAACTGTATACGGGATTGCCTGAATCCTTGACATCGTGGTTCATCCGATGAGATCATCGAGGAACATGTGGGAACCAATATGGGTATCCAGATCCCGCTATTGGTTATTGACCTGGGAGTGTATCGGTCATGTCTGCATGGTTTCCGAACCCGCAGGGTCTACACACTTAAGGTTCGGTGACGCTAGGGTTGTTAGTGAGAACAGTGCATGGTTACCGAAGGTTGTTCGGAGTCCCGGATGAGATCCCGGACATGACGAGGGTCTCCGGAATGGTCCGGAGACGAAGATTGATATATAGGATGAAAGGTTTCGGAGTCCGGAAGTGTTCCGGGGAGTATCGGGAAATCGGCGGATGACCGAAAGGGGTTTCGGGGGTCCCGGAAGGGGTTTCGGGCCATATGGGCTACAAAGGGGAACACAACAGCCCTCATAGGGCTGTGCGCCCCCCCCGGGTCCTCTCCTTGTGCGCCAAGGGAGGTGGACCCCCCTAAGGCTGCCGCACCCCCTTAGCCTTGGGGGGCAAGGCACCTGGGGGGGGGGAAACCCTAGCCCCAGGGGGCGCCGCCCCTCCCCATCTGCCCTGGCCGCCGGCCCCTAGGGGAAACCCTAGGGCGCCCCCCTCCCCTCTACTCCCCCTATATAAAGAGAGGCAGAGGGAGGGCAGCCACACACGTTCGTGCCTCGGTGCTGCCCTCCCTCTCCCACTACAATCTTCGTCTTTCCCGCGGTGCTTGGCGAAGCCCTGCTGGAATCCTTCATCACCATCTCCACCACGCCGTCGTGCTGCCGGTGTCTCCATCAACCACTCCTTCCCCCTTGCTGGATCAAGAAGGAGGAGACGTCCCCGAGCTGTACGTGTGAAGAACGCGGAGGCACCGTTGCTTCGGTGCTAGGATCTTCGGCGATCTGAATCGCGGCGAGTACGACTCCATCAACCACGTTCTTGAACGCTTCCGCTTAGCGATCTACAAGGGTATGTGGATCCTACTCTCCCCTCGTAGATGCATCTCCTAGATTGATCTTGGTGAACGTAGGAAAAATTTTTGTTTCCCATGCAACGTTCCCCAACAGTGGCATCATGAGCTAGGATCTTGCGTAGATGCTTTCACGAGTAGAACACAAAAGGGTTTGTGGACGTTGATGTTTAGATTGCTTCCCTCCTTAGTCTTTCTTGATTCAGCAGTATTATGGGATGAAGCGGCCCGGACCAACTTTACATGTCCACGTACATGAGACCGGTTCCATCGACAGACATGTGACTTTTGTTGCATAAGATGGCTGGCGGGTGTCTGTCTCTCCTATCTTAGTTGAATCGGAATAGAACAAGGCGGTCCTTGTAGAAGGTTAAATAGCAACTTGAATATCACCGTTGTGGCTTTGCGTAGGTAAGAAGCGTTCTTGCTAGATACCCATAGCAGCCACGTAAAACATGCAACAACAATTTAGAGGACGTCTAACTTGTTTTTGCATTGTATGTATGTGATATGATATGGCCAATGACATGATGAAATATATTTGATGTATGAGATGATCATGTTGTAATAGTTAATATCGACTTGCATGTCGATGTATACGGCAACCGGCAGGAGCCATAGGGTTGTCTTTAATTTTTGTATGACCTGCGTGTCAATCATTAAGCGCTTTGTAATGCTTTACTTTATCGCTAAGCGGTAGCAATAGTAGTAAGAGCATGGTGGGCGCGCGACAACCCCGATGGCGACACGATGATGGAGATCATGATGATGGGGATCATGGTGTGGCGCCGGTGACGATGGAGATCATGCCGGTGCTTTGGAGATGGAGATCAAAAGCACGAGTTGATGGCCATATCATGTCACTTATGATTTGCATGTGATGTTAATCCTTTTATGCATCTTATTTTGCTTAGGACGGCGGTAGCATTATAAGATGATCCTTCACTAAAATTTCAAGATAAAATTGTGTTCCCCCCGAGTGTGCGCCGTTGCGAAGGTTCGTCGTTTCGAAGCACCACGTGATGATCGGGTGTGATAGACTCTACGTTCGCATACAACGGGTGCAAGCCAGTTTTGCACATGCAGAACACTCGGGTTAGACTTGACGAGCCTAGCATGTACAGACATGGCCTCGGAACACAGAGGACCGAAAGGTCGAGCATGAGTCATATAGTAGATATGATCAACATGTTGATGTTCACCATTGACACCACCTCATCTCACGTGATGATCGGACTTGGGTTGGTGAATTTGGATCATGTCACGCTCGAATGACCAGAGGGATGTCAATTTGAGTGGGAGTTATAATTAATTTGATTAGGTAATAACTCACTTATCATGAACAATAGTCTAAAATGTCTTTGCAAATTTTTTGGTTGTAGATGGCTCGCGCAGTAGCTCCCCTGAATTTTAATGCGTTCCTAGAGAAAGCTAAACTGAAAGATGACGGGAGCAACTTTGTGGACTGGCTCTGCAATCTGAGGATCATCCTCACAGCTGCCCAAAAGGTTTATGTCCTGAATGCACCGCTAGGTGACCCCCCCGCTCCTACAGCCCCTGCAGACGTTTTGAACGTCTGGCAGACACGTTCGGATGACTATTCGATAGTGCAGTGTGCCATGTTGTACGGCTTGGAAGGAGGACTTCAAAGGCGTTTTGAACGTCATGGTGCATATGAGATGTACCAGGAGTTGAAGTTCATCTTTGAGAAGAATGCTAAGATCGAGAGGTATGAGACCACCGATAAATTCTTCGCTTGCAAGATGGAGGAGAATTCGTCTGTCAGTGAGCACTTACTGAAGATGTCTGGGTACTATACCCGTATAGCTGATCTGGGACTTGTGTTCCCGGATGAGGCTATCATTGACAGAATTCTCTAGTCACTCCCTCCAAGCTACAAGAGCTTCGTGCAGCAGTATAACATGCAAGGGATGAACAAGACCATCGCCGAGCTGTTTTCGATGCTGAAAGTCGCTGAGGCAGACATCCAGAAGGAGTATCAAGTGTTGATGGTCAACAAAACCACCAGTTTCAAGAAGAATGGCAAGGGCAAGAAGGGTAACTCTAAGAAGGGTGGCAAAGCAGTTGCTAATCCAGTGAAGAAACCCAAGGCTGGGCCCAAGCCAGAGACTGAGTGTTTCTATTGCAAGGGGAACGACCACTGGAAGCGGAACTGCCCCAAGTATCTGGCGGACAAGAAGGGGGCCAACAACAACAAAGGTATATGTGATATACATGTTATTGATGTGTACCTTACCAACTCTCGTTGTAGTGCCTGGGTATTTGATACCGGTTCGGTTGCTCACATTTGCAACTCTAAACAGGAACTGCGGAATAAACGGAGGCTGGCGAAGGACGAAGTGACGATGCGCGTGGGAAATGGTTCCAAGGTTGATGTGATCGCCGTCGGCACGCTCGCTCTTCGATTACCATCGGGATTAGTTATGAACCTGAATAATTGTTATTTAGTGCCTGCGTTAAGCATGAACATTATATCTGGATCTTGTTTGATGCGAGACGGTTACTCATTTAAATCAGAGAATAAAGGTTGTTCTATTTATATGGGTAATATCTTTTATGGTCATGCACCCGAAGTAAGGGGTTTATTCTTATTGAATCTCGATAGTGATGATACACATGTTCATAACATTGATGCCAAAAGATGTAGAGTAGTTAGCGATAGTACCACTTACTTGTGGCACTGCCGTCTGGGTCATATCGACGTAAAACGCATGAGGAAGCTCCATGCTGATGGACTTTTGGAGTCTCTTGATTTTGAATCACTTGACACATGCGAGCCGTGCCTCATGGGCAAGATGACAAGGACCCCGTTTTCAGGTACAATGGAACGGGCAAGTGACTTATTGGAAATCATACATACTGATGTGTGTGGTCCGATGAGTGTCACGGCGCGCGGTGGATATCGTTATTTTCTCACCTTCACTGACGACTTAAGTAGATATGGGTATATTTACTTAATGAAGCATAAGTCTGAAACTTTTGAAAAGTTCAAGCAATTTCAGAGTGAAGTTGAAAATCATCGTAACAAGAAGATCAAGTTCCTACGATCTGATCGAGGGGGAGAATATCTGAGTTATGAGTTTGGCAATCACTTAAGAAAATGTGGAATCGTTTCACAGTTGACGCCACCTGGAACACCACAGCGTAATGGTGTGTCCGAACGTCGTAATCGAACCCTATTAGATATGGTGCGTTCTATGATGTCTCTTGCCGATTTGCCACTATCGTTTTGGGGATATGCGTTAGAGACATCTGCATTCACTTTAAATAGGGCTCCATCTAAGTCCGTTGAGACAACACCGTATGAACTATGGTTTGGTAAGAAACCTAAGTTGTCTTTTCTCAAGGTTTGGGGTTGCGATGCTTATGTCAAAAGGCTTCAGCCAGAAAAGCTCGAACCCAAAGCGGACAAATGTGTCTTCATAGGATACCCAAAAGAAACTGTTGGGTACGCCTTCTATCTCAGATCCGAAGGCAAAGTGTTTGTCGCTAAGAACGGGTCCTTTCTCGAGAAAGAGTTTCTCTCGAAAGAATTGAGTGGGAGGAAGGTAGAACTTGATGAGGTTATTGAACCTCTACTTCAACCAGAGAGTTGCGCAGCACAGAAAGATGTTTTTGTGGAGCCTGCAGCGGTTGAAGAGGAAGCCAATGATGATGATCAAGAAGCTTCTGATCAAGTTACTACCGAACCTCGTAGGTCGACAAGGGTACGCACTGCACCTGAGTGGTATGGTAACCCTGTCTTGGAGGTCATGTTGTTAGACAACGGTGAACCTACGAGCTATGGAGAAGCGATGGTGGGCCCGGATTCCAACAAATGGTTAGAGGCCATGAAATCCGAGATGGGATCCATGTATGAAAACAAAGTATGGACTTTGGAAGTATTACCTGAAGGGCGGAAGGCCATTCAGAATAAATGGATTTTTAAGAGGAAGACGGACGCTGACGGTAATGTCACCGTGTATAAAGCTCGACTTGTGGCAAAGGGTTTTTCACAAGTTCAAGGGATTGACTACGATGAGACTTTCTCACCCGTAGCGATGCTTAAATCCGTCCGAATCATGTTAGCAATAGCTGCATATTTCGATTATGAAATTTGGCAGATGGATGTCAAAACGGCGTTCCTTAACGGTTTTCTTAAGGAAGAGTTGTATATGATGCAACCGGAAGGTTTTGTCGATCCAGAGAATGCTGACAAAGTATGCAAGCTCCAGCGTTCCATTTATGGACTGGTGCAAGCATCTCGGAGTTGGAATCTTCGCTTTGATGAGGTGATCAAAGCGTTTGGATTTATACAAGTTTACAATGAAGCTTGTATTTACAAGAAAGTGAGTGGGAGCTCTATAGCGTTTCTAATATTGTATGTGGATGACATATTGCTGATTGGAAACAATATAGAATTTTTGGATAGCGTGAAGGGGTATTTGAAAGATCTCGGTGAAGCTGCTTTCATATTGGGCATCAAGATCTATAGAGATAGATCAAGACGCTTGATAGGACTTTCACAAAGCACATACCTTGATAAAGTTTTGAAGAAGTTCAAAATGGATCAATCCAAGAAGGGGTTCTTGCCGGTATTGCAAGGTACGAAGTTGAGTAAGACTCAATGCCCAGTGACTGCGGAAGATAGAGAAAAGATGAGTGTCGTCCCCTATGCTTCAGCCATAGGCTCTATCATGTATGCAATGCTGTGCACAAGACCAGATGTCAGCCTTGCCATAAGTATGGCCGGAAGGTTTCAAAGTAATCCTGGTATGGATCACTGGACAGCGGTCAAAAATATCCTAAAGTACCTGAAAAGGACTAAGGATATGTTTCTCGTTTATGGAGGTGATCAAGAGCTCGTCGTAAAGGGTTACGTCGATGCAAGCTTTGACACTGATCCGGATGACTCTAAGTCTCAAACCGGATACGTATATATTCTCAACGGGGGAGCGGTAAGCTGGTGCAGTTCCAAGCAGAGCGTGGTAGCTGATTCTACATGTGAAGCGGAGTATATAGCTGCCTCGGAGGCGGCAAAGGAAGGTGTCTGGATGAAGGAGTTCATGACAGATCTTGGAGTTGTGCCTAGTGCACTGAACCCAATGACTCTGTTCTGTGACAACACTGGTGCCATTGCTCTAGCCAAGGAACCAAGGTTTCACAAGAGGACCAGACACATAAAGCGACGCTTCAATTCCATCCGCGATTCAGTCAAGGAGGAGGACACAAACATTTGCAAAGTACACACGGATTTGAATGTTGCAGATCCGTTGACTAAGCCTCTTCCACGGGCTAAGCACGATCAACACCAAGACTCTATGGGTGTTAGATTCATTACCTTGTAATGCTAGATTATTGACTCTAGTGCAAGTGGGAGACTGTTGGAAATATGCCCTAGAGGCAATAATAAAAGAGTTATTATTATATTTCCTTGTTCATGATAATCGTTTATTATCCATGCTATAATTGTATTGATTGGAAACTCATATACATGTGTGGACAAATAGACAAACTTTGTGTCCCTAGTAAGCCTCTTCAGGACTAGCTCGTTGATCAAAGATGACCGCGGTTTCCAGGTCATAGACATGAGTTGTCATTTGATAACGGGATCACATCATTAGGAGAATGATGTGATGGACAAGACCCAAACGTTAAACATAGCTTTTGATCGTATCAGTTATCGCTATAGTTTTCTGCATGTCAAGTATACGTTCCTATGACCATGAGATCATGTAACTCACTGACACCGTAGGAGTGCTTTTTGTGTGCCAAACGTCGCAACGTAACTGGGTGACTATAAAGGTACTCTACAGGTATCTCCGAAGGTGTCTGTTGAGTTGACATGGATCGAGACTGGGATTTGTCACTCCGTGTGACGGAGAGGTATCTCCGGGCCCACTCGGTAATACGTCATCTCAATGAGCTCAAAGTGACTAAGTAGTTAGTCACGGGATTATGTATTACGGTAACGAGTAAAGAGACTTGCCGGTAACGAGATTGAACTAGGTATAGAGATACCGACGATCGAATCTCGGGCAAGTAACATACCGACGAGACAAAGGGAACTGTATACGGGATTGCCTGAATCCTTGACATCGTGGTTCATCCGATGAGATCATCGAGGAACATGTGGGAACCAATATGGGTATCCAGATCCCGCTATTGGTTATTGACCTGGGAGTGTCTCGGTCATGTCTGCATGGTTTCCGAACCCGCAGGGTCTACACACTTAAGGTTCGGTGACGCTAGGGTTGTTAGTGAGAACAGTGCATGGTTACCGAAGGTTGTTCGGAGTCCCGGATGAGATCCCGGACATGACGAGGGTCTCCGGAATGGTCCGGAGACGAAGATTGATATATAGGATGAAAGGTTTCGGAGTCCGGAAGTGTTCCGGGGAGTATCGGGAAATCGACGGATGACCGAAAGGGGTTTCGGGGGTCCCGGAAGGGGTTTCGGGCCTAATGGGCTACAAAGGGGAACACAACAGCCCTCATAGGGCTGTGCGCCCCCCCTGGGTCCTCTCCTTGTGCGCCAAGGGAGGTGGACCCCCCTAAGGCTGCCGCACCCCCTTAGCCTTGGGGGGCAAGGCACCTGGGGGGAAACCCTAGCCCCAGGGGGCGCCGCCCCTCCCCATCTGCCCTGGCCGCCGGCCCCTAGGGGAAACCCTAGGGCGCCCCCTCCCCTCTACTCCCCCTATATAAAGAGAGGCAGAGGGAGGGCAGCCACACACGTTCGTGCCTCGGTGCTGCCCTCCCTCTCCCACTACAATCTTCGTCTTTCCCGCGGTGCTTGGCGAAGCCCTGCTGGAATCCTTCATCACCATCTCCACCACGCCGTCGTGCTGCCGGTGTCTCCATCAACCTCTCCTTCCCCCTTGCTGGATCAAGAAGGAGGAGACGTCCCCGAGCTGTACGTGTGAAGAACGCGGAGGCACCGTTGCTTCGGTGCTAGGATCTTCGGCGATCTGAATCGCGGCGAGTACGACTCCATCAACCGCGTTCTTGAACGCTTCCGCTTAGCGATCTACAAGGGTATGTGGATCCTACTCTCCCCTCGTAGATGCATCTCCTAGATTGATCTTGGTGAACGTAGGAAAATTTTTTGTTTCCCATGCAACGTTCCCCAACAAACGGTGCATACTCAGGGAGAACACTTATACCTTGAAATTTAGTAAGGGATCATCTTATAATGCTACCGTCGTTCTAAGCAAAATAAGAAGCATAATAAGATAAACATCACATGCAATCAAAATATGTGACATGATATGGCCATCATCATCTTGTGCTTTTGATCTCCATCTCCAAAGCACCGTCATGATCACCTTCGTCACCGACGCGACACCTTGATCTCCATCGTAGCATCGTTGTCGTCTCGCCAACTATTGCTTCTACGACTATCGCTACCGCTTAGTGATAAAGTAAAGCAATTACATGGCGATTGCATTTCATACAATAAAGCGACAACCATATGGCTCCTGCCAGTTGCCGATAACATTACAAAACATGATCATCTCATACAAAACCGTATAACTCATCATGTCTTGACCATATCACATCACAACATGCCTTGCAAAAACAAGTTAGACGTCCTCTACTTTGTTGTTGCAAGTTTTACGTGGCTGCTACGGGCTTAGCAAGAACCGTTCTTACCTACGCATATAAAACCACAACGATGTTTCGTCAAGTATGTGCTGTTTTAACCTTCACAAGGACCGGGCGTAGCCACACTTGATTCAGCTAAAGTGAGAGAGACAGACACCCGCTAGTCACCTTTAAGCAACGAGTGCTCGTAACGGTGAAACCAGTCTCGCGTAAGCGTACGCGTAATGTCGGTCCGGGCCGCTTCATCTCACAATACCGCCGAAGCAAAGTATGACATGCTAGTAAGCAGTATGACTAGTATCGCCCACAACTCATTGTGTTCTACTCGTGCATATCATCTACGCATAGACCTGGCTCATGATTCCACTGTTGGGGAACGTAGTATTTTAAAATTTTCCTACGATCACACAAGATCTATCTACCAGATGTATAGCAACGAGAGGGAAGAGCGTGTCTACGTACCCTCGTAGACCGGGAGTGGAAGCGTCAAGCGACGCGGTTGATGTTGTCGAACTTCTTCGCGATCCAACCGATCAAGCACCGAACGTACGGCACCTCCGCGTTCAGCACACGTTCAGCTTGATGACGTCCCACGAGCTCTTGATCCAGTTGAGCTTCACGGGAGAGTTTCGTCAGCACGACGGCGTGGTGACGGATATGATGTGTTCACCGGCGCAGGGCTTCGCCTAAGCTCCGCGACGGTATGACCGATGTGTGTTTCTGTGGAGGGGGGCACCGCACACGGCTAAAACAATTCAACTTATGTGTCTTTGGGTGCCCCCCTGCCCCAGTATATAAAGGAGCAAGGGAGGGAGGTCGGCCAACTTCTCCTGGTGCGGCTAGGGAAGGAGTCCTACTAGGAATAGGATTGCAATCCTATTCCTAGTAGGATTCACCAAAAGAAAGAAGAGGGAAAGGAATAGGAGAGGTGGCGCCCCCCCCAATCCTAGTCCAACTAGGAACCCTAGGTGGGGGCGCCGGCCAGCCCTATGGGCTGCCTCTCTCTTTCCCTTTAGGCCCACTATGGACCATCCCCTCTCGTAGGGGGTTCCGGTAACCCCCTCCGGCAATCCCGATAAATCCGAAACTTTCCCGGAACACTTCCGGTGTCCGAATATAGTCGTCCAATATATCAATCTTTATGTCTCGGACATTCCGAGACTCCTCGTCATGTCCGTGATCTCATCCGAGACTCCGAACTACCTTCGGTACATCAATACTCATTAACTCATAATACCGATCGTCATCAAACGTTAAGCGTGCGGACCCTACGGGTTCGAGAACTATGTAGACATGACCGAGACTCATCTCCGGTCAATAACCAATAGCGGAACCTGGATGTTCATATTGGATCCTACATATTCTACGAAGATCTATTATCGGTCAGAACCGCATAACAACATACGTTGTTCCTTTTGTCAACGGTATGTTACTTGCCCGAGATTCGATCGTCGGTATCTCTATACCTAGTTCAATCTCGTTACTGGCAAGTCTCTTTACTCGTTCCGTAACTCATCATCTCGTGACTAACTCATTAGTCTTTTGCTTGCAAGGCTTATTGTGATGTGTGTTACCGAGAGGGCCCAGAGATACCTCTCCGACACTCGAAGTGACAAATCCTAATCTTGATCTATGCCAACACCACGAATACTTTTGGAGACACCTGTAGAGCATCTTTATGATCACCCAGTTACGTTGTGACGTTTGATAGCACACAAGGTGTTCCTACGGTATTCGGGAGTTGCATAATCTCATAGTCATAGGAACATGTATAAGTCATGAAGAAAGCAATAGCAGTAAAACTAAACGATCATAGTGCTATGCTAACGGATGGGTCTTGTCCATCACATCATTCTCCTAATGATGTGATCCCGTTGACCAAATGACAACTCATGTCTATGGCTAGGAAACATAACCATCTTTGATCAATGAGCTAGTCTAGTAGAGGCATACTAGGGACATACTGTTTTGTCTATGTATTCACACATGTACTAAGTTTCCGGTTAATACAATTCTAGCATGAATAAAAGACATTTATCATGATATAAGGAAATACAAATAACATCTTTATTATTGCCTCTAGAGCATATTTCCTTCAGTTGTTGCTATCAATCTTGTTGAGTTTGGTTAACTTTTATTGTGAGTTACTAAAAATTTCAGAAATTTTCAGAAAAGGAAAATGTTAAAAAGAATATTGAGGGGCTCTTCCACCAAGAGCTCAGAAGAGAAGAAACAAGAAGAAAACAAGATGCCCAAGTTTCATCTTCCTCGCATGGCGGAAGTTCGACCGTGCGAATGGCCTTGTAATAATTTCATGATGTCCGCCGGTATTTACGAAGACTTTTATTGGATGGCTAATAATGCAGGCCTCACCGACTTCATCAACGACCAAAAAGAACAGTATCTCTTACTCACCAATATTTTTACGCAAAGCTTTCATTTTCATTCTAGGAAAACACCACCTACGGTGGAGTTTCGCTTATATGATGTGGTTAAGGAGATATCACTGTTAGACTTTTGTGAAATATGCAAAGTACCCTTTGAAGGTAGACTTGATGAACGACATCATGAAGACGTCAAAGGGTTTATTGATATGACAGCCGTAGGTGAAACTAGACAAGTTTCAGGGGCAAGAATCACCAGTATACACTTCCCTGTTCTGCGCTACTTTGCTTTATTTGCTAGTAGGTGTTTAATTGTTCGCGGGAACAGTGGGAATCTCAGTGCCCCTGATATTATCATTTTAGGCCATGCTTTGTTTCGTGACACAACTTTTAGCTTGGGCGCCGTCGTTGCCAAACGATTGAGTCTGAACCGCTCAAAGGGGCCCGTCTTTAGAGGCATCTTGCTTCTCGCCTTGCCGAACATTTTAATATACCTATTAGGCATCATGAGAAGGAAGAAAAATTGCTTGCCCCTATTTATCTAGACTACAAGAGCATGGTAGCTCATGACTTTCCTGTTAAAGACAAAAATATGCAGCTACATTATAAATTAAGGTTTGATGAAATATACTGTGAAATTGTTACCTTGACTGCACCATCTCTGTTTGATCTGTCCACAGGCAAGTACCTCATTACATCAGATGCCTTCTACAAGTACCAAGGCCAGGCACAAGCTTCAGAGCCTGAGCCAGAACCACCATTTGATCCTTCCCGTCAATCTGTTTATGGGTGGGAGCTGGACGAGCTAGCCAACCAGTGGCGCCCGGAGGACACATCTCAGTACACTCGAGGGAGTGGCTTCGATCCCTGGCCATAGACCAACTTAGGTCAAAATCCTAAGTTTGGGGGAGTACGTGTTTCTCACCGACTTACATTCATGTTCACACTTATTCTAGCTGTCGGTGCTCACACTCTTTCACTGTACCATCCATGCTTAGTTTAAATTTCTTTTTCTTAGTCTTTTTCTTGTGTGCTAGAAAAACCTAGAAAAACAGAAAAATGTTAGTTGTAGCTTCTAGCTAGTTTACTTTCTTTGCTTGTAGTAGTAACTAGAAAATGAAAACCCCAAAAGATTTCCCTTTCTTCTTCTGCTTGTTTGGAGCTTTCCCGTGTAAATAGTTTCTTTTCTTTTCTTTAGGGTTTAAGAGTAGAAGACCATGATTAAAAATGCTTAGTGGCTCTCATATGCTCTATTGTTGATTTAACCTTGAGCCATATTACCTTGTCTTCTCTCTTGTATTAAATGCCTGCAGATTCCAGCTTAGTCCAATGCACGTGCACTATTATTATTATCCACACCGTTCGGTCGTGCGAGTGAAAGGCAATAAGGATGATATATGATGAACTAATTGAGATGAGAAAAGCTGGTATGAACTCGACCTCTTTTGTAAATATGATTTCTCGTTATTATTGATTCAGCTTGTTATGAATGAAACATGCTTGCAATGACAATTAGAGATCATAGCTGCTTATGCCAGGCTTAATTAGCTAAGAGTTTATAATGGTCTATCTTGCGTGCCAACATGATATTAAAATGGTTGTGATGTGGTATGATGGGTGGTATCCTCCTCTGAACGATTTAAGTGACTTGACTTGGCACATGTTCATGCATGTAGTTCAAACAAATCAACATAGAGTTCATGATATTTATGTTCATGGTGATTTATATCCTACTCATGCTTGCATTCATTGTTGGTTAATTTTAATGCATGTTCACGACCGTTGTTGCTCTCTAGCTGGTCGCTTCCCAGTCTCTTTCTAGCCTTCACCTGTACTAAGCGGGAACACTGCCTATGCATCCACTTCCATAAACCCCAAAGTTATTCCATATGAGTCCATCATACCTTCCTATATGCGGTATTTACCTGCAGTTCCAAGTAAATTTGTATGTGCCAAACTCTAAACCTTCAAATGAAATTATGTTTTGTATGCTCGAACAGCTCATGTATCAACTAGGGCTGTCTATATCTTCCATGCTAGGTGGGTTATTCTCACGATGAGTGGACTCCGCTCATCATTCATGAGAAAATGGCTGGTAATCGGGATGCCCAGTCCCATGCTCAAAATCATAATAATTAAACAAAACTCCCCCAGGGCTGTTGCTTGTTTGGACGGTAACCCATGGATTCGGCTGGCCGTAGAGTGTGCTTGTTGGTGGTTGGGGGAGTATAAACTTTACCATTCTGTTTGGGAACCGCCTATAATGTGCGTAGCATGGGAGATATCGAGATTCTTGGTTGTTATGTTGACAATGAAAGTATACCGCTCAAAATGTTATTCACTCTCTATTTAAAAATCGAGCTCTGGCACCTCTACAAATCCCTGCTTCCCTCTGCGAAGGGCCTATCTATTTACTTTTATGCAGAGTCATCATCCTCTTATCAAAGAGCACCAGTAGGAGAGCACCTCTGTCGTTGCATGTATTACTATTAATTTGCATTGAGTATGATCATGAATGGATCTCTTTTACCATGAATTACAATGTCTAGTCAGTCCTTGATCTTAAAGGTGCTCTGCATTTATGTTTGCGGTCTCAGAAAGGGCTAGTGAGATACCATCCTATTATATCATATCATGATTGTTTTGAGAAGTGTTGTCATCCGAGGTTTATTATTATTGCTCGCTAGTTGATTATGCCATTGATGTGAGTAGTCTTGAGACCTGAAAGTTATTGTGAATGTGGTTAGTTCATGATCTTGTTGAAAACCTTAATGCTAGCTTACATATTTACAACAACAAGAGCAAACAGAGTTTGTCAAAGTTTTTCTTTATCACTTTCAGTTTATCAACTGAATTGCTTGAGGACAAGCAAAGGTTTAAGCTTGGGGGAGTTGATACGTCTCCAACGTATCTACTTTGCCAAACACTTTTGCCCTTGTTTTGGACTCTAACTTGCATGATTTGAATGGAACTAACCCGGACTGACGCTGTTTTCAGTAGAACTGCCATGGTGTTGTTTTTGTGCAGAAATAAAAAGTTCTCGGAATCGCCTGAAAATCAATGCAGAATTATTCCAGAAAATATAAAAAATACATGCAAGAAGATCCACACCTAGGGGCCCATGGGCTGTCCTCGAGGGTGGAGGGCGCGCCCCCTTCCCAGGGCGCGCCCCCCTGCCTCGAGGGCACCCCGATGCCCCACCGACATATCCCCAGGTCCTATATATTCCGTTTTGTAGAGAAAAAAATCAAGGAGAAAGAATTATTGCGTTTTACGAGACGGAGCCGCCGCCAAGCCCTAATCTCTCTCGGGAGGGCTGATCTGGAGTCCGTTCGGGGCTTCGGAGAGTGGAGATCGTCGCCATCGTCATCATCAACCTTCCTCCATCACCAATTCCATGATGCTCACTGCCGTGCGTGAGTAATTTCATCGTAGGCTTGCTGGACGGTGATGGGTTGGATGGGATCTAATATGTAATCGAGTTAGTTTTGTTAGGGTTTGATCCCTAGTATCCACTATGTTCTGAGATTGATGTTGCTATGACTTTGCTATGCTTAATGCTTGTCACTAGGGCCCGAGTGCCATGATTTCAGATCTGAACCTATTATGTTTTCATGAATATATGTGTGTTCTTGATCCTATCTTGCAAGTCTATAGTCACCTACTATGTGTTATGATCCGGGGACCACTCCCAGTGATGACCATAGTTTGAGGAGTTCATGTATTCACTATGTGTTAATGCTTTGGTTCAGTACTCTATTAAAAGGAGGCCTTAATATCCCTTAGTTTCCAATAGGACCCCGCTGCCACGGGAGGGTAGGACAAAAGATGTCATGCAAGTTCTTTTCCATAAGCACGTATGACTATATTCGGAATACATGCCTACATTGCATTGATGAACTGGAGCTAGTTCTGTGTCACCCTAGGTTATAAGTTCTACATGATGAATTGCATCCAACGTAATTTCCCATCACCGATCCAATGCCTACGAGCCTTACTTATATTGCTTATTTACTTTTCCGTTGCTATTATCACAAAAACCACAAAAACACTATCTTTACTTTTATTGCTGCTACCACCACTGTCATATTACTGTGCTACTAAACTATCTTGCTGCAGATACTAAGTTTCCAGGTGTGGTTGAATTGACAACTCAGCTGCTAATACTTAAGAGTATTCTTTGGCTCCCCTTGTGTCGAATCAACAAATTTGGGTTTAATACTTTACCCTCGAAAACTGTTGCGATCCCCTAAACTTATGGGTTAACACCGGATTAGTGTCAGGATCCATTGGGACACTCCCTTGATCAACAAAGACTTCATGGTCCATGAGAGGAGGATCATCATGCAGAACATCAACATTTTCTTCAGTAGGTTCAACAGGTTCAGGATCTTTTGCCGGTTCAGGAATCGTGTCATCACCTGTCGGGTTATTAAGTTTAGCCTTTTTACTAGGCTTGGGCTTGCTGCAAAAGTTATGATAGTCAGAAGAGTAAAATAAATAGGTTAAAGCAGCAAAATGAAAAAACTTACCCAGGAACAGTCTTAAGAGGAGGAATCCGCGTAGCTGTTGATTCGCCAGAGGACGAGTGAGGAGTTTCTTGATAATTCGAATCAGACGGATTAAGAGACTGTCGAATATGACCTGCTTTGGGATAAAGAGCGTCTGGAGTGTGTAAAACCTCTGAGCGACGCCTCCGGGCTGGTGTGTGTGTGGTAAACCGGTGGATTCAATGGCGTGACCACTATGCCGTGTGGTGCGGCGAGCTTTATGTTGCTGTTTCTTCAAAAGAAAGTTTGGATCCAAATAAGCGGAAGAGTGAGAAAACTGTACTTTCCGGCTTGCTCGATGAATTTTTGTTGTTGGCAGAGGTTCTGAACCGGAAGAAAGTGTAATTACCTCGACATCATCCGCCTTGCTGCCTTCAGCGCGTCCCTGAGTACAATCATTGTTAATAAGATGCAACAAAAGGAGTTAAAAGAGTCAAGTAATACCTCTAAGGCCGGTTCATCATCCTCCGGGTTGGATTTGAATACGTCAGTGGTTTTCTTCCTTGCGTTTCTTTTGACGGCCTTAGTTTTTTGGCGAGGCACCTTCGCCGGTTTATCCTGGACTTTCTTTTTCCAGAATGGGTCGTTACCCTGTTGAAGATTATGAAGACATTCAAGAAGAGTACAGAAGATGGATTGAAATAGAGCAAAACAATATGAAAGAAGTGTTTACCGATGGTGGTTTGTTGAGCTCACAGAAGGGAACCAGTCCGGTTTGGTTGCATGTTTCTACTAGCCTGTTTAGCAGTTTCTTAACATCCTCGTTGATCTCATTCTCTGCTAGCACGGCTTCGGTATGGCGCAGGGGATCTTTGGGGTTTCCAATATATTCGCACATTAAACCGGAGCGCCGGCTTAGCGGGAGAATACTCCAAGAAATCCAGCAACGAACGAAATCAACCCCTGTCAAGCCATTGGCGGTGAAGGCCCTGAGCTTTGAAAGCTGAGGAGCATACCTAGCCCGTTCCTGGGCGCTTAGCCGTTGTGGAAAGGGATGGTTCTCGGAAAGCCAGTGGGAGCGATAATCCGGCAGAGGATTTTCACCTTCTGGAGAAGGATCTAAGCAATAAAACCAAGTTTGATTCCACTCTTTGGGGTGACTGTGGTGACTGGCGTGAGGAAAACTAACGCCCTTTCTCTTTTGAATGGACATCCCGCCAAGTTTAGTGTTTGGACCGTCAGAGAATTCCGTCCGATGGTTTAAGTGGAAGAAATCCCAGAATAATTCAACTGATGGCTCCTCTTGCAGATAAGCTTCATAGAAAACATGGAAATTACAAATGTTGGACACAGAATTGGGCCCAATGTCTTGAGGATGGAGTTGAAAATCAGCTAGCACATTACAGAAGAACTTTGACCCGGGAGGACTGAATCCCCGGGCTAAATGATCAAGGAAAACAACAACTTCTCCCTCTTTGGGCTATGGCAGACACTATGATCCGGGGACTCTCCAGTGAAGGACATTTTTTGGGCCTAAAGCGCCAATTTCGGCCAGGTTCTTTAATTCTTCCTCAGTAACCCGGGACTGGACCCAGTTGCAGGAAGTGAACTGCTTGGCTTGCTTTGTCATTCTGAACGGAAAGCTGAAAATATAGTGAAGTACCGGTTTACGATTTATGCAGAGTTAAACCGGTAGTGTTTTGAAGGTACTTACAGACGGCGGTTTAAGCAGGGGCCTAATGATATCTACCGTTTTATAGACTTTCCTAAAAGTTAAACCGCCGATAAGAAAATGAAGGTTACAGAGCTATGGGAAAACAAGTTCTGTAATATCAGTGACGAAGTTATGGATCTACAACAGGTTGGAAATTCTTATTTATTCATGGTCTATAATCAACAGATGCAACAGTGGTTTCGACAAGCACAGTCTAAACTAATACTTTGGGGAAACAAAAGGGGACCCTAAGGAGGCGGAGTCACTACTACGGTTGCGGAGCAGAAACAATCAGATCTATACTGATTGTTGGGCAACGATGGGAGAACTATGAAGAACTACAAAGAACTACGAAGAACAGCGCCATAGCTATGAACTTACTGACAGAAACCCTAATGAGATCTATATGCAGGATAAGGAAAAGACTTACCCGAGTTAACGGATGCGGAGGCGTGCCGGTGATTTTCTGACCCAACCAGGTTGATGCAGCGGCCAAGACTCGATGAAGATGCAGAGCTTGACGGTGGTGGCGGAGCTTGGGCACGAGTAGGCGCGAGGAAGAAGAAGAGGCAAAGGAGCAAGGGGGAAAAGGGAGAAGCCCCTCTGCCCTATTTATAAGCCGAAAGATAAAACGGCAGGCGCGAGAATCGAGGAGCCAGAAAAGTGGATATGAGATGATATTGTCGCCTCGATCTTCGGAGCTTTTAATGAGTAAAAAATAAAAAATAAACAGGTACAAGTATTAAATGGGCAGATGATGTCACGACGGTTTAAGGTGATCCAGGAGGATGACGTCATGACGGTTTATGAAGCATTTGAAGCTGCGGAAAGTGAAACCTTCACAAGACATTGAAGATTGACATGAATAGGTTCAAATCAATCTGGGGCCTGATGTCAGGGATATTACTATTAGGTATAAACCATCCAGGAGGGGCCGGTTTATACCTATCAAGATCACTTCTACTAAAGCCCAGCGAAGCATGGGACAAGACATTTTACTCCAGAAGACTTAGAGCCCAAGAAGTGTTAAGGCCCATGATTTGTAAACTGCCGTACAACGTGTAACTTGTGATGTAGGATAGGAAAGATAGAGATCGAGCCGGACATGTTTATGAACCGGCTCCGGGACTCTATAAACCGGACCGGGCGTCACCTCGTGTATATAAAGGGACGACCCGGCGACGGTTCAAGGACAGAGAACAAAAACTCGAGACACAGGCAAAGCGTATTCGCTCCCTGGTCATCGAAACCCTAGCAATACCACACCAAACTAGACGTAGGCTTTTACCTTCATCGAAGGGGCCGAACTAGTATAAACCCTTGCGTCCTTGTCCGCTTTAACCCCTTTAGGCTAACCCGTAGCGATGGCCTCACGACTAAGTCCTTTCGCTAGGACATCTGCCGTGACAAAACCAAGACAAGCCTTGAATCGTACAGTTGTCTAGCCTCAGCTCGGTTCATATTGGGACGGAGGAGCAAGTAGCTGCATGCTTACTCGACCTGCGAACTGCAGTGGCCACTTATGAGTCTTCCTGTGGATTCCTCTCTTAAGATCCAATGCCCATCTAGCACGGCTGCGGGATGCAACCGGATGACTCTTCGATGGGCTTTGGTGTCTCTCACTCTGGTCAGCTTGCCTTCAGCGGTGAGATGCAATTGATGTATGACGGTTTTGACGTGGAGGGTATGATTGTACAACGGTGACGGTGAAATTTCTAGTACAACATATGTAGTTATGGTGATCGTGAAAAAATCGTGATGGCAATAGATGATTGACTGCGATTTGGTGGTGCTTCTTCAGTACCCGATCCCGAGCTCCGGGTGAAAACCCTAAGGTCTGACCCCACTGGGTTATATCTGACAATAACAATGTATTTTGCGTCGTTGCCATATTTAAGGCACTGTTTGGATATGCTCGGACTTGTTCTTCAGAGTGAAAACCTACAATCTGGCTTCTGGTCGTTGGATCCGACGACGACTACGGTTCAACGTTGTTTCCTTCCTGAAAGTGTTGCTGTTGAAGAATATCGTTGTCCTTGTGGGTCAAGAGATGATTGGCGTGGATATTGTCGTTGTCGTTGTTTGTCGATGTCTGTTTTGACCACTTTAAAGTTGTTCTCTTTTCTCACTTAGGCAAAGCTTTGGTCTTGTATAAATTTCCTTTTTGATGCTGTGTTGTGTGTGTGTGTTGATGTTAGTTATGTGCATTCTAGTTATGTAGAGATTGGGTGTGCTCATCATTTTTGTATCTACTTGATGCTTTATTTTAAGCACCATTCGGAAAAATAAGTATAGGCCATGTTTGAAACGTGCAATATTTGTTTCTTCCGCTGAAATTGAACCCGATTCCTGTAAAATGCCCTACGTGGTCCAGAACAATCATATACCAACTACTGCTAGCTAGTGGAGTTTTAGGAGTTTACGTCATGCACGCGTGTATCAAATAGCTTAGACTGATCCAATCCAATCCAATCGCCAGATATGCATCAACATTTTCTTCTTCTCGTGGTTAAGTTGTGTCTGCCGTACATATCGCAATCATCGTATTCTGTAGAACTAGCTATATCAAGATCATACTGGCCACAGATACAACAACAGAAGTGCATTTCTGCAAGTCAAGAAAAAGCTACCTCGACGACTTCCAAAAGCGCAAAAAGGGATCGATGGACGGAACCCAACACCACGTACCGGAGATTATAGATATGCCAGATTATTTGGAACTGCACTTTTATATTGGCAACGTATCGGGTGAAAACACTTGTTCAATGAAAATCTGCAAACTTTTCCTCCTATCCATCAGATCTAAAATGAATGGATTATATGGGAGATGGAATTCCCTTCGCCACTTAAACGTGTTTGACAGATAACCCCCTGCCAAGTCTTAATCTCGTTGTACAACTTCATCTCCTACCTCCGATCCGATAAAATCACCGTCAACAAAAATCACCGCCGGAGTTCCATAAAAAAACCACCGCCGAAGCTCGCCGGAGACCCGGCGCTCATGGGCATCGACGACCATCTGGCTGGACGCTGGAGATCCCTGGGATTTTCTGTACATACTAGGAGAAGCTATGCATGACCTCCGGTGAGGCACAAATGCTCCGGCGTGAGACTCAGCCGAGGCGCTAAGCTGATTTGGACTTTGCAACAATGGTCAGTTGGAAGCGGGATTGGATCACTAATGCCTCTTAGAGTTGCATATGATACTTTGTCACACAATCAACTTCTTCCAATCAATCTGAATCCTCGAAGAACTTCTTGTAATCAATTTCAGATTCAATGAAATTAGTGGCTGCGAGATCTTGAGTAAAGGAACTTGTAGGTCAGTTGTAACAAAATTCAGATTCACGATACAATTTGCTCACACTTGCCGAACGGACTACAGACCAAATAAATACCCCCTCTGTCTCAAAATAAGTGTCTTGACCTTAATATAACTTTGCACTCGAGTTAGTACAAAGTTGAGACACTTATTTTGAAACGGAGGGAGTAGTAAACAAGCGAGAAATTGAGCAGAGATATGAACTCTAGGTGCAGATCTCAACTAACTAAAGAAATCAACTAAGCTAATTTCTGTAGAGGGGTTCCTGAGACCTCTCGTGCCCTGCGTCATGTGAGCCAGGGGCCTGCTGTGGTGTCCCTCGGAAGCAGCGAGGGCATGTCTCACTTGTCGTTTAGAACAACCTGCCATGTAGCACTTGCCCGCCGGCCACCGCCGTTTTCAGGAATTGCCATTCTACAAGTTGGCCGGCATCGAGTCGGAGCCCCAAATGCAGGACATGGAAGTTGCAGGCTCGAGCACATTGCCCGGTGTTGCGAGCGCCGGGTTTCCCGGGTGTTCCCGCGGTGATTTGTTTTGACGAGCATTAGATCGGATGGGAGGTAGGAGATGAAGTTGTACAACAAGATTGAGACATGGTTTTTTGTCAAACACGTTTAAGTGGCTTAGGGGAATCCCACCTCTCATATAATCCGTTCATTTTAGATCTGATGGATGGGAGGGAAAGTTTCCATATTTTCACTGAACAAGCGTTTTCATCTGATACGTTCCCTTTTATATTTCGGCTGCCCATTCATTGTTGGGGATATGTATGTGGCACACGTGTGCCAAATTGCTAAAAGTGCCACACCACCCCACCTTGTATAAAAACGCCGCAGCCTCGCCGTCGCTTCTTCCCTGCCAAATCCAATTCCAATCCGAGAGGGCTCCTGCCCCCATTTGATCCCTCCCTCTCCCCTCCCTCCTCCCGTCCCAGCGGCGCCGCCTTGAACCCCTCCTTCCTCCGCGCTGACCGCCCCGTCGCACCGGCCGCCGCAGCGGCGACATTCATTACCGCGTTCCTTCGTTTCTCGCTGCAGGTGACCCCGACCCAGGCGCAGGCCGGCGTGGTGGCGCTCCACCCGAGCTTGCGCTCGTGGGGCACGGCCGCGAGGAACGCCAGCAGCGCCGACTGCTCGCTCGCCGGCGGGTCCGCGAGCGCCAGGCACGCCAGCGCGGACACTGCGGCCGCCAGCAGCAGCGCCGTCGCGGGCGCCATTGCTAGTTGCGACGGACGACTACAAGCTAGGCATTGTCGAGGTTAGAGCAGAGCTGGAGCTTGTGGCGTGTGTGGTTTTCCTTGGTCGGGGGCAGGGAATTTGGGCGAGGAGGAAGTGGGCAGAGGGGATCTGACGGGAGAGTGAGTGAGGGAGGAAGAGGAAGGAGAGCGGCATGGCTATGGAGTCTGGACAAGCACGGTTTTGGTGGGGAAGAGATTGGGGACGGTTGGGCCTCGTTTTTTTTTCCATTCCGCCGGCTTGGGCCCACACCAGCCTATTGCAACATGATGAATGGGTTCTTCTTCTTCTTAACAATATATGAGCAACATACTTGATAACTTAGGTACAAACACCACGATAACTCTGTCCCAGGAGGGGAACAAGCTGTTGAAAAACATAGTCCCAGGTACTTATGTGAAAATAGCACGGTAATACGAATCTATACCCGATAACATTCATACAAACACCGCGGTAACTTTGAACAGTGGAAAAAAGTTGTTGAATATATACCCGGTAGCTTTTGTGAAAATAACATGGTAATATATGAACCACATACCTGATAACTTAGGTACAAATACCACGGTAAATTTGACCAAGGAGTGAAGAGGACGCCCGGGTTTGTGAACCGCGTGAAACGTGTAGAAAAAGTGATGGAACTATAGAAATGTGGGTTGGCCCAGAAAAATGGCCCACTTTGATCCGTTATAGGCGTGATAAGTTACGCAAAAACATCGTGGTAATTTTTGACCTATGGAAAAAGTTACCGAAACACACCCATGTTTTTAGGTGTAAGTATCATGATAATATACGAACTGTAGACCCGGTAACTCATGTACTATCCCCCATGGTAACTTTGACCAAGATTGAGGTTGATGTACACATACCCTGATAACTTATTTGTAAGTACCACAGTATTTTACACATGAAAGACCTTATAACTTGTGTACAAAACACAGTGGTAACTTTGAAAGGGGTGTAGTTGTTGAAACATAGTACCTGATAAGTTCTATGTAAATAGCACGGTAACTTACGCAACACAGGCCTGATAACTTGCATGCGAATACCATGGTAACTTTGTCTTGAGGGGAAATCGTGGTAATTTTTTGTACTTTTTTGTAGTAACAAAATTGTAAAAAAAAGGGTCAAAATGATTAGTTTCTGTAGTTTGAGCAACAAATACTTAAGGATGAGTTGGTTGTGGTGGCGCGCTTTGGTGCCAAGGAGGTGTGGTTTCGAATCCCACATGCATATTTTAACATGTGGTAGACGCGAAGAAGTGGCAGTTTTCTCGGGGATGGGCGCGCTAGATGTGTGCAAGAAGCAGGTTTCTTGGGCAAGCCTGCGAGGTAGTTCGGCAGAAGGCGTGGTCGAAGGAAGGGAGGTCGTGTGATAATTTAAAGTGAAAGAAGTAAAGGTGTGGCAGTTTTGCTTATATGGCACACATGTGCCAAATATCACAGTCCTTCATTGTTTGTTCATTTATTTCCACTTCTGGTGATGAGCTGGATTATTGGAGTAGTTTATATCAGGATGATGGGGGTCCCAAAAGTGACATCCTAATTCCGATGTTGGTTTTATTTTTCAATATTTTATATTAGAGTTAATATCATCTTTTGCCCTCAGAAAACACGCTTCTGACAGATTTTGTCCCCAAATTGATATTCGGTCGATTGGTGGCCCATAATTTAAAGATTCGTTCCACATTTTGGCCCATTCTAAAAGAATTCCCAAATGAATTCTGACTTGGCTTGCCACATCGTCGGTTTTTTGGGTCATTGGTTTAGCCTGTTTTTTTTGGCTAGAAAACTGGTTCTGCCTAGCCCGTCTCTGGTCTCACCCGGCCCGAGACGCACCGGACCGCGCCTGGTCTGGTCCTCGCCACGATTGGTCTGGTCCGCATGGACTTGAACCCTAATTTCCAAATCGCACATCGCAACTGGTCCATTTATTCACTCTCTCAGCTGCTCCCGTAGTTTCATGCTTGTGTAGAATAGGTATGACCCGCACCCATTTACACATTTTAAGGCCTTTAATGTGAAATATTCATGCTAATAGTGATTTCGTGCTTGTGTAGGATGGGTACGAGTTGAGGAAGATGTTTTTAGTATACTTGCTCAACATTGTGTGAATGAAACTAAAGTCAACATTCCTGCAATTGTGAGAGAATTTCTTGAGCGTATCAAATAGATCTTAATTTGCAACAGATTTTTACTTGGATAATCAAATTGCCTTTTTGTTATCAATCTACATTGCAAGTGAAGTGGACTTAACCTATGTTTACATGTGAAACTTAACATGTATTATGTTTAAATAAATTCAGCAAATATTTCAAAAGCCCATGACAACGCATGAGCACTCTACTAGTAGATTATTACATTTCAGCCCGCACTCCACATTCCATTCCCCATTAAGAAAACTTTTGTGTTTTTTTTTGACCCAAACAAAAAAATGTGATGTATTTTGAACCGGCTGTATGATTTCGAATCCGCTTTGAATGTCAACTTTGTCTTGACGAGATTTTCGAAACAAGGTCACGGTTAAATATTTTTCTTTTTTGCTTTTTAAAGCTTCCCAAGAAATTTAATTTAAGCACGTGCACGTGGGATCGTCGTGTGGAGGGAGAGGCGGAATTCAAAAACATATTAAAATAAATCTAAGTTTCAATACAACATGTGTAAATGTCAGGGTTATGTTTGAAGAAATATATCAAAAATATACTCCCTCTGTTCCTAAATGTTTTTTCACACGTATCTCCTGCAGTTTTTTATGGGTCCTCCTTCAGGGCGGATCACCTGATGAGAGAAAAAGGGAAGGAAAAGCGCAGCATGACACCATGATTGTTTTTTTTGAAGGCAAAGCATAGCTTTATAACTCAACGGTGGTTAGGCAAATCGCCTAACACACGATCAGCCACAATGGGCGGTACATCATTGGTCCATTCCATACATAGGTTTGACAGGCTCCTTCGGCCTATTTGTGCTAGCTCGTGTGCAACATAATTAGCTTCCCGTCTACAATAGCGAATCGAAAATCTGGAGAACCACATTTTAAGTTGGAACTTTATATCCTCGATGGCAGCAGCGTATGGTGAAGAATCAGCTCTTCTGACGTCTAGGGCCTCCACGAGCAGCTGTGAGTCAGTTTCAAACGCCACCTTAGTAGCCCCAAGGTCTGCCGCTGTTGCCACCGCCGCACTCATGGCCCCCACCTCAGCTGCAAAGGCGTCCGCCGTATGATCAAGCCTCCCTGCGCGGGCTATTATCACATGTCCCACATAATCCCGAGCCGCGACGCCCCATCCTCCCGTCTCGTTACCCGGTACAAAGGCCCCATCAAGGTTGATTTTGATCTCATCCTGCTTAGGTGGTGCCCATCCAGCAGTGGCTGTATTCCCTGCCCTATAGAATACTTCCTCATATTCCAATGCATCACACCTCACCCTCCGTATGATCTCTGCTGTTTGGATCGTCTCCTCTCCTTCACGGGTTTTGTTTCTGTGGTTCCACCAGTGCCACCAAAGTGTAACTATGAGTATCCTCTTTTTTTCATCTAACTCCCATAGTTTCTCAAGCATAGCATGTACTCCGCTGATTCTCTCCAGCTGTATACGTTCCTGCTCAAGCTTCAGTTCTTGCCAGGCCTCCTTGATTGCTTTGCACTTCACAAACAGGTGCGCGCCATCTTCCTCGGCTCTCCCGCATAGAAAACATCGAGAGCTTTCCAGCTTCATGTCTCGCCGCGCCAGGTTTGTACAGAGCGCTAACGATTGGTGTTTCATTCGCCAAATGAACATTTGTAGCTTAACAGGACAGCGCATTTTCCAAATTCGCTTCCAAGACTGGTCCTCAGAACGTTCCAGTTGCTCCTCCCTAGCATTGCTCGACCCCGGCGCCCCTGTTCTCGCTTGGGTTTCTAGCGCCACATGCAGTTTATAGGCGTTCTTCACCGAGAAGACTCCCTTGGAGTCAAAGTGCCAAGCAACAAAATCATCTATCCCCTCCCGCAGGGGAATGTTTAGTATCCTTCTCGCATCTTCCTCGCAGAATATGTCTCGGACAAGTGCTCCATCCCAGGTTCCAGTCGTTGGGTCGATGAGCTCGTTGACAGTAGTTAACAGATTGGCTCCCCGTGGTGTAATGACACGCCTAGACCAAGCTCTAGGGATCCAAGGGTCCAACCAGATGTTCACTGTGGAACCGTCCCCAATCCTCTTAATGTAACCGTGTTTCACCAGCTCCAATCCCCTCAGGATACTTCTCCATGAATATGAGATCCCATCATATGCTTCTGCGTCAAGTACATTTCCATCAGGAAAGTACCTCGCCTTCAGAATGGTTGCGCAGAGGGTGTTAGGGTTTTGGACGATCCTCCAGCCCTGCCTAGCCAACATCGCCATGTTGAAGCTATGCATATCACGAAATCCCAAGCCTCCCATTGCTTTTGGTTTGGCTAGTTTGTCCCAACTTATCCAGTGCATCGGGTTCTGTTTATCTTGCTGACTCCACCAAAATTTGCTCATCATTGTGTTAAGTTCTGAACAGAATGTCTTGGTTAGATCGAAGCAAGACATGGCAAATGTTGGTATGGCTTGAGCTACTGCCTTCACAAGCACCTCTTTGCTTTCTTTTGCCAACAGCCTCTCCTACCATCCATTCATCCTCCCGCATATATTGCGCTTAATGTAGCTGAATGCCCTCTTCCGAGATCTTCCAACATGAACTAGAAGACCTAGATACTTATCATTCCAGTCCTCGCTTCCGATTCCCAGGATCCCTTTAACCTCTGTTCGTTCGGCCTCCCCAGTGTTCGGGCTGAACATTATGGCTGACTTTTCCGTATTTATGCACTGCCCGGAGCAGTCCTCATATAGTTGCAGGGCATCATGTAATGCCGCAACCTCTTGCAGTTCCGCTCTGATCAATAGCATAGAATCATCCGCGAAGAATAGGTGTGACACAGGTGGCGCCCTTGGACAGATTTTGACCCCGTGTAGCGCTCCATTCCGCTCTGCATCCATAAGTGCTGCTGACAGGCCTTCAGCACAGATCACAAACAGGTATGGAGATGCTGGATCTCCTTGCCGAAGGCCCCGAGAAGGGCTAAATTGCTGCGTAAGTTCACCATTCACTTTGATCTGGTATCGCACAGTGCGCATACACTTCATTACTAGATTCACCCATCTTGTACTGAAACCGAGCTTACCCATCATGGCCTCAAGGAAGCACCATTCGACCCTATCATAGGCTTTACTCATGTCTGCTTTCACCGCCGCGTAACCCGATCTCCCGTTCCTCTTCTTCATAATGTAATGGGATAATTCATATGCTATGAGTACATTGTCTGTGATCAGCCTTCCCGGTACAAACGCGCTCTGATTCTCTGAGATGATATCGGGGAGGATCAACTTGAGCCTGATAGCAATAACCTTTGAAACCAGCTTGTATATCACATTACATAAACTTATAGGCCTTAGATCTTTTATTCTTCTAGGGTTCTTGACCTTTGGTATGAGCACGACCATTGTATCGTTCCAGCCCTCCGGCATAGCGCCCCCGTTCAGAACAGAGAGCACTTCCTCCACCACCTTGTTCCCCATGAGGTGCCAGTTCCTCTTGAAGACCACTGCCGGCATGCCATCAGGCCCCGGAGCTTTGAGATCACCAATATGGTCCAGCGCCGCTTTCACTTCTTCCCTGCTGAAAGGTGCGTTAAGTGTTTCGTTCATTTCTTGGGACACTCGCGGCTGAACCTTTGCAAGCAGTTCAGGCAACCGGTGGGGATTTGAAGACGTGAAAAGCTCCTGAAAAAAGGAACACACATAGTTAGTTAGAGCCTCTCCCTCTTCTACTACAACTCCATCCTCCTTTCTAATATCCTTCAGTTTGTTTGTTCTTCTACGCGCCGACGCCACTGACTGCAGATACTTGATATTGCGGTTTCCCCCCTTCAGCCACCACATATGAGCCCGCTGTTTCAGCTTCGTGTATTTCTTCTCTTTTAGTTCGTGAAGTAGAGCCCTCAATCTTGCTTCCTCCTTGATTTTCTCCTCCGAGACCACCTCTTTAATACACCTCTCCAGTTCCTTCCGTGTTCTCTTAATTCTCCCTTCTAGCTCCCCGATCACCTCCCTACTCCACTTCCTCGTGCTGTTCGCCACAGTCCTCAAGGTTGCAGACACATTCCTCTCTCCCTCCCTCCAGCTCTTCTCCCATGCGTCCTTAATCACCTCCTCACAGCCCTCCTCTTGCAACCATCTGGCCTCGAAACGGAACTGACTATCTCCTACCCTCCACTCCTTGTCCGTACCTTCCAACTGAACAATCAAGGATCTATGATCCGAGTGTCTGGCTTCTCCGTTGATAACCACAGACTGCGGGAACAAATCAGACCATTCCTTGTTTGCTACTGCCCTGTCAAGTCTTTCACATATATAGGTTCGCATCTCCTTACTGTGATTCCTCCAGGTGAATGAGTCCCCCATATATCCAATATCCCGCAAGTTGCAATGATCCAGAGCTCCTTGGAATGCATCTAGGTAGTGTTGCGGCCGTTCTGCCCCTCCTACCTTCTCCTCGCTGGTTAGTATTTCATTAAAGTCCCCGAAGCACAGCCATGGTCTCTGTCTTTGATGTTGTTGATACAGAATTCTTAACAAGCGCCAAGTTTCAACCTTCCGTTGCATCTCCGATTCTCCATAAACTCCTGTTAGATGCCAAACAGCTCCATCCTCCCTCCTAACGTCCACATCCACATGTCTCCTACCATAGGAACGTAGCGTGACGTCAATCTCCTTCCTCCAAAACAATGCCACTCCCCTCCCACTTCCTTCATCTTTCCACGCAACCATGTTGGCGAGCCCCAACATCCACCGAAACCTTCCTAACTCCTTCTCCTTCAATCTTGTCTCACAGAGAAAGAGAATGTCGAGCTCCTCCGTTCTTCCCATTTCGAGAAGAGCTTGAACTGCCGTGCCGTTCCCGAGTCCCCGGCAGTTCCAACTTATCAGCTTCATTGCTCCCGGCGGGGCTGTTCGAACAGCCCGGCCGATCGTTCTGTGTTTTGCTCCTGCATCACCGCATCTACACTTGTACCGTTGTGGCCTGCCATGCTGCTAGCAAGCCCTTCCTCTTCCCCTCGACTCTTCTTGGCCCTGTCTAGTTCATCCACCTCCATGCTCTCTCCTCCCCTCTTCCCAAGTATCACCCCCAAGGGATCCTGTTGGGCAACTCCAGCTACCACTCTTCCCCTTCTCCTAAACCTCTTCCCTTCCTTGCTTCCACCACCCCCGTCCTCCAAGTGAGTCGACCGACCCCGTTGATCATTGTCCTGGTGATTTGCACTCCCCGTAGAAACTTCCTTCAGGGCACTACAATCTCCTCCCCCCCTGTGTCCCATCCTCAGCCGACCTGTGTGATACTGGTTGTGTGCCCTGATCTTGATTTTGGGGGTCTCCTTTGCCGAATTGTAGGGTTCTTGCTACAGCTGTTCCCGTTTCATCTCCTTTCGCCCCAGAAAGTTTGAGCGGACTTGTCACTTCCTTCTCTTCCCCCTCCCTGCCTTCTCATCATTCCTTGGTACAAGACCGTCTTTCCTCCAGGATGGTGCATCACTCCCTGACCCCTCAGAGACTTTACCCCAGTTAAACTTCCTGCGATCTCCACTGGGCATGCTACCATCACTGCTCCTACCCCCATCCAAGCTCTTTCCCTAGTTACTACGCCGTCCCTCAGTCCATCTGCTCCTCCCTCCTTCTTCTTTCCCGTGTTTCTCTTCCGTGACACCATGATTGTTGATGCAATGCGCGTGTGGGCCTTTGCTTAATTTAGAGTTCGTTGCTCTAATCATTCGCCGCCCCAAAACTCCGGCTGTTAAGAGCTACTACACCAGGTATGAAGGGTTCATGTGTGCATGGCGAGGTGAGGCACTGAGGAGGGGACTGTGAGGCGACTGTGAGGCGACTCCACGATATCGCCGCCGGCCACTCCGGCCACGGCGAACACCATACCGGCCGGCCAAGCCACCGCCATGAGGCTGGCCTGGCGACCACCTAGCGCGCTCTCGTCGTCTCTCCCACCTCGAGTTCTTCCCTTGGCTCTGGATGCGGGCGCCGTAGGGCCGGGCGATCTAGCTCCGCCCCGGGGGACCGCGACGGAATGGGACATCTCCGCCGCCAGCGACGACGACGTCCGTCGCGGCTACTTGCTCCGCGGTGGGTTCTTAGCTTCCTCAACCCCTGACGTCCTGCGTCGGGCGGCCACCAACGGTGCTGAACCTCTACACCGCTCGCCGGGGGAGGCTCTTCTGGAGTTCTCGCTCACCTATTTCTCCTCTCCGGTATGTTCATCTCTGTCTGCCGCCTCCGCCCTCTGCTCACCAACGCTGGTCTGGCTTGAGGTGCTGCTGCCTGTGCCGCCGCCGCCGCCGGCCGCTGTGGTAGCCTTGCTCAACGGCTGGATAGGTTCACCCTATGCTTACCCTCTAATTCATCAGGTTAGCACTTGCCTTTTCTCGTTTACTGTGGCCAATCGTAGTATTGCTAATTTCATCCTTTCGCTAGTAGGAGTTAACTTCAAGGGGTTGGTTGTCCGTTTCCTCGCTAATCCCACTCCGGTTGGGCATCCTTTGCCCCGTCTTTTCGCGGCCCATGCAATCCCCTCTGTCGCATGCCCCACTGCTCGGGGACCATCCTCCTTTGCCGTGGACGCTGCCACGACCCGGGACGCGTGCTCCAGCTCTGTCTCGCGTGCGCCCCATACCAGGTCTCGGCTGACACGGGCGCGTATAATACGGCCAGGCTACCCCTGCCGCCACCTGCTGCCCTACCTAGCGTAGACATCTCCTGTAGCTCACCCCGTGATCCTGTTTTGGTCGCGCCTACCTTACTTCCTGGGGCGCCACGTCGCTCGCCTGGGGCGTCTGCGGCGCCTGCTCGAGGACCATCGCCTCTAGACGTTTTTGCTGCAGGTATCCTCCCTCTCCCCATTGGTCCGCTGCAGTGGTTCCAATTGGCCTGCGGCCCGACGCCTGCGAGGCAGACTAGGCGCATGCATGCTCCTCTGATTCGCTCAGAAACAACTTGTCCCATCTTGCCTCCCTGCCATGCACGACCACGCGTGCCGCGCCGTTCACGTCGCCCCGTGCTGAACCCCTACGCGGTTGGCATCTTGCCACGACCTACGGGCCCGCTTCCAAGGTCAACTTCGGCCTCTCTCCCGCTGCCGGACCATGCATCCCTCTCTCCTGCCATGCAGGGGATCACGAGCGGTGACAACGGGACGCCCGAGACCTCCTTCCCCTCACCGCCTCGGCTGCCGCAATCCCAGAGCGCGCGCGTCAGCCCTTTGGTTTCTTATGCCCATGCCCTCCTCACCCCTTCTTATAGCATGCAGCCCTCCCTCGCCCCTCGTCACTGCTTTTCCAACCCACCCAAGAGACTCAACGCCATGGCACGCTGCTACCGATGCTTGGCTCTTGACCACTAAGTGCGAGACTGCAGAGACCCAGTGAGATGCCGGAGATGCTGGCGGGTGGGCCACACCCAGCTGGGCCGCACCGCTATTTTACCCCCCCACCCCCCACCAACTTGCCAATCACCAACACTGCTCCTAGCATCTCCTCTCCTCCTTCCTCCGTGCAAACCTCGCCAAGCCCTCCCACCACAGCTCCCCCGCCCTACCAGCCTCCATCCCTTCCCATGGCCGATTTCATCCCGCTCGAACCCTCCTCCTCGGCGGACGAGCTCGACCTGTCCCCTGCCCGCTCGCCCTCCCCCCGCGTGTTCTCGTTCTCGGAGCAGACTCAAGCTGCGGAGGTTGAGGACGCCGCCGTTGAGGAGGAGGAGGACTGTCGGGACCCCGATCCTAAGTCACACCGATCTAGCATGTAACACACAATATCACTTTGCGGCCTCACGCACGGTATCCCCACGGGTGCCACCTTACCGGGACCGGGACCGTTTGCGTATTTTGGCTCACGTATATGATAGTGTCGCCGACATGACCAGTTATAAACCAAAAGTGGCACTAAATTACAGAGACAGGCATTCATGACCCAGCAACGAACGTGTCGGTCATCAACGTATGAACCCAAGTCGTAGCAAGCTACAAGGACTTAAAGGAACAACGCGTGACATTTCCCCTAAGGGACAGACACAGGAACGAAGAAGGACACATGCCGGTCAGCCTAAGTGATCCGGAGCAGTAGCAAGCTACCAAGGCTCAGTGGAAGCACTAGGAGACATTTCCCTGTAAGATAGGCTACCAAGGGTAAACAACTAGGTGTCGGATCCCACACATACCAAGCATTTCAATAACATACACACAATATGCTCAATATGTGCAAGTACAACATGGCATCACAACAAGACTCTAATAAACAAGTATTTATTCATTAGGCTCCGAGGAGCCAAGTATTACAAACATGGGTCTCACGACCCAACATTCAGAGCATACAAGCAACAAGCGGAAGCACTACATGTCTGAGTACAGACATCTACAAATGAAAAAGGCTGAAGAGCCTGACTATCTACAACACTCGTCCAAGATCGTAGCTGAGGTACAAGCTACTTGTCGAAGTCCAAGCGGAACTACTAGTGAGACATCAATCCTATCTGCAAAACATAAATTAAGCAAACATGAGTACAAAGGTACTCAGCAAGACTTACATCAGATCCTATCATACATGCACTTGTATCAAGATGGCAAAGTGGGGTTTAGTTGCAGCAAGCCAGCTTTGACTCAGTGGCTATCCTATTCTACGATTGCTGGTAACTTTGAGGTGGCGCACACGAGTCCACTAAGCACCACTCAATACACCACTATGGATTCATTCCCGTCTCCCTACGAGAAGGCCATCCATAGCACTCACACTTGTCTTGAGTATTTTAGAGTATCCACTTCAAGTTATCTATGTACCACGTAAGCATCCAAGAAGTCCATATCCGCGGACCCGGCTATTCGAATAGATTATGTTAACCCTGCAGGGGTGTACTTCTTCACACACGCTCTCGCCACTTACCGCCAGGTACATCTCGTGTATCTCGGCAACCTTCAAGCGGAAGCCTGGCGAGGGTGTCGGCCACGACCTGACTAACCACACAAGTCTCTCGTCCAGGTTTATCGCCTATTCGGGTTCCATCCGTGGGGAGATCCGGCCGGGGTGTCGCTCACGGCCCCAAATGATGTGCGCAGGGTTCCCAAGCCCACCTCGCCGAGTGGATCTACGCTTGGTACACCGTGCCACGGTGCCTAGTCTGTCCCAAGCCCATTGGCCGAGTGCCACTTGGTAGACTACTAACACTACCTACAAACACCAGAAACTAGTTGCAACTCCTGGACAGAGACCAAGTCGGTTAATAAGTCGAGAGGGGCACTTAAGCATTCCAATGCGTGGTAGTAGCAGGTCATTGGACAACATACACATAACTCAGTTCTTAGGGACGGTTCCAGTGAGACAACCCACCATGTACTCCTACATGGCCTCTCACCGCTACCTTTACCAAATCGTGTTCACACGTTTAACCCTCAGCATCAGAACATATCATTTCACTCCAATTCATTCCCGATGAATTAGACCTGACACACTCTAAGCAATAGCAAGCAAGGCATGGTAAGATCACAACATGGCTTCAATCAACTCCTACACATGCTAGTGGGTTTCAACTATTTACTGTGGAAAGACAGGTCATGCAGAGGAATGGGTTCAACTACCGCAGCATAAAGTAGCAGTTGAAATCGTTGTTGTCCTAATGCAATAACAGGGAGCAGGAGCGAGAGAGGGATTGTATCGGAATGAACAAGGGGGTTTGCTTGCCTGGTAAAACAACGTGCAGAGCACTGCTCCTCTGACAGGTACTCTGGATCGGTCTCCGGAGCTGGACCTATCGAGAAGAACGGTGCCGACAATCAAACACAAGCATATGCAACAATATGATGCATGAATATGGCATGAAAATATGATGTTGTTGAGCTAATGCAACTATCATTCAATTTGAAAGAAGTCCATTTGAACCAAAGGCTCAAATGCAACTTTAAAATAAGTATTTTCTAAAGCCATATATGTGTTTTCATATAAACAGTAGGTTTAACTTCATTTGTCATGCATAAAAATGATACAGATGGATAGATTGAATTTTTCTGATAATTTTTCATATATAAATTATTTCATTCTGAGCTACGGTTGAATTTCTGTGATTTTTTGAAGTTTAAGCCAATTTCTGAATTAAATAAATCATTTAAGATTTATTTAAAACCAGAACTGGATTACTGCGTCAGCATGACACAGGCATGACATCAGCAGGTCAAATGGGCTGTCCAGAGTCAAACCTGACAGTGGGGTCCACTGGTCAGTGACTGAGTTAATTAACTAAGTTAATTAACTCTAAATTAATCCTAACAGAAAATTAGCAGGGCTGGGCCCACATGTCAGTGGCTAATATAATTAACCAAAAGTAATTAAATTAACTAGACAGACAACTAATTAAAAAGGGGTGGGGCCCGCCTGTCATAAACACAGGGGTCAAAACACGGTCAAACTACGGCTAGCACGCCGGCGTTTAGCCGCCGGCGGCAGCAAACACGGCGGAGGGCTTCGGGATTCCTGCTGCGGGGGTCTTTTGAGCAGCTGAGACCACGGGCGGGCTGCTGGAGCTCGTCCGCGTCCATTCCCGCAAGCGGCAGCAGCTGGGACGGCCGGAGCTCGCCGGAAACAAGCTCGCGGCGGCGCCGGAGTTCGGCCCTCGTCGGGTCTGGGGCTACAGGGCACGGGGAGAGCTACGGAGGGGCGCTACGGGCTCCTGGTGAGACGGCGGACGCGGTGGCGTGCTCCGCTTGGAGGGTGGGTGGCTGTGGCCACGGCGACGGCATCGCCGGCGGCGGTGAGGTCGGGCAACTGCGATGGTAGGGGCTAGAGGCCGCAAACGACGGCGAGGACAGGGGGGAAAGAACCGGGGGCTCACCGCGGTTCTGCTGGGGAGGTCAGTGGCTCGGGGAGGCGCTGAAGGCGGTGAAATCGTCGGCTGCGATCGTCGGGGCAGAGGAAGAAGACGACGGCGTTTGCGGTGTTCCAGGGCACCCGGCGTCTTGTGGCTCGA
This sequence comes from Secale cereale, assembly GCA_902687465.1. Taxonomy (NCBI): domain Eukaryota; kingdom Viridiplantae; phylum Streptophyta; class Magnoliopsida; order Poales; family Poaceae; genus Secale; species Secale cereale. The sequence continues at coordinate 43,872,498 of LR738710.1, read as the reverse complement.
CGGAGAGGACGAGGGTGAAGTGGCGGAGCTCCCGGGCTACTCGGAGGGGCGAGGGGAGGCCAGTGGCTACGGCTGCGGCGATCGACGGCGACGGCGGCGTTCGGGAGCTGCGAGAGAGAGCGAGGGAGAGGAGGGGAGGGGGCCAGGAGAGTGCAGAGGGTCGGGGGGGAGGTGCGTGGCTCCTCTTGAAGCGGCTAGGCGGCGAGGGGAGTGAGGCAGGCAGGTGGCGTGGCGCTCCCGCCGCGAGCGCGCGCCGGCCACACGCTCGGCCTCCTGTTGTCGGGGAAGACGACAGGGGAAGGCTCGGTGGGCTGGGCTGCCAACTGGGCCGGCCAGGCAGTTGGGCTGCAGGAAGCCACGTAAGCTCTCCCTTTTATTTCTTTCTGTTTTCTAATTTTCTGACATTTGTTTTGATTTAAAATCTAACTTAAATCAATAATTTCTTCTGACATATTTATTTTGCAGGGACCTAGAAATTAACCCAAGCCCCTAAAAATAAACAACCAGAATTTTGGACATATATAATATATATAATATATATATATATCCAATGCAAATAACTATTGCATTAATTCCAAAAGCCCAAAATAAATACTTATGAGCTCCTAATAATATTGGCTTGATTTTTATCTCTGACCAATATTTTTAGAGGGCCACATGAACATTTTCTTGGACCTTTTTGGAGCAACTTTTATTTGGGTCATTTTCAAAAGGGTTTCTGAGGGTTTCACAAGTCCTCATTTCAATTTCATTTGAAAATTAAACATGATGCAAACCACAAGGCTAACCTAGTGCATACCAGAACTAGGGTTGTGACAACTCGCCTCCACTCGAAAGAATCTCGTCCCGAGATTCAGGAGTAGGCAGAAAGAAGGTGGGGGTACTCCAGTCGGAGACGATCTTCTCGCTCCCAAGTAGCTTCTCTCTCGGAATGATGAGACCACTGAACTTTGAGAAACTTGATGTTATGACGTCGAGTGACTCGCTCTGCTTGATCCAAAATGCGAACGGGATACTCTCGATAAGTGAGGTTATCTTGGAGATTAAGCGTTTCGTGGTCCACTTCGCGGATGGAATCTGAGAAGCAACGCCTGAGTTGAGAGACGTGGAAGACATCATGAACTCGAGAAAGATGTGGGGGTAGTTCCAATTGGTAGGCAACCTCTCCTCGTTTAGCGAGAATGCGAAAAGGACCAATGTAACGAGGAGCCAACTTGCCCTTGATACCGAAACGATGGGTACCCTTCAAAGGAGTAACCCGAAGATAAGCTTTGTCACCAACCTCATAAGCCACTTCCTTATGATGACGATCATATTGGCTCTTCTGACGAGACTGGGCTGTTTTCAAATTCTCACGAATGATGCAAACTTGCTCTTCTGCTTCATGGATCATATCCGGTCCAAAGAATTGTCTTTCACCGGTTTTTGACCAGTTCAAAGGTGTTCGACATCTTCGTCCATAAAGAATCTCAAAAGGAGCTTGCTTAAGACTGGATTGATAGCTATTGTTATAAGCAAACTCGGCGAAAGGAAGACATTTCTCCCAATCCATACCGAATGAGATAACGCAAGCTCTAAGCATGTCTATGAGAATTTGATTAACCCGTTCCACTTGACCACTTGACTGAGGGTGGAAAGCGGCACTGAAGGAAAGATGGGTGCCCATGGCAGTCTGGAAACTCTCCCAGAAATGAGAAGTGAAAAGACTACCACGGTCTGAATTGATCTCTAGTGGGACACCATGAAGTGACACTATTCGAGAAATATACAAGTCAGCAAGCTGACTAGCAGTGATACTTTCTCGAACAGGTAGGAAGTGAGCCACTTTGGAGAGACGATCAATGACTACGAAGATAGCATTATTCCCTCTCTTAGTCCTGGGAAAGCCGGTGATGAAGTCCATACCAACTTTATCCCATTTCCACTCAGGAATAGCTAGAGGCTGAAGGGTGCCAGCAGGTCTTTGATGTTCTGCCTTAACGCGACAACAAACGTCACATTTAGCAATGAACTCAGCAATTTCTCTCTTCATCCTAGTCCACCAGAACCTCTGGCGTAGATCCTGATACATCTTAGTACTACCGGGATGAATCGTGAGAGGAGATTCATGAGCCTCTTTAAGAATCAATTGCCGAAGATGTTGCTTCTTGGGAACTACCAAGCGATTCTCAAAGTAAACAACACCTCATTCATCCATAGAGAAACATCCACCAACTCCCTTTTTAATGTTTCTCTTGATGCGGATAACACCCCTATCAAACTTTTGGTCAGAAATGATCTGATCCTCAAGGGTAGGTTTCGCCACCAAAGTTGAAAGGAATCCGTGAGGAGCAATGTGAAGGTTAAGCTTACATAATTCCTCATGGAGAAGTGGTTGGCCCTGCTGCAACATGAGATTGTTGCAGTAGGATTTACGGCTTAGCGCATCAGCCATGACATTGCCCTTGCCCGGGGTGTAGGTAATCCCTAAGTCGTAATCGGAGATCAACTCCAACCAACGTCTTTGCCTAAGATTCAAATCTGGTTGGGTGAAGATATACTTGAGACTCTGGTGATCGGTGTAGATCTCGCAACGATTACCAATGAGGTAATGTCGCCAGGTCTTAAGTGCATAGACTACGGCTGCAAGCTCTAGATCATGTGTAGGATAATTCTCCTCATGTGGATGCAACTTTCGAGATGCATAGGCAATCACACGACGATCCTGCATAAGGATGCAACCTAGTCCCTGTCGTGAGGCATCACAGTAGATAACAAAGTCCTTAGTGAAATCCAGTGGCACAAGTATGGGAGCAGAAGTCAGGCGTCTTTTCAGTTCCTGAAAACTGTGCTCACACTGTGGGGACCACTCAAACTTTTTATCTTTCTTAAGAAGTTCCGTGAGAGGTTTGGCCACTTTAGAGAAGTTCTCAACAAAGCGGCGACAATAACTGGCTAGACCGAGGAAACTCCTAACTTGTTTAACTGTTTCAGGCGGAGTCCAATCAAGAACAGCCTGAACTCTCTCGGAGTTGACAGCAATGCCCTTACCAGAGATTACATGGCCGAGATAGGTCACTTCTGGCAACCAAAATTCGCACTTGGAGAACTTGGCATAAAGGCGGCGCTCTCTGAGTTTTTCTAGAACAAGTCTAAGATGTTCGGCATGCTCTTCCTCGTTTTTCGAGTAAATAAGAATATCATCGAGGTAAACCACGACGAACTTATCTAAGTACTCCATAAAGATCGAGTTCATCAAGCGGGAGAAAGTGGCTGGAGCATTTGTTAGACCGAAGGACATGACGGTGTACTCGTACTGACCATAACGAGTGACGAAAGCCGTCTTGGGAATGTCCCCATTTCTAATCTTGATTTGATGGTATCCTAACCTTAAATCCATCTTGGAGAAGACTGAGGATCCAGCGAGCTGATCATACAGATCGTTGATCCTGGGAAGCGGATACTTGTTCTTTACCGTGACCAAATTAACGGGACGATAATCTACAACCATCCGATCCGTACCATCCTTCTTCTTGACGAAGAGGACGGGGCAAGCCCAGGGAGAAGAACTAGGACGGATGAAACCCTTTTGCAAGGACTCATCAAGTTGTTTCTTAAGCTCGGCTAGTTCTAAGGGTGCCATTTTGTAGGGTCTCCTAGAGATTGGAGCGGTTCCTGGGATCAGATCTATAACAAACTCTACATCTCGATCGGGTGGAACACCTGGCAGTTCCTCTGGAAAGACATCCGGAAAGTCACGGACTACCGGAACATCTTCAAGATCTGGGAGAGGGCTCACATTAAGAGAATAGAGTTGACGCTTTGCAACTCTAGTGTTGACAGTGACTGTCTTGCCAGATGGGTGTGTAAGCTGAACAGACCTAGTGAAACAATCAATCTTGGCATGATGAGCTGTCATCCAGTCCATACCCAAGATGATATTAATATCTGAAGACTTGAGGGCTACAAGTGATGCAAGGAACACAAGTCTGTCGACGAGGATTTCATTACCATGGCTTGCACTAGAAGTTTGCCATTTGGATCCAGGAGTTTGAATAAGTAGTGGGGAAGGCATATCACAAAATGACATGTCGTGCAAACGGGCATAAATTTCGGAAATGAAAGAATGAGACGCTCCAGTATCGAATAGAACCGATGCCGGATGACAATTGACAAGGAGTGTACCAAGAACGACATCTGGATCATCATGAGTGTCATTGGCTGAGACGTGATGCACACGTGCATGTTCGATGGGAGCTGACTTAACACTGATCATCTTGCGTGATGATTTATCACGTCTAGCAGACTTTACGGACTGGGATGGGGCAACACGGGTCTGAGTGCAAATACGAGCAATGTGGCCCGGCTCTCCGCACTTATAACAAATCCTGGGATTAGGACGTGGACCCGTATTGACAAATGGTCCATCAATAGACCTGGGTGGAGCATACCGCTGAACTGGAAGAGGTACCACACGAGATGGCCTCGGAGGATAAGTGGGTGGAAGAACAGATTTCGGAACCCAAATCCGGCGCTTCTGGAGACTAGTACCGGAGGAAGATCCCAAATCAAGGGTGTGCTTACGAGACTCATCGTAAGTGAGCTGAGCTGTCTCTGCATTGATGGCCTTGTTCACAAGAGCATGGAATGTGTTGCAATGATGCAAGTGGAGATCACGACGCAGTTTGGGGTTGATACCCTTCCGGAACCTAGCCTGCTTCTTGGCGTCCGTGGACACTTCTTCTGTAGCATAGCGGGCGAGGTTCTCAAACTCTCGACTATAAGCATCAACAGCCATCTTAGCCTGTGTAAGACTACAGAACTCTTCTCTATTGCGATCGATGAGGGCTTGAGGGATATGATGTTCACGAAAAGCCTCGGTGAAATCTCTCCAGGTAGGAATCTGGTCAGCTGGAATCATGGCCTCATAGTTCTGCCACCAAAGACTAGCAGGACCTTCCAGGTGATAAGTGGCATAGATAACCTTGTCCTCTTCAGCTACATTCGCAGAACGCAGCTTGTGAGTGATACTACGAAGCCAGTCATCTGCATCGAGTGGCTCAATGGAATGATGGAAGGTGGGTGGTTTCAGACGAATGAAGTCATGGATGGTGGTTGATTCCTTGCACTGTTGTGCGGTGTTCTCCTCAATACGTGCCAACAGGCGGTTAGACTCACGCTTGTCTCTCTCCATCTCTAACATTAACTCTGCCAACGAAGGCTGGTCGGGAGGATCCTCCTCATCCCTACCATCTCCGTGGTTCTGTCTACGAGCAGCTGAGCTTTGCTTAACTGAAGACATCCTGAGAAGCGAAACCGAAGACGGAAACATCAACAACTATAGGATGCATAAGGTAGAACAAGAAATTAGTATCTCTCGAACTACTAGGATAATTCCGGCAGCATAACGGCAGTAAAATGCTCAGAATGAGACATCCTGTTAACAAAGGGTAGTTCAACATCTCAACATCATCACTCAAGGTACTATGATAGTACTAAAACAACTTCACCGGAAGAGCTTGAAAACAGGAGTAGGACTCTGATCAACCAATCCTAAGGAACTACGGAGTAGTAACTCGGGATCCTAATAGGCGGAAGAGAAAGCTTAGTTCCTTAACCCCGTAGGAAAGGTAAGATGACTCAGATCAGAAGACATGAGGTATAAGGAGTAAAAAGAGCCTTACGTTCCCTTCCACAATCAATTCCCTTATATAACTAAGAAATTTCTAGACTCAACTTCGACCATTTGGGCTTGGTAATCCTACAGGCAGTCAGGCTCTAATACCAACGCTGTCGGGACCCCGATCCTAAGTCACACCGATCTAGCATGTAACACACCATATCACTTTGCGGCCTCACGCACGGTATCCCCACGGGTGCCACCTTACCTGGCCCGGGACCGTTTGCGTATTTTGGCTCACGTATATGATAGTGTCGCTAGCATCCATATGACAGAGAACCCGGGCCGACATGACCAGTTATAAACCAAAAGTGGCACTAAATTACAGAGACATGCATTCATGACCCAGCAACGAACGTGTCGGTCATCAACGTATGAACCCAAGTCGTAGCAAGCTACAAGGACTTAAAGGAACAACGCGTGACATTTCCCCTAAGGGACAGACACATGAACGAAGAAGGACACATGCCGGTCAGCCTAAGTGATCCGGAGCAGTAGCAAGCTACCAAGGCTCAGTGGAAGCACTAGGAGACATTTCCCTGTAAGATAGGCTACCAAGGGTAAACAACTAGGTGTCGGATCCCACACATACCAAGCATTTCAATAACATACACACAATATGCTCAATATGTGCAAGTACAACATGGCATCACAACAAGACTCTAATAAACAAGTATTTATTCATTAGGCTCCGAGGAGCCAAGTATTACAAACATGGGTCTCACGACCCAACATTCAGAGCATACAAGCAACAAGCGGAAGCACTACATGTCTGAGTACAGACATCTACAAATGAAAAAGGCTGAAGAGCCTGACTATCTACAACACTCGTCCAAGATCGTAGCTGAGGTACAAGCTACTTGTCGAAGTCCAAGCGGAACTACTAGTGAGACATCAATCCTATCTGCAAAACATAAATTAAGCAAACATGAGTACAAAGGTACTCAGCAAGACTTACATCAGATCCTATCATACATGCACTTGTATCAAGATGGCAAAGTGGGGTTTAGTTGCAGCAAGCCAGCTTTGACTCAGTGGCTATCCTATTCTACGATTGCTGGTAACTTTGAGGTGGCGCACACGAGTCCACTAAGCACCACTCAATACACCACTATGGATTCATTCCCGTCTCCCTACGAGAAGGCCATCCATAGGACTCACACTTGTCTTGAGTATTTTAGAGTATCCACTTCAAGTTATCTATGTACCACGTAAGCATCCAAGAAGTCCATATCCGCGGACCCGGCTATTCGAATAGATTATGTTAACCCTGCAGGGGTGTACTTCTTCACACACGCTCTCGCCACTTACCGCCAGGTACATCTCGTATATCTCGGCAACCTTCAAGCGGAAGCCTGGCGAGGGTGTCGGCCACGACCTGACTAACCACACAAGTCTCTCGTCCAGGTTTATCGCCTATTCGGGTTCCATCCGTGGGGAGATCCGGCCGGGGTGTCGCTCACGGCCCCAAATGATGTGCGCAGGGTTCCCAAGCTCACCTCGCCGAGTGGATCTACGCTTGGTACACCGTGCCACGGTGCCTAGTCTGTCCCAAGCCCACTGGCCGAGTGCCACTTGGTAGACTACTAACACTACCTACAAACACCAGAAACTAGTTGCAACTCCTGGACAGAGACCAAGTCGGTTAATAAGTCGAGAGGGGCACTTAAGCATTCCAATGCGTGGTAGTAGCTGGTCATTGGACAACATACACAGAACTCAGTTCTTAGGGACGGTTCCAGTGAGACAACCCACCATGTACTCCTACATGGCCTCTCACCGCTACCTTTACCAAATCGTGTTCACACGTTTAACCCTCAGCATCAGAACATATCATTTCACTCCAATTCATTCCCGATGAATTAGACCTGACACACTCTAAGCAATAGCAAGCAAGGCATGGTAAGATCACAACATGGCTTCAATCAACTCCTACACATGCTAGTGGGTTTCAACTATTTACTGTGGAAAGACAGGTCATGCAGAGGAATGGGTTCAACTACCGCAGCATAAAGTAGCAGTTGAAATCGTTGTTGTCCTAATGCAATAATAGGGAGCAGGAGCGAGAGAGGGATTGTATCGGAATGAACAAGGGGGTTTGCTTGCCTGGTAAAACAACGTGCAGAGCACTGCTCCTCTGACAGGTACTCTGGATCGGTCTCCGGAGCTGGACCTATCGAGAAGAACGGTGCCGACAATCAAACACAAGCATATGCAACAATATGATGCATGAATATGGCATGAAAATATGATGTTGTTGAGCTAATGCAACTATCATTCAATTTGAAAGAAGTCCATTTGAACCAAAGGCTCAAATGCAACTTTAAAATAAGTATTTTCTAAAGCCATATATGTGTTTTCATATAAACAGTAGGTTTAACTTCATTTGTCATGCATGAAAATGATACAGATGGATAGATTGAATTTTTCTGATAATTTTTCATATATAAATTATTTCATTCTGAGCTACGGTTGAATTTCTGTGATTTTTTGAAGTTTAAGCCAATTTCTGAATTAAATAAATCATTTAAGATTTATTTAAAACCAGAACTGGATTACTGCGTCAGCATGACACAGGCATGACATCAGCAGGTCAAAGGGGTTGTCCAGAGTCAAACTTGATAGTGGGGTCCACTGGTCAGTGACTGAGTTAATTAACTAAGTTAATTAACTCTAAATTAATCCTAACAGAAAATTAGCAGGGCTGGGCCCACATGTCAGTGGCTAATATAATTAACCAAAAGTAATTAAATTAACTAGACAGACAACTAATTAAAAAGGGGTGGGGCCCGCCTGCCATAGACACAGGGGGTCAAAACACGGTCAAACTACGGCTAGCACGCCGGCGTTTAGCCGGCGGCGGCAGCAAACACGGCGAAGGGCTTCGGGATTCCTGCTGCGGGGGTCTTTTGAGCAGCTGAGACCACGGGCGGGCTGCTGGAGCTCGTCCGCGTCCATTCCCGCAAGCGGCAGCAGTTGGGACGGCCGGAGCTCGCCGGAAACAAGCTCGCGGCGGCGCCGGAGTTCGGCCCTCGTCGGGTCTGGGGCTACAGGGCACGGGGAGAGCTACGGAGGGGCGCTACGGGCTCCTGGTGAGACGGCGGACGCGGTGGCGTGCTCCGCTTGGAGGGTGGGTGGCTGTGGCCACGGCGACGGCATCGCCGGCGGCGGTGAGGTCGGGCAACTGCGGTGGTAGGGGCTAGAGGCCGCAGACGACGGCGAGGATAGGGGGGAAATAACCGGGGGCTCACCGCGGTTCTGCTGGGGAGGTCAGTGGCTCGGGGAGGCGCTGAAGGCGGCGAAATCGTCGGCGGCGATCGTTGGGGCAGAGGAAGAAGACGACGGCGTTTGCGGTGTTCCAAGGCACCCGGCGTCTTGTGGCTCGACGGAGAGGACGAGGGTGAAGTGGCGGAGCTCCCGGGCTACTCGGAGGGGCGAGGGGAGGCCAGTGGCTACGGCTGCGGCGATCGACGGCGACGGCGGCGTTCGGGAGCTGCGAGAGAGAGCGAGGGAGAGGAGGGGAGGGGGCCAGGAGAGTGCAGAGGGTCGGGGGGGAGGTGCGTGGCTCCTCCAGAAGCGGCTAGGCGGCGAGGGGAGTGAGGCAGGCAGGTGGCGTGGCGCTCCCGCCGCGAGCGCGCGCCGGCCACACGCTCGGCCTCCTGTCGTCGGGGAAGACGACAGGGGAAGGCTCGGTGGGCTGGGCTGCCAACTGGGCCGGCCAGGCAGTTGGGCTGCAGGAAGCCAGGTAAGCTCTCCCTTTTATTTCTTTCTGTTTTCTAATTTTCTGACATTTGTTTTGATTTAAAATCTAACTTAAATCAATAATTTCTTCTGACATATTTATTTTGCAGGGACCTAAAAATTAACCCAAGCCCCTAAAAATAAACAACCAGAATTTTGGACATATATAATATATATAATATATATATATCCAATGCAAATAACTATTGCATTAATTCCAAAAGCCCAAAATAAATACTTATGAGCTCCTAATAATATTGGCTTGATTTTTATCTCTGACCAATATTTTTAGAGGGCCACATGAACATTTTCTTGGACCTTTTTGGAGCAACTTTTATTTGGGTCATTTTCAAAAGGGTTTCTGAGGGTTTCACAAGTCCTCATTTCAATTTCATTTGAAAATTAAACATGATGCAAACCACAAGGCTAACCTAGTGCATACCAGAACTAGGGTTGTGACAAGGACCCGGACGAGGTTGAGTTCGAATCAGGGGACGAGTCCTCCGATTCGGATGCAACCCAACCCATGTTCCTCTCTTCCCCGCCTCGGCACCGCCGCGATTTCTCCAACGTTTTCATGCCCTACACTCCTATTGAGCACTTCCAAAACCTTGCTTTCGCCATCGTCAACCCACCTCATCCTTCCCCCCAAGCTTGCATTCGCCGTGCACTCCAAACTGGGGGTGGCAACCCACCTGTCCTAATTAGGGCCTCCTCCTATGGGGCCGGCCTTGTCGTATACGGCTCGGCCTATGAGAGGGAGATCTCCATCCTCAACAGTCCTCTCACCTGCCCCCTGAACACAGTCAACCTAGTTCGCCACGAAGACACCGAAAACCGCTTCCTCTTCCGCCTGGGCACGGTTTCTGCCCTGCACATCGAGGACTTCCCACTAGAGTACTGGTTCACGCCCACCATCATCAACTCGATCGTTCCTTTCGCCTGCCCTATCCAGATCGACCCAGTTTGCTTGACTGGGGTAGATTACTCCGCCGTCCTTGTTTCAGTCAAGTCCCGCACTCTCACCGACGTTCCTCACACCATTCCTGTCCACGGTTTCTCCGGCCTTGGGGCCATCGCCTCGGTACTTGTCGTCCACTCTCAAGAGCTCCCACCAGATCCCGCCTTTGCGGGGCCAGACTCCGATGACGAGAACAACGGAGGTGGGGGCGGCCACGGTGGCCACGGAGACGGCGGCGACTTCCCCGGTGGCATGGACCCGAACCTCTCCGCGCCTCCCCCGCCGCCAACCGACGCGGGGCTCCGCGACCGGGTCGTGCAGCTGCCCGGCGGCCTTACCATGATGGCGAACCACAAGCCGCTGGTTTGCGCTGTGCCTCTCACTGCTCGGCCGAAAGCCGTGCACGTCAAGCTCTTCAAGGGCTTCTACGACGTGCGCGTTCAAGGCGTCGGCGGCGAGCGCGGGTTCTACCGCATCCCCATGAGCCCGGCGGCCTCGCCCAAGCTGATCGTCGCCAACCTCGCGGCCTGCTCCATCGGCTACCTCGACCGGGTGGCTACGGTCGGCCCCTCCCACTCCCCCTTCACGGACTCCGAGGTGATCTGCAACGACTTCCGCGGCCGCTCCTTCACCCATGGCTGCGACGGAGAGGCACAGGTCATGCAGGCCGTCGAGCGCTTCGACAACGGCCTGCCGCCGTTCCCTCTGCCCCTGCCCATGCAGCTCGAGGAACGCGCTCCAGTGGCCATGCCGCTGCCACCACTGTCTCCTTCATCTCTGGCTACAACCTCCGGCCCCATCGCTGATCTTCCTCCACGTGCGGCCTCGCCCAAAATCGTCTTCACGCGTCGCAGTGCCCGCATTCGGGCGGGTGAGAACCCTAGCCGCATGACGATGCTCGAGAAGGCCACGCTCAGGAAGGAACAAAAGCTGGAGGAAAGGAAGCATATGGCACCACCTCGCGAGCTTCTTCTGCCAGCCGCGAAGCTCCTGGAACTCGCCGCGGAGGGTGCACCACCTCTCCCCCGAAAGGATGCGCTACAGCTGGCGGAGGCCTGTGGCGTCCCCGAGTTCGACCTCAACCTAGTGCCTGACGTCGACAATGTGTGACGGCCTTCCCCTATTCGTTTTGCGGCGGCGCACCCACCTACCAGCCTTCTCTTGCAACTTCAGCTCCACCAACATTTTTAGCTTTAGTTCTGTCTGTAGGACGCGCCGCCTGCATGCTACACCACCTTGTATCCCTCCTTCTTTTCCTCTTCTAGTAGACTCGTACTCTACCCTAGCCAGTTGTATCCTAGTTATCCTTGGTTCGGATCGCCCCGCCTACGGTCTGTCTACCACCTGTGTGTGGCTTTGCTTTGTTGCTACTCTAGTTTCTAATGATTAAGGAAATCTCGATTATCTCTTGGAATGTGCGCGGTCTGGGTAGGCATAAAAAGTGTACTGACGTTAAGGCAGCTATCTCTTCGTCTACATGCTCCGTGCTGTGCTTACAGGAATCCAAACTCTCGGACATCTCTCCTTTTAAAGCTATCTCCTTTCTACCTCCCACCCTTAGATCCTTCCATTTCATTCCCGCCGATGGATCTGCTGGAGGGATTATCACCGCTTGGGATGACAATCTTCTCTCGTGCCACAAGGTGGTCAACGGGCAATTTTCCTTAACTTGTTGGTTTCTTTCGCGGGCCGACGATCTCTCCTTTGCGGTCACAAATGTGTACGGGCCGTGCGACCATGCCCTAAAGCCCTTGTTCCTTCAGTCCCTTGTGGATCTTAAACCTGACATCTCCTGCCCTTGGACGATAATTGGAGACTTCAACATCACGCTCAGGCCGTCTGATAAATCTTCCTACAACTTCAACATGAACGAAGCCCATCTTTTCTCCTCTGCTATCAACTCGCTACAGCTTCAAGACCTGCCTCTTCTCGACCGCCGCTTCACCTGGTCAAACCAACAGGAGGTTCCCATTCTCGTGCGGCTGGATAGGGCGCTGGCAAACGTCCCTTGGGCTACAATCTTTCCGGACACTTCGCTTTCCTCGCTCACTCGTACAACCTCGGACCATGTTCCTATTCGCCTTTCGGCCAAAACAACTATTCCCAAACCTTCCGTGTTCCGCTTAGACCGAACCCTCCTAAACATTCCCCTCTTCAAAGAGAAAGTGGCTACAAACTGGGCCAGCGTCGGCTCCAGGCATGCCCACCTGGGCGACGCTGGGATTCTGTCCCTTAAGTTAAAACGCACCAGGAACATGGCCAAACAATGGATCTCACTCAGACGCTCTCCAAAGACTCTAGCTCTGAATTGTCATGCTACCATCAACTTCCTAGACAAGATCGAGGAGGCCCGACCGCTATCCCGCCTGGAATCTAATCTTCGAATTGCGGTCAAGCTTTCTCTTCATCGCCACAATGCCGCCATTGCTGCCCATTGGAGGCAACGTGCAAAAATCAAGGACTGCATCTTTGGCGACGAAAACTCGGCCTATATGCATATCTGCGTGTCCGCTAGGCTTCGCCAAAATCAAATCAAAACTCTCACTCACGATGGCAACACCATTTCCGCTCACTCCGACAAGGAAACGGTCCTCCTCCACTTTTTCAAGAATCTAGTAGGTTCATGTGCTCCAGTGTCCACCTCCTTCAACCTCGAAAGCCTACTTTTGCCCCTAGCACTCAACTCACATCAAGCCTCCGATTTACTGAAGCCTTTTACCCTGGACGAAATAAAAGAAGCCCTTTGGGCCATGAAGGACGACGCAAGCCCTGGGCCGGACGGCTTTGGCCCGTCTTTCTACAAATCCAATTGGAACCTGGTCAAATCTGATCTCCTCAATTTGCTGAACGAATTTCATGCGGGTACCGCTAATCTTCAGCGAATCAACACGACACACATTGTGCTCCTTCCGAAAAAATCAGATGCCTCTACGCCTGCGAACTATAGGCCGGTTTCCCTACAAAATTGCTCAATCAAGCTAACTTCCAAGTGCCTCTCTCTAAGGGTTCAACCCCTCATCACCCAACTCATTCACTACGACCAAACCGGCTTCGTCAGAGGACGCGGGATTGCAGAGAACTTTCTTCACGACGCGGATATTGTCCAAACCTGTTTCAAGCGACGAATACCTGCAATCGTTCTTAAGCTAGATTTCCACAAAGCCTTTGACTCAGTATCTTGGACAGGACTTGTCAACATACTGAAGGCTCAAGGATTCCCTCCGCTCTGGTGCCACTGGGTGCAATGTTTAAACAACACGGCTAGTTCAGCTGTTCTTCTAAACGGAAAGCCAGGGCCCTGGTTCCAGTGCCGCCAAGGCCTGCGACAAGGTGACTCCCTCTCTCCCTATCTTTTCATCCTGGTGGCCGATGTCCTAAAACGACTCATCAACCAGGCCTCAGAATGTGGACTCCTCACTCACCCGATCGCTAACACCTTGCCTTGCCCAGTCCTTCAGTATGCGGACGATACGCTAATTGTACTCCCCCCCGACGCCTCTCAGCTTCGGACTCTCAAAAATATCCTGCTACAATTTTCCGAGGCTATTGGGCTCAAAATTAATTTCCACAAAAGCACCTTCGCACCGATACATGTCGACCACGCTCTCTCGGCCAGCCTTGCTGCAATCCTAGGCTGCCCAGTTGCCAACTTCCCTCAATCTTACCTGGGCCTGCCTCTATCCACTCACAAACTAAACCTGGCTGATTTTTTCTTCATCATTGACAAGGTCGATCGCCGTCTTGCTGGATGGCGGGGCCTTTTGCTCTCCTTGGCCGGACGGGCTATCCTGGTACGCTTCGTTTTACGCGCCTTACCAATCTATGCTATGAGTGCACTTCTTCTCCCTACTGGAACCATTCAGGAAATTGAGAAACGTTGTAGGGCCTTCTTCTGGTCTGGCCAGGACACAACCTCGGGCGGCAACTGCAAGGTCGCTTGGGACCTTGTTTGTGCCCCCCTTCACCAACGGGGGGCTCGGTTTCCACTCTCTACCACACATGAACCAGTGTCTCTTACTCAAACACCTTGCCAAGCTGCACGACGAGCAAAACTCGGGTGAGTCTACCTATCTGCTCTCCAAATTTGGCTGGTCGGCCGATCACGATGTGGGCATGTCAGACCACCAACATACCCCCATTTGGAAGGACATTATGAAAGGTCTAGCCCTCTTCCGTGACACCACCAGGGTTAGCATCGGCAATGGAGTCACTACCTCCTTCTGGCTTGACCTCTGGCTCCCCCACTCATCTCAAACCCTAGCATTACAACTCCCGGCCCTGTTTTCACACTCCAACCGAGTCCACACCTCAGTGGCCCGTGCTTTGGCGGCGAACAACCTAACCTTGGACCTAGCACCTAGGCTGTCTCACGCAGCCGAATGCGAACTGCTTGAACTACGCACTATATTGGCTACGGTGAACTTGAATTTGCAGGTTGCTGACAGGAGAACTACAAGGGTCGCCGGGAAACCTTTCACCGCTAGGCTTGCTTACCAAGCGGTTTGGAGGTCAAAGCCCACAGACGCGCTAGCCCCGGCCATCTGGCGAAACTACGCCCCAAACAAATGCCGAATCTTCCTCTGGCTTGCCCACAAGGACCGCGTCTTCACGAACGAACGACGTTTCAGACGGGGCATTGCCAATTCAGCCGCGTGCCCCTTCTGCAACCACTGTGAATCCATCAACCATCTACTTTTCGGATGTCCGCACCTAGCTCCACTTTGGGGAGAGCTTGACAGCCTTTGTCCGGATGCGCCGCTGGGACTGCTCCAAGCATGGGAGGGGGAATGGCACAACAAAACTAGATCAACAGTTCTGATGGCCGTTCTCTGGAATATCTGGAAGCGACGGAATGCCAAGGTTTTTCGCAACTTACAACTTGGGCTTCATGATGTGGCACGCTCCGCTGCGGATGATCTTAAACTCTGGTCACACCGCTGTAATAAGATCCAAAAGCAAATTAGGCTCCGGGACTGGAGCTCCATGTTGTTCCACCTTGCCGGGAGAATTTAGCCTTCCGATCTATGTAATCTAATTTAGTTTCTCCCCCCACCCCCTTGTAACCTCTGTGCTCCCTGAGATCTGTAACACCCCGACGGTCGGAAATAAAAGTTCAGGCAGGCGTAAGCCCGCCGTTGACGCGTCAAAAAAAAAAGAGCTACTACACCGCGTACGTGCCATGTTCTTTATCCTTTTCAATTTTCGGATAGGCCAGACGACGGAGAACGGGTCCAAAAGTTCCCTTCGATTTTGGCAGTGTGGCGAAACGCATTAGCCGACTAGACTGACACATGTCTGCATGCATGTAGGGTTGTTCTCCACCTTATAATTCTTCTTAATTTGGAGCAGACAATTTCTGCTTCTTCCTCCTAACCTTTTTGGCCCATCAGTGGAGCTAGCCTGGCTAGCTAGCTGCTGTTCCAGCGAGTTCAGAGAACAGAAATCGACGAGGCAGTCACACAGGGCAGCAATGCAGGCAACGTGTAGGCGTCCGCACAAGTGCATGCATGTGGCACTCTGCGACGTGAGCATTTTCTGGAGCAGAATTTCGCTTCGTTTACGGCAACAGCGATTGGCACGACACGCATTAACATGGAGGATTGGTACTTGAGAGTTGAGAGAAAGACTAGTCGCGCGACGCATGATCGCTCGACCATGACCTGCCAAGTGGCTCCCGAATTGGATCGACCGATCGGGACGAGTCCGGCAGCAGCACAGTGATCAGACGAGTCCCGCCGTTCACACGTAGGAACTCGCGGCGGCCGGCGGGGGCGGTCGTGGAGGACCACCGGAAGGAAGGAAGGAGAAGTCGCGTGCCGGAGGCGGAAAGCGCAGATCAAACGCCGCGTCACCGGGCACGCCCGCCTAGCTCGTGCATGCCCATTGAGCTGTCACCTTTTCTCCTCCGGCTCCCGGACTCACACGTGTGCTGCAATGTTTCTGCAAAGTTTTTTAGGCCAACAGGCACGGTAGTGTATTTCTTTGCCATGCAATGCATGCATAACATTTTTTTTATCACAGTACAAACGCACTGTTGTATTTGTGTCGAATATTATGTAAGCAAAGAGTTATGTGGATTTGAAGTTGTAATTGGTGTGGTTAGGTACGAGACGTGTAGGAGTCGGACACGTTGTATCCTAGGTCTCTTATATATCGAGGGGCATCACATGTTGTAACCCATGACAACTAGATAGCAGCATGTACGCGGGGGAGCTGACGGCTTGTGCCGGCGCCCGGGCGGCCGGTGTTGCGATATCTTGGGGAGGAGTGTCCGTAGTCATGCCCCGGGGATGTAGCCATATCGATGAACCTCATTAACAGATATCGTGCCTCGGTGTGTCGTCTATAAACTTACATTAGCGTTTTATTCTAACATTCAGTTCTATGAACACACACGCGCATCCTCTCCCTATGGACACGTTCAAAAAACCGAGCCGACAATCATTTTAAGATTGGCGAAGTCGTCACAAACACCTATGCAACCGACAAGAGCGTCTTCATTGTTTCTTTGATATTCGTGCTATGTTTTATGATTTCTGATAAATTTTATCTTATTTCAAAGTACTACATAATGTTTTTTCTTATTTGAAAACATATCGCCGTGTTTCATTGTGTATCGGCAAGTCAACTATGAGACAATCTCACTATTATCTGTTGATATGCAACAAAATGTTATGATACACTGTAAAAAGAATGAAATAGAGCATTCTTTTTCGAAAAGGTGGTTGAAATCCCCTTCCTCCGCATCGATGTAATGTCCACAATCATCTTAATTAATTATTAAAGCACAATACAAAATAAAGGCAATCATGATTGAACCATTATCAAATATAAAATTAACACCATGACTAAGTCGACTTCTTACGCAAGCCATCATGCTATAATCTTCATGTCCGGCGGGAGACAACCTGGACAAGGATTTTCATCCAATTGTCGGGACCAGCCAGTGAAGACCAGCACAACAAGAAGACAACATCTTCAACAAGGTAACAAAGCAAATTTGTCTTTATTGAACCCAACCAATAAAGATCAATAGAAGAGTTCTCGTCCTGGACATGAAGTGGTGCTTCAACGAGTCATAAACCAGGAAACGTGACATGAATTTCGAACCCTGGCCGCAGGGTGCGCCACTGCCCACCCTTACCACTAGGCTATACCCTAGTTTTCAACATAAACGATATATCATGTGTATGGTAAAATATCATTTCTCGAAGGAGTATATTGTGCTTAGGTTTATGTCCCGTTTGAAACGTGTGATATTTGTTTCTTTGGCTGAAATTGAACCCGGTTCCTGTAAAACTCCCTACGTGTGGTCAAGAACAATCATCTACCAACTAGCAGCTAGCTAGTGGAGTTTTAGGAGTTTACGTCATGCACGCGTGTATCAGATAGCTAGGCTGATCCAAACCCGATCGCCAGATATGCATCAGCTTTTTGTTGTCTTGGTTAGCTTCTCTCTGCCTTACATATCACAATCATCGTATTCAGTAGAACTAGCCATGTCAGGATCATACTGGCCACAGAAACTACTCCAACAGAAGTGCATTTCTGCAAGTCAAGGAAAAGGTACCTCGGCGACTTCCAAAAGCGCAAAAGTCCAATGCATTCATCCATCGGACCACACAAGTCATCTACTCGAAATGGACAATACATATGGTTGTATGCATATCAGCATATCTATCTATCCATGCCATTTGCCAAAGTCTTCTTGGAGATTGCCGATTTGAGCGTACAAAGTCATCTGAGCGCGTGTACACGCGGATAGATATCTTTGACAGTGATCGATCGACGGAACCCAACACCACGCACCGGAGTCTATGGATATGCTAGATTATTTAGAACTGCACTTTCATAGTTGCTTCGGCTGCCCAGTTTTCGTTTGTTCATGTATTTGCACTTGTCGTGATGTACGGGATTATAGATCATGATGACGTGGTCTCAAATGTGAAGGTCATCCTGATCTTGATACTAGTTTTATTTTCTTATGTATTTTGCATCATTTTTCACAAGTTAGCATTTGTCTGCATTTGACTGTTAGAAGTATAATAGTGTTTGAGATAAAGATAAGAGTTAGAGATATGATTGGTTAAACCATGTACGACTTGTCCCTACTCCAAGTCTCTCTGTTTCTCATATTGTACTATATATATACCCCACGTATGGGTCATATTAATACAACAACATAATTTCAGCCATCCTATACTTTCCACATGGTATCAGAGCGGTTAGTCTCGCGACGCCGATTCTAGATTCTCCCACCACTTCGGCAGCGCGCCGCCCCCGGGGAGATTAATCTTTTCTCTTCGGGGGCGCGGCACCTGATCGATCAAAAGGTCACATCGGTTCCATAGATTAGGCCAGTTTCACTTAGATTGATTTTTTTTCAGTAGCCAAATAAATTATCTCCTAAATACTCCCTCCGTCTCAAAATAAGTGACTCAAAAGTGACTCAACTTTGTACTAAGTTAGTACAAAGTTGAGTCACTTTTGAGTCACTTATTTTGAGACGGAGGGAGTAGATCCGATGATCAGACCCAATTCAATGAAAAATAATAATTATGCAACAATCGGCTGCCAAATCCCTTCACGACGTTGAGGAACGGCACACAACTTCTTCGGTTGGCTTCTTTGCGACTCAGATCAAGGTGCCGCTTCAGCAAACGACTCCATCAACATGCGGCAATGACCGGCCTTAGATCCGATCTACATCAACCTCCGAACGCACTGCTGAGTACGGCGGATGCGAGCGTCCGGCCAGAGGGCCACATGCGGTGCGGACACTGATGCGGCAATCCACACGCGTGTCCACTCTCCAGCTTCATTGACCGGCGCACTCTCCAGCATCAGCTTCTCATGCACGCGCCATCAAGAAGTAGAAGTTCACACACGGGTGCAGGTATGGGCATGCATATGTATACAATCCTGTACCTATCCCCCGTAGCGATTCGCATTCGCATATCCCCCTCCCCCGCTCCTCCCCTCGCGTCGTCCCTTCTAGGGCGACTCGGGGTCCAAACCCTAGCTCCGTCGCCTCCCCCCTTTCCTCTTCCTTCCTCCCTCGCCGCTACCTGAGGCCGCGGCCGGGCAAGCCCGGGCCACCGCCGAGGAAGGTGGCCACGGGGCCCTGGCTGCCCTGCCTCTTCTGCATGGGGGGGGGGGAGGGCGGCCCTGGTCGGAAAGGCGTCACCGGCCCTGCGGCAGGCGGTGGCATGGGCGTGGGCCGACGATCCTGGCCGTGTGGACGGCGGGTGAACCGGAGGACGAGGGACTTGGTGCTGCGGCCGTTGTGGCTGTCGGCAGCGCCAGATCTGGCCACCCTTGCCTCCCCTGTTCGACGAGCTCCGCCCAGCCGGATCCGACCTGCTTCCTTGCGAGCCGCCGGATCTAGCGTCGTTGGGGTAAGGGAGGTGGGGATTCGAAGACCGGGAGAAATCCCAAGCTGGCCTCGCCGGTTTTGGCGGTGGCGACGCTCGAGGGTGCCGTTCCCCTCCTTGGAGGCGCCGTTCAGGTAAGATCCGCCGTCCCCCTTTCCCTCTAGTCTCCTAGGTGAAAAGCACAACTCTGTTGGGCGGCGGTGGCACCCTTGGCGCCGCGTCCTTCCTGAAGGCGCCGTTTTTGGGAGCTAGGTGGGCTTTGGCTTTCCGGCGATGTGATGGGTGTGCAGCGGTGGCGGTAGCTGGTGCCCTATGTGTGCGGCGAGATTCTCAGTGGCTCCTTGCATTCAGGAGCTCTCATGGCAGAGGAGGTGTGCCTTGCCTTCCAGCGCGAGAGGGGAGCGGGTTCCCTTCCGGCGGCTCATCTCAGCGTCCCGTGAGAGCTAAAGCTCCATTTTCAGTCAAGGCCTTAGGTTCTCAATGCCTTCCTGGGCTACTAGCTACTGCTCTTCTCTGTCCGCTCCGGCATCTCTTCTTCTTCCGTGTCCAGTTCATGGGCTTTGGTGATGCTCTGCTCCAGGTGACCACCCCGTGGCTAGTCGGGTGTGCTCGGTTCCTCTCCAATTGCAGCCTGCTGGTGTCCTTCCTCACAGGTTCTAGGGTGAAATTCTACACTGTCAACATTGTCAACGGTTCGGCACCTTCGAGCCACGCGAAGAGGAAGGGGCCTTCTTTGGCAGTGGAGCTGGGAGGTCATGGCATGTCGGGGCCACTGGTGATTTGGCGACGGCATGCCCTTCCTCGCCGTTGGTTTGTGCTGCTCCTGTGCTGACATTATCCTCCCCTGGTGACATGTACGCGATTGAGGACCTACACATCTCCGAGCTGCGTGTCTCCATGTAGGATCATTTTTAGCTTGGTGTGTGTAAAGCTTGTGAGCTGCTTTCCAGCGCCTTTGTACCTTGTCTTTTTTTTCGTTTTCGTGTGTTGGTTTCGACTTTGTAATACTGGCCGGTTGATGGCTTTGTTAATTCAAAGCTGGGCTATTCTTGAGCCTTCGTTAAAAAAAACCCTATCTCCCGTAGCTTCCAGCAATCTGCCCAAGCGACTGCGCCATGCATCAGCTGGTCTGGGCTCATCCCCGTACGGGACTATGCACCAGCGGAACTCATCTACCCCGAGCCGTACTGCAACTACATCAACATCTACACCGAGCGATCAACTCCTCCACCGAGCCGAACTGCATAACCTACACTGAGCTATACGACTACATCGCCAGGAAAAAATCTTCGTCGTGTACATCTACAAGAAGCGACACCAACATGCATCGTCCACACGCCAGGCCGGTGTGGAAAGAGATGCAATTCTTGTTCGGCACGACACGTCGTCGACACACCGTCGCCGCAAGTGACGCCTGCAAGCGACATCATCTTCGACACGCCACTTCAGCGCCATTGCCGACACTTCATAACCAAGGTCTTCATCAACATCTTCGTCAGCACACCGCCGCCGCCTCGTCCACAAGATGGACACCTAGCGTCCTCTGACGGAATTTTCTGCAAGACGCGACCACGACGACAGCATCGACCGCATCATGAAGACAGCATCGACTGTGTCATCCAGGACAACACAACTGCATCAACATGGCATCACTACAGTGACGACCCTACACGGCCACACAGTTCTGGCAAAATCTATGTGTGCTCGATGGGCTTCCTCCGGTCTTGGCAAAACTGGCGGACTTGTCGCCGACGACACCCTCTGACATCCGCATGGTGCATCGTCCATGTGTGCAGCTCCGTCATAGCACATTATTCTTGCGCCTCCGGCTTTGTGCGACTTCATCATCCACGACGACCACACCATCAACCACGACTACATCACCATCATTGGCTACCTCAACATCGACATTAATGGCTTGGTCTACAGCAACTCATCGGTAACTACTCCAGTCAACATCATCCGCATCTTCACTAGCGTCCACGCCACTCCCGCTGTGACTGAGGGAGGGAACAGAGGAGAGACAAGGAAGGCACCAGAAGGGGACACAGTCACCGCACTAGGTGTCGACCCATCAGAGATGCGGTTGATGATGATGCAACGGAGAAGGCGACAAAAGCGCAAGACTTAAATTCAGTCGCAATCGTCTGCTTCGCTCCCGCTACGACTGAGAGGGAATGTTAGAAGTATAATAGTGTTTGAGATAGAGATAAGAGTTAGAGATATGATTGGTTTAAACCATGTACGACTTGTCCCCTACTCCAAGTCTCTGTACTCTATATATACCCCACATATGGGTCATATTAATACAACAACATAATTTCAGCCATCCTATACTTTCCACATTGACCAAGCGTGGTAGGTAGTCGTGTGTGCCTTCCTTTATATGATGGTCTCAAACATATTTGCAAGTAAAACATCATGTTCTCAACATAATTTCTTGTTATGACATGTTGCTTGGCTAGTTGTTTGAATATTTTCCTCTTATGTTGATGTCACGCCTTCCCCTTAATATAGACTAGGTTGATTAAGATCGACTAATTTGTTTGCACATGAAGGAGTGCACCTGAAGTGCTAATGCATTTGTAAGTATGTGAACTCTTTGAAACTTACTTCTTTTTTAATTTTGAATGTGTTATGATCCTCAGTCGAGACAAGGCTTAGGTAAATCAATTATATATACCGGAACCAAAACAGACAAGAACCCCAAATCCCCAAAGACCTACGAGAGACATAACTCCATGCGCCCTCCGCAGACAATAAACACACCAATGGAATGGGGATAGGATGGGGATGACATTATTCCTACAGAGGTACGGTGCCCGGCCTCGCCTCCCTTACCAAGAGTCTAAGACAACCCAAGACCCATCCCACCCACTTCTTCGATGACCAAGCCAAGACAGGTCGTTGTTGAAGGTAGCTAACACACCGGAGTTGAGCCGCCAGCACCTCACCAACATTGTTGGGAAACATAATAGAAAACAAAAAAAATCGTCCTACGGATTGAGGTTCCGGATCACTATAAAGATGCAAGGTTAGATCAGATCGTTACCAACTTCGAGTTGTAGCGGAAGAAAAGTTGGTGTAGATCATTGATGAAGTCACTCGAACCGTACACGGACGATTGCCCACATACAAGCTTCATGATTCGATAGCGCTTTGCCATCCAGAGCTTTGCATCGCCGGAGAACTAGAGGAGGGAGAAGAGGACCTCACGGGGCTTCTCTATTATGTGGACTAGAGAAAACTAAAACTAGGTCAAGTCAAGATCAAGAACTATAACAATAAAGAACGAGGGGTGCACATGGATTCAAGGGACGTGTGTGCTCCAAACGGGGCGCCCCCTCACATATATATAGGTGTAGGGGAGGGGCCCTGACTTCGGGAGGGGTGCCCACTTGGCGCGCCGGCCCAAGCAGAAGAGTCGCTCTCCAATTCCAATCCCCCCCAAAGCTTATGCTACGAGTTAGGGCGCGCATCCACCTTATTGGGACCATAGGGTCGATTATGTCTCTGCTATGAGGCCTTTACTTAGCAATTTTGTTTAGCCTATATCCCTTAAATAAATCCTAGGGGGCTTTTGGTAATTACCAAAGCCCTCTCATATTTGTATTAGGTCCTTAGAAACTTTTTTCACCCATCTGGCAATTCCCAATATGCCTTGAAACTCTTCGTATAACTCTTAAATGCTTCCAATAACTCTGAAACACTTCTGCTTTCTCTCAAAATTATTTCCTTTATTCCTGGAAATTTTCCGAAAATATTTTCTCATATGTCTAACTCATATAGAACTCAACAGATCATAATCCCTTAAGTGTGTGAGCTTGCATGTTCGGTGAAATATAGACATGAATGAAAACATTTTCGTTGAGCGATCAATAGAAGAACCACGGACATCCATATTGACTTCTATAATCAGGCAAAAGATAATCGAGCAATACTTTGGTTATCTTATGTTATTCCTTTTTCTTCACGGTACGTTAAAAAACGGAGGTGAGATATATCGGTATCCCCGTGAATCAACACATGCTCACTATACCGATCTTCCTTGTTATCCGTTTTGTTCTCTTTTCTCATTCTCGTGTTCCGGCATCCCCATGATAAATTCATGCTTTATCTGTCTAGACGATGATGAATGCATCACACTGAGAGGGCCCTAAGAATATCTCGCCATCATCGGAGGAGAAAATCCCAGTCTCGAGCTACCTAGTCCCTCGTCATACATTTTCGATGGACCCGTAAGTTGTCATTATGATCACCCTATTGTGCATGATGTTGGAACAACCCCAAAGTGCAACGTCCCATATGGAGTGAATCGATACTCTCATGGTTTAAGGAATCATGCATACATTAACTCATGGGTTATGAACTGCAGACTTCTGACGATATAATATCTAAGTATAACATACTATTTGGGTCAATTCAACACGAGTGTTTGATAACCCACAAGTGTACGGGATCGTTTGTAGCCTTTTTCGAGAAGTAAGAGTGTCAAACCCAACGAGGAGCTAATTAAAGGTAGAACAAATATTCCCTCAAGTTCTATCGACCACCGGTACAACTCTACACGCACACTTAACACTTGCTTTATCTAGAACAAGAATAAAACTAGGAGTACTTAGCGGGAACAAAACTTGAAATAAATTGCAAAACAATAAAAGTAGTGTAGTAGCAAGCTTTTTGTAACACAAGAGAAGGATTTGTCCCTAGGAAGTCGATAACAAGTACCAATAATCATTCTTGCAATTTTATATGAGGGAGAGGCATGAGCTAACACACTTTCCGTACTTGGATCATATGCACTTATGATTGGAACTCTACCAAGCATCCGCAACCACTAAAGATCATTAAGGTCGTGAAACCCAACCATTGCATTAAGTATCAAGTCCTATTTACTCCCATACGTCATACCCCCTTACTCGGTTTTAAGCTTCTGTCACTCTAGCAACCCACCATATGCGAACCATAAACATAATGCAACACCCTACAACGGGGGGTTCTCACGTTTGCGCGAGAACGGAGGGCACCGTAGAACAACACCAAAATAAAATATACAATCATACCAACCAAGATCAGGATTATGCCATAGGACAAAACAAATCTACTCAAACATCATAGGATAGCCAAATATCAGTAGGAAATAATATATGGAGTTGAGTGCTATCTCTTGAGCATGTGTTGTTTTTCCCTTGAAGAGGCAAGGGTGATGCAGCAAAGTAGCGTAAGTATTTCCCTCAGTTTTTGAGAACCAAGGTATCAATCCAGTAGGAGACTACACGCAAATCCCTCGTACCTGCACAAACTAATAAGAACCTTGCAACCAACACGATAAAGGGGTTATCAATCCCTTCTCGGCCACTTGCAAAAGTGAGATCTGATAGAGATAATAAGATAAATATTTTTGGTATTTTTGTTGTATAGATTGAAAAGTAAATATTGCAAAATAAAAGAACAATAAAATAGCTATTTGATGGAAGATTAATATGATGGAAGATAGACCCAGGGCCATAGGTTTCACTAGTGGCTTCTCTCAAGAAAGCATATTCTACGGTGGGTAAACAAATTACTGTCGAGCAATTGATAGAAAGGCGCATAGTTATGAGAATATCTAGGCATGATCATTTATGTAGGCATCACGTCCGTGACAAGTAGACCGAAATGATTCTGCATCTACTACTATTACTCCACACATCGACCGCTATCCAGCATGCGTCTAGAGTATTAAGTTCATAAGAACAGAGTAACACCTTAAGCAAGATGACATGATGTAGAGGGATAAACTTATGCAATATGATAGAAATCCCATCTTTTTATCCTCGATGGCAACAATACAATACGTGCCTTGCTGCCCCTGCTATCACTGGGAAAGGACACCGCAAGATTGAACCCAAAGCTAAGCACTTCTCCCATTGCAAGAAAGATCAATCTAGTAGGACAAACCAAAGTGATAATTCAAAGAGACTTGCAAAGATATTAAATCATGCATATAAGAATTTAGAGAAGAACCAAATATTGTTCATAGATAATCTTGATCATAAACCCACAATTCATCGGATCTCGACAAACACCCCACAAAAAGTATTACATCGAATAGATCTCCAAGAAGATCGAGGAGAACTTTGCATTGAGATCCAAAGAGAGAGAAGAAGCCATCTAGCTAATAACAATGGACCCGAAGGTCTGTGGTAAACTACTCACAACTCATCGGAGAGGCTATGGTGTTGATGTAGAAGCCCTCTATGATCGATTCCCCCTCCGGCGGAGCTCCGGAAAAGGCCCCAAGATGGGATCTCGCGGGTACAGAAGGTTGCGGTGGTGGAAATAGGGTTTCGTGGTGCTCTCGGATGTTTTCAGGGTATATTAGTATATATAGGAGGAAGAAGTACGTCGGTTGAGCTACGAGGGGCACACGAGGGTGGGGGCACGCCTACCCCCTGGGCGCACCCTCCTACCTCGTGGCCGCCTCGTGGCTTCCCAGATGTGTACTCCATGTCTTCTGGGTTGCGTTTGTTCCAAAAACGATCCTCGTGAAGGTTTCATTCCGGTTGGACTCCGTTTGATATTCCTTTTCTGCGAAACGCTGAAATAGGCAACAAAACAACAATTTGCACTCGGCCTTGGGTTAGTAGGTTACTCCCAAAAATAATATAAAAGTGCATAATAAAGGCCGTTAAACATCCAAAACAGATAATAAAATAGCATGGAACAATAAAAAATTATAGATATGTTGGAGACGTATCATTGAGCACCATGTTTAAGTAAAGATTACAGTGGGGGGAAGAGGTGTTACACCGCTGCATAGAGGGGGAGAAAGTTGGTGATGACGGTAGCAAGATTGTTGATGTAGATCGCCGTCACGATCCTAGCCCCGACGGCACTTCGGTGCCACCAGGAGAGAGGGGGAGAGAGCCCCCTCCTTCTTCTTCTTCCTTGGCCTCCTCCCTAGGTGGGAGGAGGGTTCCCCCTCTGGTCCATGGCTTCCATGGTTGTGGAGGGGCGAGAGCCCCTCCGAGATTGGATCTGTCTCTCTGTCCTCTTTTGTTTCGCGTTCCCCAGAGTTGTCCCTTCACCGTTTCTTAAATTCTCGGAGATCCGTAACTCCGATTGCGCTGAAATTTTAACACGATTTTTTTCATAAATTATCTTTCTTGTGCCAGAAGAAGGGCTCCAACCGTTGTTCGAGGAGGGCACAAGACACCAGTGCGCTCCTGCGCCCTGGTGGCGCGTCCTGGTGGGTTGTGGGCACTGTGGGCCCCCATTTGTGTTGATTCCACATCCTAAAAATCACACATATTCCAAAAAAAATCTCCGTAAATTTTTATCGCATTTGGACTTCATTTGATATGGATTTTATGCGAAACAAAAGCATGCAACAAACAGGAACTGGCACTGGGCACTGGATCAGTAAGTTAGTCCAAATAAATCATATAAATTGTTGCCAAAAGTATGTAAAAGTTAAATAATATTGGCATGATACAATCAAAAATTATAGATACGACGGAGACGTATTAGCATCCCCAAGCTTAATTCCTGATCGTCCTCGAGTAGGTAAATGATAAGAAAGATATTTTTTGATGTGGAATGCTACCTAGCATAAACTTGATCATATATCTAGTCATGGCATGAATATCAAGACATGAGTGATTCAAAGCAATAGTCTATTATTTGACATAAAGACATCAATACTCGGGCATCCCAACAAACAATCATGTCTTTCAGAATATCAAATGCTAAAGAACGTTATCCCTACAAAATCATATAGTCTTGTCATGCTCTGTCTTCCCAGCTCAAAGTATAAATCATGTACTACCCCGGTGTCAGCCAAGCACTTGGTTCATACTTTTTAATGCGGTTCAACATTTTCAACTCTCACGCAATACATGAGCGCAAGCCATGGATATAACAATATAGGTGGAATAGAATGCGGTGGTAGTAGAAAAAAGAAGAGAAGAAAGTCCACATCAACTAGGAAAACTAATGGACTATGGAGATGTCCATCAATCGATATCAATGTAAGGAGTAGGGATTGCCATGCAACGGATGCACTAAGAGCTATAAGTGTATGAAAGCTCAATATGAATGGGTATGCATCAAACTCTAATATAAAAAATTCCCACTAGTATATGAAAGTGACAACATAGGAGACTCTCTATATGAAAAACATGGTGCTACTTTGAAGCACAAGTGTGGTATTTGCATGCCCCTTCTCTTTTTTTTTCTTTTTCTTTTTTCTTGGGTTCTTTTTGGCCTCAACTTTTTTTGTTTATTTTTAATATTTTTTGTACTTTTCTCTCTCATTGTCTGGAGTCTCATCCCGACTTGTGGGGGAATCATAGTCTCCATCATCCTTTCCTCATCGAGACATGCTCTAATGATGATCATCACACTTATATTTACTTATAAGTCAAAAGAAATAAAAATTACAACTCGATACCTATAACATAGTATGACTCTATATGATGAAAATGAAAGCTCAAGTTAACTATATGATGGAAGTGCATGGCAAGATATCTCGGAATGGCTATGGAAATGCCATAATAAGTAGGTATGGTGGCTGTTTTGAGGAAGGTATAATAAGTTTATGCACCGGCGAAAATTGTGTGGTACGAGAGAGGCTAACAATTATGAAAGGGTGAGAGTGTGTATAATCCATTAACTCACATTAGTCATAAAGAACTCATATAGTTATTGCAAAAGTTTATTAGCCCTCGAAGCAAAGTAATACTACGCATGATCCTAGGGGAGAGGTTGGTAGGAGTTAACCATCGCGCGCCCCCGATCTTCACACAAAGATAAACAATCAAGGATAAATTGCTCTCCAACTTCCCGGCATAACGAGAGACTATACGTGCATGCTTCGGGAATCACAAACCTTAACACCAATATCTTACTAAACACGATCATCCACTACTACCTCCCACATATTATCATCTCTATATCGCAAAACTATTGTAAGGAATCAAACATATCATATTCAGTGATCCACAAGTTTTATGTAGGATTTTATGACTAACCATGCAATTTACAAATTCCGTTTGACTCTCTAAATAGATATACATGAAGAATTAGAGTTTAATTCTTTCTACAAAATACCATGCTCTACAAATATAAGTGAAGCAAATTAAAGAGCATTCTATGAACATTGATTTTCTATGTGAAGAGAAACAGGCAATCCAAACTTCAAATGATATAAGTGTAGCACATGAAGCATTCTATAAATCCATACTCAAAAGATATAAGTGAAGTGCAATGAGCATTCTATAAATCAACCATTGACTATCTCATACCAGCATGGTGCATTATTAAAAGAAAAATAAAAAGCACACGATGCTCCAAGAATTTACGCATATCATGTGAACGAAACGAATCCGAAAACATGCCGATACTTGTTGAAGAAAGATGGGATGCCTTCTGGGGCATCCCCAAGCTTAGACGCTTGAGTCTCCTTGAATATTTATTTGGGGTGCCTTGAGCATCCCCAAGCTTGAGCTCTTGACTCTCCTCCTTCTTCTCACATCGAGACCTCCTCGATCTTCGAACACTCCATCCACACAAAACTTAACCGAACTTTTAGTGGCGGGGAGTGCATATGATCAATAAAATCCCATCATGTACTACTCTAACATTATCGTATAATTATAAACAAATACCACCCACTGTATGCTATCACAATTCTATGGCTCCAAGTGAAGGAGGCTTCAATAAGAACTCAAACATACACAAATAATGAAGTTATAACAACAATATGTGAAAACAGGACAGTCTGTAAAGATTTGAACATTCACCATACTTATGTAACTCTAAAAATTCTGAAAAATTAGGAAAAAAATAAACAATTTGTATAGCAATACTGTGCAAGAAAATTCAGAAACTTTCGACGTTCCAGTAAAAAAATGTAAAATTGCACACTACAGCCAAAGTTTCCGTTTTTCCACCACACAAGCCAACAAGCAATCTAATCATCCTAAAGGAAACTCTTGGAACATTATTTTTATAGTACAATGGATTTGTACAAGGGAATATTATTTTTGTTGAAAAAGTTTCTATAATTGAGATTCACAAAGTTTCCATGGGCATGAACAAAGTTCAAGGCTAGCTCCCACTTTAACAATGCTTGTCTTGCTCACTTTCAGTTTTCTTTTTGAAAATGTTTTAGGTTCCCTTCTATATATTTTTTCAACTTTATAAAAGCACTCAACAGAAATAAATGACTCTCTAAAACTTCCGGGTTGTCTTCCTGGCAGCGCTTTCTTTAAAGCCATTAAGCTAGGCATATAGTGCTCAAGTAATGAATCCACACAGATCCCAAGGTATATCAAAGCCAATTTTAATTAGTAATGATTTAGCATTTAGTAGTGAGCACAAAGTGATATGTGTCATGCAACAACGAACTCTAGCTCTCTTCCTATGCATCAGCACGTCATAAAAGAACAATTCATGCACATCAATTAAAGGCCAACACATAGTATAAGCATTTTCTTGCAATTCTATCATGTTGAAAACATAGAGAGGAAGAGATGTAGTTCCTCTCTCATAATAATCGCAAGTAGGAGCAGCAAGCACATGCATATTATATTCATCAAAATCATCACGTGCAATGGTAAAAGGCAACCCATCAAGGTAATCCTTAATAAGTGCAAACTTCTATGATATAGTGTAGTTTGGAGAATTCAAAAAGATAATAGGACTATCATGTGTGGGTGCAATAGCAACAATTTCATTCTTGACATAAGGAACTATAACAAGTTCATCTCCATAAGCATAATTCATATTGGCATCTTGGCCACAAGCATAGCAAGCATCATCAAAAAGGGATATTTCAAAAGAATCAACGGGATCATAGCAATCATCATATCATTCATCCTTCGGTAAACTAGAAGGGAAATTAAACAATGTATGGGATAAAGAGTTACTCTCATCAAAAGGTGGGCATGGGTAGCTAATCCGTTCTTCCTCCTTTTGTTCTTCGCTCTCCTCCTCATATTTTTCATCCAATGAGCTCACAATGTCATTAATTTCTTCTTCCATAGACTCCTGCAAAATATTAATCTCTTCTTGGACAGTAGAGAAGTGCTCAATATACGGTTTAATATAAGAATTGGAAGCATAGTTATCATAGCAATATTTAAGTATGTCAAAAAATTTCAGATTTGTAAAGAGTAGCAGCATACTTTTCAATCAAAGAACCAATTTAATAAGCACCCTTAAAAGCAACAAATTCCTCGATTTGTTCAAATCATAATAATTACAGACACCTTTGGCATAAGAAGATATGATTCCATTATCACTAAACTCACATTGGTAGGGAAGGTGCTTCTTAGGGTCCTCAGAACAGCAAGTAAAATCATACATTTCACAAAAATTCAAAGCATAGCACTGCAAAGTATTAATATAGTGCCATAAAAGTTTCCCTTTTTGAGATAAGCGGTGTCGCACATAACAAGCATGCTCTTCTAATGATTTTCCCTCAACTAAGCTAGTTGGGGTTTCGGCACGAGCACATAGGGATTGAAGATGATCCAAGTAAAAACCTTCAGTAGTGTGATAGATTTTGGGTGGTTCTTCAACCATTGGTTTTATTGGTACAACTAATTTTTTGGTATTCTGAACTTTCTACCCATAACTAAAGGTAGAAAACAAGAGTACAAAATGAAAACTACTTAGTGATAAATCAAACAAGCACACACGCAAATATTCACTCCACGCTATTTCTCCCCGGCAACGGCGCCAGAAAAAGGTCTTGATAACCCACAAGCGTAGGGGATCGTTTTTAGCCTTTTTTGATAAGTAAGAGTGTCGAACCCAACGAGGAGCTAAAGGTAGAACAAATATTTCCTCAAGTTCTATCGACCACCGATACAACTCTACGTTCACTTAACATTTGCTTTATCTAGAACAAGAATAAAACTAGGAGTACTTAGCGGGAACAAAACTTGAAATAAATTGCAAAACAATAAAGGTAGTATAGTAGCAAGCTTTTTGTAACACAAGAGAAGGATTTGTCCCTAGGCAGTCGATAACAAGTACTGGTAATCATTCTTGCAATTTTATATGAGGGAGAGGCATGAGCTAACACACTTTCCATACTTGGATCATATGCACTTATGATTGGAACTCTAGCAAGCATCTGCAACTACTGAAGATCATTAAGGTCTTGAAACCCAACCATAGCATTAAGTATCAAGTCATCTTTACTCCCATACGTTATACTGCCCTTACTCGGGTTTAAGCTTCTATTACTCTAGCAACCCACCATAAGCGAACCATGAACATATTGCAACACCCTACAACGGGCATTCTCATGTTTGCGCAAGAACGGAGGGCACCGTAGGATAGCACCAAAACAAAATATAGAATCATACCAACCAAGATCACGATTATGCCATAGGACAAAACATACTTACTCAAACATCATAGGATAGACAAATATCATTAGGAAATAATATATGGAGTTGAGCACTATGTTTAAGTAGAGATTACAGCGGGGGGAAGAGGTGTTACACCGCTACATAGAGGGGGAGAAAGTTGGTGATGACGGTAGCAACATTTTCGGTGTAGATCGCCGTCACGATCCTAGCCCCGGCGGCACTCCGGCAGCACCGGGAGAGAGGGGGAGAGAGATCCCCTCCTTCTTTTTGTTCCTTGGCCTCCTCCCTAGGTGGGAGGAGGGTCCCCCTCTGGTCCATGGCATCCATGGCTGTGGAGGGCCAAGATCCCCTCCGAGATTGGATCTGTCTCTCTGTCCTCTTCTGTTTCGCGTTCCTCAGATCTGGCCCTTCACCATTTCTTAAATTCCCGAAGATCCGTAACTCTGATTGCGCCGAAATTTTAACACGATTTTTTCCATAAATTATCTTTCTTGCTTCAGAAGAAGGGCTCCAAACGACGTACGAGGAGGGCACAAGACACCAGGGCGCGCCTGGGCCCTAGTGGCGCGCCCTGGTGGGTTGTGCGCACTGTGGGCCCCCGTTTGCGTTGATTCCATCTCCTAAAAATCACATATATTCCAAATTAATTCTCTGTAAGTTTTTATCGCGTCTGGACTTCGTTTGATATGGATTTTATGCGAAATAAAAACATGCAACAAACAGGAACTGGCACTGGTCACTGGGTCAGTAAGTTAGTCAAAATAAATCATATACAATGTTGCCAGAAGTATGTAAAAGTTGAATAATATTGGCATGAAACAATAAAAAATTATAGATATGACAGACACGTATCAGTGCTCTACCAACATCGTCGTCTCAAATGTTAGTGGCATTAACTCCATGCCCATGATCAGGAAAACGAAATCACCAATTTAACACTTGAGCGAGTCCTAGAGGCAAGATTATTATTGCCTCTAGGGAATATTTCCAACAAGTGCACCGCATCTCAAAAGGATGTAATGCCCAGTATGAGACTATACCTCCCACGTGTCGAGGCACGACTTAAAGGCATAATCTCTTACTAGAATGATCTCAAGTATGGTATCTTTGCACGACTCATGTGAAAGAGGGATGAAAATGCAAAAGAGTAGTTGGCTTACACTCGCCACGTCACACAATGCATTACATAAACATTCATCATTCAAATAACATCAGAGTCCGACTACGGACGAAGATCCAAAAGAAAGATACCATAAATAAAGAACACAAGGTCCCAATCCCCCCTAGTAGGAACCACTACTGATCGTCGAAAACGTCACACAATACATACGGCTATGCTTTTCATCGAACTCCCACTGAAGTTCTGATCCACCTTCTGCACTGTTCTCGGATGTACCTGCATCTGGTGTGTGTAGTAATCTGTGAGCCATAAAGGACTCAGCAATCCCGTTCCCGGGTATCAAAACTAACAAAGCCTTTAGGTGAGGAGGGGGGGTAATAAAGTGTTTGCAGCAAGCACTAAGCAACTAGCTTACGAGTTTAGAGCGAGAAGAGATCAAGTGCCAACGATCGCCAGGTGATCACGAAGTGATCCTAACTACTCACGTCAGACATAACCCCACTGTGTTCTTCTTCTCCAAACCCCTTCGAGAAGAGACAATCACGGAACTCACACAGGTAGTGTATTCTTAAGGATAGAGTGTCATGTTTTTACAACCGGATATTAACAAATTCCCATCTGCCACATAACCGCGGGCACGACTTTCGAAAGGTCAATACCCTGCAGGGGTGTCCCAACTTAGCCCAACACAAGCTCACGATCTGCGAAGTCGCAACTCCAAAGTGGGAAGACCCGAGTATTCTCGGAATCCCGTGCTCAAGATATTCCGACAAAGGTAAAACTAATCCAGCAAGACCTCCCGGCGTGCCGACACCCTGACAGTAGCCGCGCGTATCTAGTCTTAGGCCACGACCAGATGGGCGATGCTACAGGTTATACCAGATACCTCGGGTTTCCCCAAGACGGCGCTGCAGGACCCCCAGTTTGGACCAACACTCATGTGGAGCACTGGCCCTGGTTGTTGATTAAGAAAAGGGTTAATTACTCCCTATGAAATTTTAGTTGTTAGGCAAATGTAGTACCAAAGTTGGGCCTTGCTGGAAAAGCTTTAGCGCTAAGCGGATTATCGAGGGGGGCCCACAAACCCCAACCGTGTTAGGAACGCAAAATCCGGGAACATAACACCGGTTTATCGGGTCCTAAGGTGGCATGAGTGGAACAAAACACCGAGCAAAAGGCCAAGCCTTCCACCCATTGCCAAGTATATAGGTGTGTCAATATATTTAAGAGATATTGTGATATGCCAACAACAAGTTCCAACATGGAGCAATCTTCATCTTCACCTGCAACTAACAACACTATAAGAGGGGCTGAGCAAGCGGGTAACATAGCCAAACAACAGTTTGCTGGGAAGGTGTCAAAGGTTAGAGGTTTCATGGCAACAATAGGAGGCTGACAAACAGACATAGGCATCGAGGCAATATCTAAAGAGCGAAACATCTAGCATAGGCAAAGATAGTAGTGATATCTGGGTAAGGTCATCTTGCCTGGGATTCCGCAAGGAAGAAGAACAAGTCCATGAAGTAGTCGAACAAATCCTCACAACTCCGGAACGAACCTGAAGCTAACGAGAGAAGCAAACCGGAAAGAAGCAAACAACACGGTAAACACACAAGCATAAACATGGTAGGATGCACAGAAAAATATGATGCATGTCCGGTTAAAATATGCATGGCATGGCAAAGCACAAACAACACTACAATTTAAGTGGAGCTCAACATGCAACGAGTTGCATATTGACGAAACACCACATTATATTTAGTTAGTTGACTCTCGTTCATTTACAAGACAAGATTAAATGTTTTTATTACATGGCAAGAGGTGAAGCAAAAGTAAACTACCTATCTAGTCATTTTAAATGAGGCCAGAAATAACAACAACAATTCTGAAACCTCCCCATGTGCATATTTAGCAATTATTAAAGCAAACAACCATTCAAACATTTCAATGTTGTTATCATGATGCGGATGACAAATGCAAGTTTATGCAATTTATTTGTTAAAAGTTGACATAAGAGATATGAAGTATTTGTCACCGTGGTGGAAAGGGGTGCCACGACGACGAATCCAAAAATGATGCCACGACAACATATCGGTTTCGGTAACTCGTTGGGAGACCGGTGCAAAAGAAAGGGTCAACGTGAGCGTGTCATGCATAGACGGTGGGGTGCTTCCGGCTTCCGGGTTCCCACAGGTCGGCGACAAAAGAGGGGCGCAATGGACACGGCGCAAACAAGTACTTCATCTCATACATCACACATGCATTCATCCACAGGGTCGTCTCGGTGGTATACCTTAGAAGCGTGCATTTTCGGAGCGGTTTGGGTTCGTAGTAGAAGTAGTGGTACTCGCGGGTCATCGTCGAAGTTGTCGTTCACGTTGCCAAACGACAGTAGTCGTTCACGTTCAAAGATGTACACGTTTTCGTAGAGGAACTTGGCGTATTTCAACCCTGGTCTTCACGACGGTAGTTGTACATGTTTCGTAGATGTCACGGCGGCGGTAGTCGTTCACAAGTCGTAGAGGAACTTGGCGGTTCCGAGGGCTCCGGGCGTCGTGGCACTTGCCGTAGGGGTACTTGGTGTCGCATCATGTAGAGGTATTCGCGGTCTTGGCGAATCCACGACGAGGGTAGGGTTGGAGAGGGACTTGGAGCATCCTAGTGCCTGCGGTCTCAGTCTTCACAGAGATGTAACAAAACAACAACGGTCAAGGCAGCGCTGGTGTGGTCATCTTGCGGGGGAGCGGGTCTTGGGAAGATGCAGCCCACACAACGAAGATCGGTGATGCTGCAAGGCAGGAGGTAGCGCAAGGTCGAGCAGGCACTCGGCACGGAGCCAGGAGGACTGGCGGAGTAGGGGATGCGAGCTCCTGGAGCTCGTCGATGATGGCGAAGTACAGCGGCGGCGCGGGGTAGCTCCGGGCGGATGGATCGCTGACGGTGGGCGCAGAGGCGAGGAAGGGGTCGCGCGGGAGCCGTGCGAGTCGACGGGGCGGCGCTTGCCGGAGTCGGGGTCGAAGGGGCGGATCGAGGGGATCCTCCCCTGGCGACGAAGCTGACGAGGCGATGGCGCCGGGTAGACGAGGAGGCGGGCGAGGAGGTCATGGCAGGTTCGAGCGGTGGAGGAAGCAGCTCCGGCGAAGGCGCTCGCCGGCGCGCTGCCGGAGATGGCAAGGTAGCGTGGTTGCTCGGGGGCTGTTGCAGCTCAGGCGCAGAGGCGCTCCACACGGCTGCAGGTTGGAGGTGGCTGCCTCTGGCGCAGCGAGGAGGCCAGAGGAGGCGCTCAAGGGGCTGATGAGAGGGAGAGGGAGAGATCGAAGGGAGTGGGTGTGGTGGCGGCGTGAGGTGGGAAGACGAGGGAGCGAGGGAGAAGAGATGGGGATCGGTCGAGGGACTGGCGAGGGGATCGGGCGGTGCCCGCTAGGGTTAGAGAGGGGCGCGGGCCTAGAGGCCTTGGCCAGATGGTTGCGGTAGATGGTCCTTAGAGGCCGGCCCAGTCCGGTGGCGAGGGAAACAACCAGAGGCCTGGCTGCGGCTGGGCCCCTTCTTTTTTTTTTAAATTTTATTAAACTCCTTTTAGCTGCTTAACAAATAAACAGAGGGTATAATATAAA
>LR738710.1:43755330-43835542 GCA_902687465.1 Secale cereale | reverse complement strand
GGAGAGGGGGGGGGGTGTCTGGAAGACTAATTTGAGCAGAAGGCCATTTTCCTTGGACTCATAAAAATATGAGGAATATAACAAAAATGGCGTGGGGCTTTCTAGAGGAAGTAAAATCCAAACATGTTGAATTTACTTGAGATGTTTGAATTTCGAAACCTATTCAAATGAACTCCAAAAGGATTGAAACTATAGGAGATGACCCTACACACTAGATGTGATTTATGGGCAGATTTGGAACATTTCTAGAGAAAGTAAAATTGCGACCCAATTTTACTAAAATGCCTCAAAGGAAGGAATGAAGTTGAGTTGGACAAAAGGAAATTGAAGAACGGTGCAAATGTGTTATAGGCGATTCCAAGGAATGGAATATTTATATAGCTCCATATTTATTAGGAGGATATGTTATAAAGACAAGTCACTCTTCCCTTGATTTAAATAGATCGAGGATCCATACGGTTTATTTAATTGAGTTATAAAATTAAAAGACTTGATGGCATGATGACATGATGCAATGCAAAATAAATATGGTACATCAACACTTGACATCGAAGCAACTCGTATACCAGAATCAAAAGAAAAACAAAGGGTAGATATGTTGCAACATAATCTTCACAATATCATCTGAACAGAGAATTGAACGAACGAATTCCGTAGCTTAATGGTACATCAACTTGTCGAGAAGCCACTTGGGAGAACAAAAGGTAAATAAAAACAACAAGGAGCAGATAGAACAAATACAAGATAGAAGTTTCGTTCGACATATTCGGGCTGTAAGCTCATGGAACGTGTTACAAAAGGGTTTTGCAATCCCCGGATCAGCATAGCCAAGGACCATTTAAGATGCAACTCCCGATCGGAACAAACGTCCATAAAACTACTTCACTCAATGTAGAACCCCGAACTCCATATCATGCATTCGTTGGAAGAATGCCTACGAGCTACTAGATGAACCCACCTATTAATTTCCGAAAGTTCCCAGTTATGCAATCAGGTGTTGGGGATACAGGGGAAGCACCGCACACTCAACTCTAATCCTACATCCAGCTGTATCCATCCTTCAACACATAACCAGTTATTTCCGAAAACCATTTACCTCGGACCTTCGAAACGCATCTGCTATACAAGCTATGGCAATACTCCCGAACTACCTCCCCAGTACTGGGTGATGTCGGGGTTATCTCACCACTAACCGCATAGAAGAGTTTTCGATGTCGGCCGTCTTAAGTATTCTAGAACCGCTGCGATACATTTGTGACGACAACACCTCGGAGCTCAACTCCCCGGGACACTTCCACAACCCCTAAATGACAGGAGGCATCGAGAACAATGTTCTCGTCACAAAGACATCGGAACAATCCAAACAATACTCGCGTGATCCTAATTTTTTTAGTGAATTTTGAGAGTAGAAGAGATAGAGTAAACGTCAGGAGTCCTCACCAGAGTGATAAAGGGATGAGGAGTAAGAGAAATCCTACTCTCCGGTATATATAGGACTCAAAACATTTTCATGTGTGTGCCTAGACTCAACCGTCAACGATTCGATCAATCAGTGGGGGCTCCTAGGTCGGAGAAGGCTCTGAATACCAACTTGTAATGCCTAGTATGATACTATACCTCCCACGTGTCGAGGCACGACTTAAAGGCATAATCTCATACTAGAATGATCTCAAGTATGGTATCTTTGCACGACTCATGTAAAAGAGGGATGAAAATGCAAAAGACTAGTTGGCTTACACTCGCCACGTCACACAATGCATTACATAAACATTCATCATCCAAATAACATCAGAGTCCGACTACGGACGAAGATCCAAAAGAAAGATACCATAAATAAATAACACAAGGTCCTGATCGCCCCTACTAGGAACCACTACTGATCGTCGAAAACGTCACACAATACATACGACTACGCTCTTATCGAACTCCCACTGAAGTTCTGATCCACCTTCTGCACTATTCTCGGATGTACCTCCATCTGGTGTGTGTAGTAATCTGTGAGCCATAAAGGACTCAGCAATCCCGTTCCCGGGTATCAAAACTAACAAAGCCTTTAGGTGAGGAGGGGGGGGGGGTAAGAAAGTGTTTGCAACAAGCACTAAGCAACTAGCTTACGAGTTTAGAGCGAGAAGAGATCAAGTGCCAACGATCGCCAGGTGATCACGAAGTGATCCTAACTACTCACGTCAGACATAACCCCACCGTGTTCTTCTTCTCGAAACCCCTTCGAGAAGAGACAATCACGGAACTCACACAGGTAGTGTATTCTTAAGGATAGAGTGTCATGTTTTCTACAACCGGATATTAACAAATTCCCATCTACCACATAACCGCGGGCACGGCTTTCGAAAGATCAAAACCCTACAGGGGTGTCCCAACTTAGCCCATCACAAGCTCACGATCTGCGGAGTCGCAACTCCAAAGTGGGAAGACCCGAGTATTCTCAGAATCCCGTGCTCAAGATATTCCGACAAAGGTAAAAATAATCCAGCAAGACCTCCCGGCGTGCCGACACCCTGACAGTAGCCGCGCGTATCTAGTCTCAGGCCACGACCGGATGGGCGATGCTACAGGTTATACCATGTTGGAGATATGCCCTAGAGGCAATAATAAAAGCATTATTATTATATCTCCTTGTTCATGATAATTGTCTGTTATTCATGCTTGAATTGTATTGTACGGAAACAACGATACATGTGTGAATACACAGACCACAATGAGTCCCTGGTAGGCCTCTAGTAACCAGCTCGTTGATCAACAGATGGTCACGGTTTCCTGACCATGGATATGAGATGTCGGTGATAACGGGATCACATCATTAGGAGAATGATGTGATGGACAAGACCCAAACTTGAGCATAACACGAGATCGTATAGTTCGTAATGCATAAGCTTTTCGGTGTCAAGTATTTATTCCTTAGACCATGAGGTTGTACAACTCCCGGATACCGTAGGAGTGCTTTGGGTGTGCCAACCGTCACAACGTAACTGGGTGGCTATAAAGGTACGCATCGGGTATCTCCGAAAGTGTCTGTTGAGTTGGTACGAACCGAGACTGGGATGTTGTCACTCCGTATGACGGAGAGGTACCTCTGGGCCCACTCGGTAAGTCATCATCATAATGAGCTCAATGTGACTAAGTGGTTAGTCACGGGATGATGGATTACGGATCGAGTAAAGAGACTTGCCATAACGAGATTGAACAAGGTATCGGAGATACCGACGATCGAATCTCGGGCAAGTACCGTACCGATGGACAAAGGGAATAACATACGGGATTGAGTGAATCCTTGACACAGTGGTTCATCCGATGAAGATCATCGAGGAACACGTGGGAACCAACATGGGTATCCAGATCCCGCTGTTGGTTATTGACCGGAGAGTGGTCTCGGTCATGTCTACGTGTCTCCCGAACCCGTAGGGTCTACACACTTAAGGTTCGGTAACGCTAGGGTCATAGAGATTAATGCATGTGGAAACCCGAAAGTTGTTCGGAGTCCCGGATGAGATCCCGGACGTCACGAGGAGTTCCGGAATGGTCCGGAGGTAAAGATTGATATATGTGAAGTCCAGTTTCGGCCAACGAGTGATCTCCGGGGGTCACCGGGAGCGTCCCGGGACCACCGGAGGGGCCCCGGGGGTCCACCGGGTGGGGCCACCCCTCCCGGTGGGGCCCCTAGGCCGCAAGGGGATGTGTCCAGCCCCCTGGGCTGGCGCACCACAAGGGGGCCCCACCTCCCCATGCGCATAGGGATAAAACCCTAAGGGGAGGGGGGCCACCACTTGCCTTGGGGGAGGGGGACTCCTCCCTGGCCGCCGCCCCCCCTTGCAGATTGGATCTGCAAGGGGCTGGCGCCTCCCTGGCCCCCTATATATATGTGGGGGGGGAGAGGGCAGCTGCACCTCAGCCCTGGTGCCTCTCCCCCTCCCGTCACACCTCCCAACTCCTTTGCAGGGCAGCCCGGCGAAGCCCTGCTGCGATCTCCACTGCATCTGTCATCACGCCGTCGTGCTGCCGGATCTCTGACGACTTCTCCTCCCCCCTTGCTGGATCAAGAAGGAGGTGACGTTGCTGCACCGTACGTGTGTTGAACGCGGAGGTGCCGTCCGTTCGGCGCTAGATCATCGGTGACGAAGAACGTGAAGAGTACGACTACTTCATCCTTGCTTCGTTGAAAGCTTCCGCACGCAATCTTCATAACGGTATGTAGATGCACTCTTAGTTGCTCGTTGCTAGATGTCTCCATAGTTGGATCTTGGTGAAGACGTAGAATTTTTTTGATTTATGCTACGTTCCCCAACAGTGGCATCTGAGCCTAGGTTTTATGCGTAGCATCTTGGCACGAGTAGAACACAAAGCAGTTGTGGGCGTATGATCTTGTTCAACTTTCTTACCGTTACTAGTCAATCTTGATTCGGCGGTATTGTGGGATGAAGCGGCCCGGACCGACCTTACACGTACGCTTACGTGAGACTGGTTCCACCGACAGACATGCACTAGATGCATAAGGTGGCTGGCGGGTGTCTGTCTCTCCTACTTTAGTCGGATCGGATTCGATGAAAAGGGTCCTTATGAAGGGTAAATACAAGTTGACAAATCACGTTGTGGTTTTGGCGTAGGTAAGAAACGTTCTTGCTAGAAATCCTATAGAACCCACGTAAAACTTGCAACAACAATTAGAGGACGTCTAACTTGTTTTTGCAGCATGTGTTTTGTGACGTGGTATGGCCAAGAACGAAGATGTGATGAATGATATATGTGATGTATGAGATTGATCATGTTTTTGTAATAGGGAATCACGACTTGCATGTCGATGAACTTGACAACCGGCAGGAGCCATAGGAGTTGTCTTTATTATTGTATGACCTGCGTGTCACTGAATAACGCCATGTAATTACTTTACTTCGTTGCTAAACGTTAGCTATAGTAGTAGAAGTAATAGTTGGCGTGACAACTTCCTCAAGACACGATGATGGAGATCATGATGATGAAGATCATGGTGTCGAGCCGGTGACAAGATGATCATGGTGCCCCGAAGATGGAGATCCAAGGAGCAAGATGATATTGGCCATATCATGTCACTATAATTGATTGCATGTGATGTTTATCATGTTTTTGCATCTTGTTTACTTAGAACGACGGTAGTAAATAAGATGATCTCTCACTTAAATTTCAAGTAATGTGTTTCCCCTAACTGTGCACCGTTGCTAAAGCTCGTTGTTCCGAAGCACCACGTGATGATCGGGTGTGATAGGTTCTAACGTTCACATAGAACGGGTGTAAGACAGATTTACACACGCGATACACTTAGGGTTCACTTGACGAGCCTAGCATGTACAGACATGGCCTCGGAACACGGAAGACCGAAAGGTCGAACACGAGTCGTATAGAAGATACGATCAACATGAAGATGTTCACCGTTTTTGACTAGTCCGTCTCACGTGATGATCGGACACGGACTACTCGATTCGGATCGTGTATCACTTGGATGACTTGAGAGATGTCATTCTGAGTGGGAGTTCATTAAAATTTGACTAAGA
Organism: Secale cereale; assembly: GCA_902687465.1. Classification (NCBI taxonomy): domain Eukaryota; kingdom Viridiplantae; phylum Streptophyta; class Magnoliopsida; order Poales; family Poaceae; genus Secale; species Secale cereale. Next base: position 43,830,002 of record LR738710.1, on the reverse strand, counting down.
TGAACTTAATTATCATGAACTTAGTCTAAATTCTTTACAATATCTCTTGTAGATCAAATGGCCCACGCTCCAGTTTCCCTCAACTTCAACGCGTTCCTAGAGAAAACCAAGCTGAAAGACGATGGTAGCAACTATACGGATTGGGTCCGTAACCTGAGGATTATCCTCATAGCTGCCAAGAGAACTTATGTCCTAGAAGCACCGCTAGGTGATGCACCTGCTCCCGATGCTGACCAAGACGTTTTGAACGTCTGGCAGTCGCGTAGTGATGATTACTCCCTGGTTCAGTGCGGCATGCTTTACAGTTTAGAATCGGGGCTCCAAAAGCGTTTTGAGCACCATGGAGCATATGAGATGTTCGAAGAGCTGAAAATGGTTTTCCAAGCTCATGCCCGAGTCGAGAGATATGATGTCTCCGACGCATTCTACAGTTGTAAGATGGAGGAAAACAGTTCTGTCAGTGAGCACATCCTCAAGATTTCAGGATTGCACAACCGCTTGTCTCAGCTGGGAATGAATCTCCCAGATGAAGCGGTCGTTGACAGAATCCTCCAGTCGCTCCCACCAAGCTTCAAGAGCTTTGTGCTGAACTTCAATATGCAGGGGATGGAGAAGTCCATTCCCGAGGTATATTCAATGCTGAAATCAGCGGAGGTTGACATCAAGAAAGAACATCAAGTGTTGATGGTCAATAAAACCACTAAGTTCAAGAAAGGCAAGGTAAGAAGAACTTCAAGAAGGACGGCAAGCAAGTTGCCGCGCCTGGCAAGCCTGTTGCTGGGAAGAAGCCAAAGTATGGACCCAAGCCTGAGACAGAGTGCTTTTATTGCAAGGGAACGGGTCACTGGAAGCGGAACTGTCCCAAATACTTAGCAGACAAGAAGGCCGACAACGTCAAAGGTATATATGATATACATGTTATTGATGTGTACCTTACCAGCACTCGTAGTAGCTCCTGGGTATTCGATAGCGGTGCAGTTGCTCACATTTGTAACTCAAAACAGGAGCTGCGGAATAAACGGAGACTGGCGAAGGATGAGGTGACGATGCGCGTCGGGAATGGTTCCAAGGTCGATGTGATCGCCGTCGGCACGCTACCTCTACATCTACCCTCGGGATTAGTTTTGAACCTGAATAATTATTATTTAGTACCAGCTTTGAGCATGAACATTGTTTCTGGATCTCGTCTTATGCGAGATGGATATTCTTTCAAATCGGAGAATAATGGTTGTTCTATTTATTTGAGAGATATGTTTTATGGTCATGCCCCGCTGGTCAATGGTTGATTTTTGATGAATCTCGAACGTAGTGATACACATATTCATAGTGTAGATGCCAAAAGATGTAAAGTTGATAATGATAGTCCCACATACTTGTGGCATTGCCGCCTTGGTCATATTGGTGTCAAACGTATGAAGAAGCTCCATTCGGATGGACTTCTAGAGTCTCTTGATTATGAATCATTTGACACGTGCGAACCATGCCTCTTGGGCAAGATGACCAAGACTCCGTTCTCCGGAACAATGGAGCGAGCAACCAACTTGTTGGAAATCATACATACTGATGTGTGCGGTCCAATGAGTGTTGAGGCTCGCGGAGGCTACCGTTATGTTCTCACCCTCACGGATGACTTGAGTAGATACGGGTATATCTATTTGATGAAACACAAGTCTGAGACCTTTGAAAAGTTCAAGGAATTTCAGAATGAGGTTGAGAATCAACGTGACAGAAAAATAAAATTCTTGCGATCGGATCGTGGGGGTGAATATTTAAGTCATGAATTTGGCACACACCTTAGGAGCTGTGGAATTGTTTCACAATTGACACCGCCCGGAACACCTCAACGTAACGGTGTGTCCGAACGTCGAAATCGTACTGTGTTGGACATGGTGCGATCTATGATGTCCCTCACCGATTTACCGCTATCTTTTTGGGGTTATGCTTTAGAGACCGCCGCATTCACTTTAAATAGGGCTCTGTCAAAATCCGTTGAGACGACTCCATATGAACTTTGGTTTGGCAAGAAACCGAAGATGTCGTTTCTGAAAGTTTGGGGTTGCGATGCTTATGTCAAGAAACTTCAACCTGAAAAGCTCGAACCCAAATCGGAGAAATGCATCTTCATAGGATACCCAAAGGAAACTATTGGGTACACCTTCTACCACAGATCCGAAGGCAAAGTCTTTGTTGCCAAGAATGGATACTTTCTGGAGAAAGAGTTTCTCTCGAAAGAAGTGAGTGGGAGGAAAGTAGAACTTGATGAGGTGATAGTCACCCCTCCTGCACCGGAAAGTAGCGCAGCGCAGGAAACTGTTCCTGAGGTGCCTGCACCGACAAGGGAGGAGGATAATGATAATGATCATGAAGATACAGATCAAGTTACTACTGAACTTCGAAGGTCCACTAGGGCACGTTCCGCACCAGAGTGGTACGGCAACCCTGTCCTGGAAATCATGTTGTTAGACAACGGTGAACCTTCGAACTATGAAGAAGCGATGGCGGGCCCAGATTCCAATAAATGGCTTGGAGCCATGAAATCCTAGATAGAATCCATGTATGAAAACAAAGTATGGACTTTGGTGGACTTGCCTGATGATAGGCACGCCATAGAAAATAAATGGATATTTAAGAAGAAGACAGACGCGGATGGTAATGTGACCATCTATAAAGCTCGGCTTGTCGCTAAGGGTTATCGACAAGTTCAAGGGATTGACTACGACGAGACTTTCTCTCCCGTAGCGATGCTGAAGTCAGTCCGAATCATGTTGGCTATTGCCGCATTCTATAATTATGAGATATGGCAAATGGACGTCAAAACAGCATTCCTTAATGGCTTCCTCAAGGAAGAGTTGTATATGATGCAACCGGAAGGTTTTGTCGATCCAGAGAACGCTAACAAGGTGTGCAAGCTCCAGCGCTCGATTTACGGGCTGGTGCAAGCATCTCGGAGTTGGAATATTCGCTTTGATGAGGTGATCAAACCGTTTGGCTTTATACAGACTTATGGAGAAGCCTGTATTTACAAGAAAGTGAGTGGGAGCTCTGTAGCATTTCTCATATTATATGTGGATGACATATTGCTGATGGGAAATGATATAGAATTCTTGGAAAATGTAAAGGCCTATTTGAATAAAAGTTTTTCAATGAAGGACCTTGGAGAAGCTGCTTACATATTAGGCATCAAAATCTATAGAGATAGATCAAGACGCCTCATTGGTCTTTCACAAAGTACATACCTTGACAAAATATTGAAGAAGTTCAATATGGATCAGTCAAAGAAAGGATTCTTGCCTGTTTTGCAAGGTATGAGATTGAGTAAGACTCAGTCGCCGACCACGGCAGAAGATAGAGAAAAGATGAGTGTCATTCCCTATGCCTCGGCCATAGGTTCTGTCATGTATGCCATGCTGTGTACCAGACCTGATGTGAACCTTGCCATAAGTTTGGTAGGGAGGTACCAAAGTGATCCCGGTACGGAACACTGGACAGCGGTCAAGAACATCCTGAAGTACCTGAAAAGGACTAAGGATATGTTTCTCGTTTATGGAGGTGACGAAGAGCTCGTCGTAAAGGGTTACGTCGATGCTAGCTTCGACACAGATCTGGATGACTCTAATTCACAAACCGGATACGTGTATATTTTGAATGGAGGGGCAGTCAGCTGGTGCAGTTGCAAGCAAAGCGTGGTGGCAGCATCTACATGTGAAGCGGAGTACATAGCTGCTTTTGAAGCAGCGCAGGAAGGAGTTTGGATGAAGGAGTTCATCACCGACCTAGGAGTCATTCCAAGCGCGTCAAGCCCGATGACTCTCTTCTGTGACAACACTGGTGCTATTGCTATTACCAAGGAGCCCAGGTTTCACAAGAAGACCAAGCACATCAAGCGCCGTTTCAACTCCATCCGGAATTATGTTCAGGATGGAGACATAGATATTCGTAAAGTGCATACGGATCTGAATGTAGCAGACCCGTTGACTAAACCTCTTTCACGAGCAAAACATGATCAACACCAGAACTCTATGGGTGTTCGATTCATCACAATGTAACTAGATTATTGACTCTAGTGCAAGTGGGAGACTGTTGGAGATATGCCCTAGAGGCAATAATAAAAGCATTATTATTATATCTCCTTGTTCATGATAATTGTCTGTTATTCATGCTTGAATTGTATTGTACGGAAACAGCGATACATGTGTGAATACACAGACCACAATGAGTCCCTGGTAGGCCTCTAGTAACCAGCTCGTTGATCAACAGATGGTCACGGTTTCCTGACCATGGACATGAGATGTCGGTGATAACGGGATCACATCATTAGGAGAATGATGTGATGGACAAGACCCAAACTTGAGCATAACACGAGATCGTATAGTTCGTAATGCATAAGCTTTTCGGTGTCAAGTATTTATTCCTTAGACCATGAGGTTGTACAACTCCCGGATACCGTAGGAGTGCTTTGGGTGTGCCAACCGTCACAACGTAACTGGGTGGCTATAAAGGTACGCATCGGGTATCTCCGAAAGTGTCTGTTGAGTTGGTACGAACCGAGACTGGGATGTTGTCACTCCGTATGACGGAGAGGTACCTCTGGGCCCACTCGGTAAGTCATCATCATAATGAGCTCAATGTGACTAAGTGGTTAGTCACGGGATGATGGATTACAGATCGAGTAAAGAGACTTGCCATAACGAGATTGAACAAGGTATCGGAGATACCGGCGATCGAATCTCGGGCAAGTACCGTACCGATGGACAAAGGGAATAACATACGGGATTGAGTGAATCCTTGACACAGTGGTTCATCCGATGAAGATCATCGAGGAACACGTGGGAACCAACATGGGTATCCAGATCCCGCTGTTGGTTATTGACCGGAGAGTGGTCTCGGTCATGTCTACGTGTCTCCCGAACCCGTAGGGTCTACACACTTAAGGTTCGGTAACGCTAGGGTCGTAGAGATTAATGCACGTGGAAACCCGAAAGTTGTTCAGAGTCCCGGATGAGATCCCGGACGTCACGAGGAGTTCCGGAATGGTCCGGAGGTAAAGATTGATATATGGGAAGTCCAGTTTCGGCCAACGGGTGATCTCCGGGGGTCACCGGGAGCGTCCCGGGACCACCGGAGGGGCCCCGGGGGTCCACCGGGTGGGGCCACCCCTCCCGGTGGGGCCCCTAGGCCGCAAGGGGATTTGTCCAGCCCCCTGGGCTGGCGCACCACAAGGGGGCCCCACCTCCCCATGCGCATAGGGATAAAACCCTAAGGGGAGGGGGGCCACCACTTGCCTTGGGGGAGGGGGACTCATCCCTGGCCGCCGCCCCCCTTGCAGATTGGATCTGCAAGGGGCTGGCGCCCCCCTGGCCCCCTATATATATGTGGGGGGGGGAGAGGGCAGCCGCACCTCAGCCCTGGCGCCTCTCCCCCTCCCGTCACACCTCCCAACTCCTTTGCAGGGCAGCCCGGCGAAGCCCTGCTGCGATCTCCACTGCATCCGTCATCACGCCGTCGTGCTGCCGGATCTCTGACGACTTCTCCTCCCCCCTTGCTGGATCAAGAAGGAGGTGACGTTGCTGCACCGTACGTGTGTTGAACGCGGAGGTGCCGTCCGTTCGGCGCTAGATCATCGGTGACGAAGAACGTGAAGAGTACGACTACTTCATCCTTGCTTTGTTGAAAGCTTCCGCACGCAATCTTCATAACGGTATGTAGATGCACTCTTAGTTGCTCGTTGCTAGATGTCTCCATAGTTGGATCTTGGTGAAGACGTAGAAATTTTTTGATTTATGCTACGTTCCCCAACATACCAGATACCTCGGGTTCCCCCAAGGCGGCCCTGCAGGACCCCCAGTTTGGACCAACACTCATGTGGAGCACTGGCCCGGGTTGTTGATTAAGAAAAGGGTTAATTACTCCCTATGCAAGTTTTAGTTGTTAGGCAAATGTAGTACCAAAGTTGGGCCTTGCTGGAAAAGCTTTAGCGCTAAGCGGGTTATCGAGGGGGGCCCATAAACCCCAACCGTGTTAGGAACGCAAAATCCTGGAACATAACACCGGTTTATCGGGTCCTAAGGTGGCATGAGTGGAACAAAACACCGAGCAAAAGGCAAGCCTTCCACCCATTGCCAAGTATATAGGTGTGTCAATATATTTAAGAGATATTGTGATATGCCAACAACAAGTTCCAACATGGAGCAATCTTCATCTTCACCTGCAACTAACAACACTATAAGAGGGGCTGAGCAAGCGGGTAACATAGCCAAACAACGGTTTGCTGGGAAGGTGTCAAAGGTTAGAGGTTTCATGGCAACAATAGGAGGCTGACAAACAGACATATGCATCGAGGCAATATCTAAAGAGCGAAACATCTAGCATAGGCAAAGATAGTAGTGATATCTGGGTAAGGTCATCTTGCCTAGGATTCCGCAAGGAAGAAGAACAAGTCCATGAGGTAGTCAAACAAATCCTCACAACTCCGGTACGAACCCGAAGCTAACGAGAGAAGCAAACCGGAAAGAAGCAAACAACACGGTAAACACACAAGCATAAACATGGCAGGATGCACAAACAAATATGATGCATGTCCGATTAAAATATCCATGGCATGGCAAAGCACAAACAACACTACAATTTAAGTGGAGCTCAACATGCAACGAGTTGCATATTGACGAAGCACCACATTATATTTAGTTAGTTGACTCTCGTTCATTTACAAGACAAGATTAAATGTTTTTATTACATGGCAAGAGGTGAAGCAAAAGTAAACTACCTATCTAGTCATTTTAAATGAGGCCGAAAATAACAACAACAATTCCGGAAATTCCCCATGTGCAAATTTAGCAATTATTAAAGCAAACAACCATTCAAACATTTCAATGTTGTTATCATGATGCGGATGACAAATGCAAGTTTTATGCAATTTATTTGTTAAAAGTTGACATAAGAGATATGAAGTATTTGTCACCGTGGTGGAAAGGGGTGCCATGGCGACGAATCCGAAAATGATGCCACGACAACATATCGGTTCCGGTAACTCGTTGGGAGACCGGTGCAAAAGAAAGGGTCAACGTGAGCTTGTCATGCAAAGACGGTGGGGTGCTTCCGGCTTCCGAGTTCCCACAGGTCGACGACAAAAGAGGGGCGCAATGGACACGACACAAACAAGTACTTCATCTCATACATCACACATGCATTCATCCACGGGGTCGTCTTGGTGGTATACCTTTGAAGCGTGCATTTTCGGAGCGGTTCAGGTTCGTAGTGGAAGTAGTGGTACTCGCGGGTCATCGTCGAAGTTGTCGTTCACGTTGCCAAACGGAAGTAGTCGTTCACATTCGAAGATGTACACATTTTCGTAGAGGAACTTGGCATATTTCAACCCGGGTCTTCGCGATGGTAGTTGTACACGTTTCGTAGATGTCACGGTGGCGGTAGTCGTTCACGAGTCATAGAGGAACTTGGCGGTTCCGAGGGCTCCGGGTGTCGTGGCACTTGCCGTAGGGGTACTTGGTGTCGCATCATGTGGAGGTACTCGCGGTCTTGGCGAATCCACGACGAGGGTAGGGTTGTAGAGGGACTTGGAGCATCCTAGTGCCTGCGGTCTCAGTCTTCATAGAGATGTAACAAAACGACAACTGTCAAGGCAGCGCTGGTGCGGTCATCTGGTGGGGGAGCAGGTCTTGGGAAGATGCAGCCCACACAACGAAGGCCGGCGATGCTGCAAGGCAGGAGGTAGCGCAAGGTCGAGCAGGCACTCGGCACGGAGCCAGGAGGACCGGCAGAGCAGGGGATGCGAGCTCCTGGAGCTCGTCGACGACGACGAAGTACAGCGGTGGCGCTGGGTAGCTCCGGGCGGATGGATCGCCGACGGTTGGCGCAGGGGCGAGGAAGGGGTCGCGCGGGAGCCGTGCAAGTCGACGGGGCGGCGCCTGCTGGAGTCGGGGCCGAAGGGGCGGATCGCGGGGCTCCTCCCCTGGCGACGAAGCTGACGAGGCGATGGCGCCGGGTAGACGAGGAGGCGAGCGAGGAGGTCATGGCAGGATTGGGCGGTGGAGGAAGCAGCTCCGGCGAAGGCGCTCGCCGGCGTGCCGCCGGAGACGGCAAGGTAGCGTGGTTGCTCGGGGGCTGTTGCAGCTCAGGCGCAGAGGCGCTCCACACGGCTACGGGCTAGAGCTGGCTGCCTCTGGCGCAGCGAGGAGGCCAGAGGAGGCGCTCGAGGGGGCTGACGAGAGGGAGAGGGAGAGATCGAAGGGAGTGGGTGTGGTGGAGCACGAGGTGGGAAGACGAGGGAGCGAGGGAGAAGAGATGGGGATCGGTCGAGGGACTGGCGAGGGGATCGGGCGGTGCCCGCTAGGGTTAGAGAGGGGCACGGGCCTAGAGGCCTTGGCTAGAGGGTTGCGGTAGATGGGCCTTAGAGGCCGGCCCAGTCCAGCGGCGAGGGAAACAACTAGAGGCCTGGCTGCGGCTGGGCCCCTTCTTCTTCTTTTTATTTTTATTTTTATTAAACTCCTTTTAGTTGAGTAACAAATAAACAAAGGGTATAATAAAAAATGGTGAGGGGAGGTGTCTGGAAGACTAATTTGAGCAGAAGGCCATTTTTCTTGGACTCATAAAAATATGAGGAATATAACAAAAATGGCGTGAGGCTTTCTAGAGGAAGTAAAATGCAAACATGTTGAATTTACTTGACATGTTTGAATTTCGAAACCTATTCAAATGAAATCCAAACGAGATGAAACTTGACAGGCGGTCTACCGGTGATATACCAAGACCACTCGACAAGTCTCGGCCCATTCTGTGGATGTTTTTAACCCACTCACGAAGCAAGGGCTTGAGAGGTGCGACGGGAACGTTTGTGAGTGTCGGAACTCGAAACGGACAACAGAGAGAACGGAGACGATGCAACTACACACATATGCAAGTGAGACTATGCCAATGTAATGCACATAATGAAAATTACATGGTGACATGCAACACACGCACAAGGCAAAAAACAAAGAAACCCGAAATGAAGGAAGAGCCCAAAATGGAACTGATTAAGCCAACGATACTTATATTGCCATATAAGGAAGTTTTACATCCAGGGCGTTACAAACTCTCCTCCACTACAAAAAGATCTCGTCCCGAGATCTAGGACTGAAAGAAAGCGGGATACTCGGAACGGAGAAGATCTTCTCGTTCCCATGTAGCTTCTCAGTCGGTATGGTGTGACCACTTCACTTTCAAGAATTTGATGGACTTGTTGCGGGTCTTGCGCTCAATTTCTTAAAGGATAGCAACGGGGTGCTCACGATAAGACAAGTCTTGCTGAATATCAATCTCTTCGAAAGGAAGAGTCCGTTCAGGCGTCTTGAAGCACTTATGGAGTTGTGACACGTGAAACACATCATGCACATTTGCAAAGTTGGAGGGAAGCTCGAATTGGTTGGCTAGATCGCCTCTCTTGCCAATAATCTTAAAAGGACCCACATATCTTGGAGCAAGCTTGCCCTTGATACCGAACCTTTGAGTGCCCTTCATGGGAGAGACACAGAGATAGACATGATCTCCAATATCGAAAGCCAAGTCACGATGCTTGCCGTCATAGTAGCTCTTTTGGCGTGATTGCGCGGCTTTGGGATTCTCATGTATGACTTTGCACACTTCTTCGGCCTCTGAGATCAAATCATTGCCAAGGAGTTGATGTTCACCAGTGTCGGACCAGTTGAGAGGGGTACGACATTTTCTGCCATAGAGAATTTAAAACGGTGCTTTGCCTGCACTGTTGGGGAACGTAGTATTTTAAAATTTTCCTACGATCACGCAAGATCTATCTACCAGATGTATAGCAACGAGAGGGAAGAGTGTGTCTACGTACCCTCGTAGACCGGGAGCGGAAGGTCAAGTGACGCGGTTGATGTTGTCGAACTTCTTCGCGATCCAACCGATCAAGCACCGAACGTACGGCACCTCCGCGTTCAGCACACGTTCAGCTTGATGACGTCCCACGAGCTCTTGATCCAGTTGAGCTTCACAGGAGAGTTTCGTCAGCACGACGGCGTGGTGACGGATATGATGTGTTCACCGGCGCAGGGCTTCGCCTAAGCTCCGCGACGGTATGACCGAGGTGTGATTCTGTGGAGGGGGGCACCGCACACGGCTAAAACAATTCAACTTGTGTGTCTTTGGGTGCCCCCTGCCCCCGTATATAAAGGAGCAAGGGAGGGAGGCCGGCCGGCCCTTCCTGGTGCGGCTAGGGAGTGGACTCCTACTAGGAATAGGATTGCAATCCTATTCCTAGTAGGATTCACCAAAAGAAAGAAGAGGGAAAGGAATAGGAGAGGTGGCGCCCCCCCAATCCTAGTCCAACTAGGAACCCTAGGTGGGGGCGCCGGCCAGCCCTATGGGCTGCCTCTCTCTTTCCCTTTAGGCCCACTATGGACCATCCCCTCTCGTAGGGGGTTCCGGTAACCCCCTCCGGCAATCCCGATAAATCCGAAACTTTTCCGGAACACTTCCAGTGTCCGAATATAGTCGTCCAATATATCAATCTTTATGTCTCGGACATTCCGAGACTCCTCGTCATGTCCGTGATCTCATCCGGGACTCCGAACTACCTTCGGTACATCAATACTCATATACTCATAATACCGATCGTCATCAAACGTTAAGCGTGCGGACCCTACGGGTTCGAGAACAATGTAGACATGACCGAGACTCATTTCCGGTCAATAACCAATAGCGGAACCTGGATGTTCATATTGGCTCCTACATATTCTACGAAGATCTTTTATCGGTCAGAACCGCATAACAACATACGTTGTTCCTTTTGTCAAACGGTATGTTACTTGCCCGAGATTCGATCGTCGGTATCTCTATACCTAGTTCAATCTCGTTACCGGCAAGTCTCTTTACTCGTTCCGCAACACATCATCTTGTGACTAACTCATTAGTCTTTTGCTTGCAAGGCTTATTGTGATGTGTGTTACCGAGAGGGCCCAGAGATACCTCTCCGACACTCGGAGTGACAAATCCTATTCTTGATCTATGCCAACACCACGAATACTTTTGGAGACACCTGTAGAGCATCTTTATGATCACCCAGTTACGTTGTGACGTTTGATAGCACACAAGGTGTTCCTACGGTATTCAGGAGTTGCATAATCTCATAGTCATAGGAACATGTATAAGTCATGAAGAAAGCAATAGCAGTAAAACTAAACGATCATAGTGCTATGCTAACGGATGGGTCTTGTCCATCACATCATTCTCCTAATGATGTGATCCCGCTGACCAAATGACAACTCATGTCTATGGCTAGGAAACATAACCATCTTTGATCAATGAGCTAGTCTAGTAGAGGCATACTAGGGACATACTGTTTTGTCTATGTATTCACACATGTACTAAGTTTCCGGTTAATACAATTCTAGCATGAATAAAAGACATTTATCATGATATAGGGAAATACAAATAACATCTTTATTATTGCCTCTAGGGCATATTTCCTTCAGTCTCCTACTTGCACTAGAGTCAATAATCTAGCTCACATCGCCATGTGATTTAATACCGATAGTTCACATCGTTATGTGAATAACACCCATAGTTCACATCGCCATGTGACCAACACCCAAAGGGTTTACTAGAGTCAATAATCTAGTTCACATCGCTATGTGATTAATACCCAAGAGTAATAAGGTGTGATCATGTTTTGCTTGTGAGAGAAGTTTAGTCAACGGGTCTGTCACATTCAGATCCGTATGTATTTTGCAAATGTCTATGTCTACAATGCTCTGCATAGAGCTACTCTAGCTAATTGCTCCCACTTTCAATACGCATCCAGATTGATACTTAGAGTCATCTGATTTTAGTGTCAAAGCTTGCATCGGCGTAACCCTTTACGACGAACTCTTTATCACCTCCATAATCGAGAAACATTTCCTTAGTTATCCAGTTACTAAGGATAATTTTGACCGCTGTACAGTGATATACTCCTGGATCACTATTGTACCCCCTTGACAAACTCATGGCAAGGTACACAACATGTTTGGTACACAGCATGGCATACTTTATAGAACCTATGGCTGAGGCATAGGGAATGACTTTCATTCTCTCTATATTTTTCTGCCGTGGTCTGGCATTGAGTCTTACTCAACTTCATACCTTGTAATACAGGCAAGAACCCTTTCTTTGACTGATCCATTTTGAACTTCAAAATCTTATCAAGGTATGTGCTTTGTGAAAGTCCAATTAAGCGTCTTGATCTATCTCTATAGATCTTGATGCCTATTATATAAGCAGCTTCACCGAGGTCTTTCATTGGAAAACTCTTATTCAAGTATCCTTTTATGCTGTCCAGAAATTCTATATCATTTCCAATCAACAATATGTCATCCACATATAATATTAGAAATGCTACAGAGCTCCCACTCACTTTCTTGTAAATACAGGCTTCTCCAAAAGTCTGTATAGAACCATATGCTTTGATCACCTCATCAAAGCATATATTCCAACTCCGAGATGCTTGCACCAGTCCATAGATGGATCGCTGGAGCTTGCATACTTTGTTAGCACCTTTTGGATCGACAAAACCTTCTGGTTGCATCATATACAACTCTTCTTTGAGATATCCATTCAGGAATGCAGTTTTGACATCCATTTGCCAGATTTCATAATCATAAAATGCGGCAATTGCTAACATGATTCGGACAGACTTAAGCATCGCTACAGGTGAGAAAGTCTCATCGTAGTCAACTCCTTGAGCTTGTCGAAAACCTTTCGCAACAAGTCGAGCTTTGTAAACAGTAACATTACCGTCTGCGTCGGTCTTCCTCTTGAAGATCCATTTATTTTCGATGGCCTGCCGATCATCGGGCAAGTCAACCAAACTCTACACTTTGTTCTCATACATGGATCCCATCTCAGATTTCATGGCTTCAAGCCATTTTGCGGAATCTGGGCTCATCATCGCTTCCTCATAGTTCGTAGGTTCATCATGGTCTAGTAACATGATTTCCAGAACTGGGTTGCCGTACCACTCTGGTGCGGAACGTACTCTGGTTGATCTACGACGTTCAGCAGAAACTTGATCCGAAGTTTCATGATCATTATCATTAACTTCCTCACTAATTGGTGTAGGAATCACTGGAACAGTTTCCTGTGATGTACTACTTTCCAATCCGGGAGAAGGTACAATTACCTCATCAAGTTCTACTTTCCTCCCACTCACTTCTTTCGAGAGAAACTCTTTTTCTAGAAAGGATCCGTTCTTAGCAACGAATATTTTGCCTTCGGATCTGTGATAGAAGGTGTACCCAACAGTCTCTTTTGGGTATCCTATAAAGACACATTTTTCCGACTTGGGTTCGAGCTTATCAGGTTGAAGTGTTTTCACATAAGCATCGCAGCCCCAAACTTTAAGAAACGACAACTTTGGTTTCTTGCTAAACCAAAGATCATAAGGTGTCGTATCAACGGATTTAGATGGTGCCCTATTTAACGTGAATGCAGCTGTCTCTAAAGCATATCCCCAAAACGATAGTGGTAAATCGGTAAGAGACATCATAGATCGTACCATATCTAATAAAGTACGGTTACGACGTTCGGACACACCATTACGCTGTGGTGTTCCAGGTGGTGTGAGTTGTGAAACTATTCCACATTGTTTCAAATGAAGACCAAACTCGTAACTCAAATATTCTCCTCCACGATCGGATCGTAGAAACTTTATTTTCTTGTTACGATGATTCTCTACTTCACTCTGAAATTCTTTGAACTTTTCAAATGTTTCAGACTTGTGTTTCATTAAGTAGATATACCCATATCTGCTCAAATCATCAGTGAAGGTCAGAAAATAACGATACCCGCCGCGAGCTTCACACTCATTGGCCCACATACATCAGTATGTATGATTTCCAACAAATCTGTTGTTCGCTCCATAGTTCCGGAGAACGGTGTTTTAGTCATCTTGCCCATGAGGCATGGTTCGCAAGCACCAAGTGATTCATAATCAAGTGATTCCAAAAGTCCATCATTATGGAGTTTCTTCATGCGTTTTACACCAATATGACCTAAACGGCAGTGCCACAAATAAGTTGCACTATCATTATTAACCTTGCATCTTTTGGCTTCAATATTACGAATATGTGTATCACACGATCGAGATCCAACAAACTATTTTCATTGGGTGTATGACCATAGAAGGTTTTATTCATGTAAACAGAACAACAATTATTCTCTAACTTACATGAATAACCGTATTGCAATAAACAAGATCAAATCATATTCATGCTCAACACCAAATAACACTTATTTAGGTTCAACACTAATCCCGAAAGTATAGGGAGTGTGCGATGATGATCATATCAATCTTGGAACTACTTCCAATACACATCGTCACTTCATCCTTTAACTAGTTTCTGTTCATTATTAAACTCCCATTTCGAGTTACTACTCTTTAGCAACTGAACCAATATCAAATACCGAGGGGTTGCTATGAACACTAGTAAAATACACATTAATAATCTGTATATCAAATATACCTTTGTTCACTTTGCCATCCTTCTTATCCGCCAAATATCTAGGGCAGTTCCACTTCTAGTGACCATTTCCTTTGCAGTAGAAGTACTTGTTTCAGGCTTGAGTTTAGCTTTGGGTTTCTTCACGGGAGTGACAACTTGCTTGTCATTCTTCTTGAAGTTCCCCTTCTATCCCTTTGCCCTTTACTTGAAACAAGTGGTCTGGTTAAACATCAACACTTGATGCTCTTTCTTGATTTCTACCTTCGCCGATTTCAGCATCGTGAAGAGCTCGGGAATTACCTTCGTCATCCCTTGCATATTATAGTTCATCACGAAGTTCTACTAACTTGGTGATAGTGTCTAGAGAACTTTGTCAATTACTATCTTATCTGGAAGATTAACTCCCACTTGATTAAAGTAATTGTAGTACCCAGACAATCTGAGCACATGCTCACTGGTTGAGCTATTCTCCTCCATCTTGTAGGCAAAGTACTGTCAGAGGTCTTATACCTCTCGACACGGGCATGAGTATGAAATACTAATTTCAACTCTTGCAACATCTTATATGCTCCGTGGCGTTCAAAACGTTTTTGAAGTCCCGGTTATAAGCCGTAAAGCATGGTGCACTAAACTATCAAGTAGTCATCATACTGAGCTTTTGTCAAAACGTTCATAACGTCTACATCTGCTCCTGCAATAGGTCTGTCACCTAGCGGTGCATCAAGGACATTTTTCTCTGTGCAACAATGAGGATAATCCTCAGATCACGGAACAATTCCGCATCATTGCTACTAACATCTTTCAACTTGGTTTTCGCTAGGAACATATGAAAAATTAAACGGGGAGCAACATCGCGAGCTATTGATCTACAACATAGATATGCTAATACTACCAGGACTAAGTTCATGATAAATTAAAGTTCAATTAATCATATTAATTTAAAGAACTCCCACTTAGATAGACATCCCTCTGGTCATCTAAATGATCACGTGATCCAAATCAACTAAACCATGTCCGATCATCACGTGAGATGGAGTAGTTTCAATGGTGAACATCTTATGTTGATCATATCTACTATATGATTCACGCTCGACCTTTCGGTCTCCAGTGTTCCGAGGCCATATCTGTATATGCTAGGCTCGTCAAGTTTAACCCGAGTATTCTGCGTGTGCAAAACTGGCTTACACCCGTTGTATTTGAACGTAGAGCTTATCACACCCGATCATCACGTGGTGTCTCGGCACGACGAACTTTCGCAACGGTGCATACTCAGGGAGAACACTTATACCTTGAAATTTAGTAAGGGGTCATCTTATAATGCTACCGTCGTTCTAAGCAAAATAAGAAGCATAATAAGATAAACATCACATGTAATCAAAATATGTGACATGATATGGCCATCATCATCTTGTGCTTTTGATCTTTATCTCTAAAGCACCGTCATGATCACCTTCGTCACCGGCGCGACACCTTGATCTCCATCGTAGCATCGTTGTCGTCTCGCCAACTATTGCTTCCTCAACTATCGCTACCGCTTAGTGATAAAGTAAAGCAATTACATGGCGATTGCATTTCATACAATAAAGCGACAACCATATGGCTCCTGCCAGTTGCCGATAACTTTACAAAACATGATCATCTCATACAAAATCGTATAACTCATCATGTCTTGACCATATCACATCACAACATGCCCTGCAAAAACAAGTTAGACGTCCTCTACTTTGTTGTTGCAAGTTTTACGTGGCTGCTACGGGCTTAGCAAGAACCGTTCTTACCTACGCATACAAAACCACAACGATGTTTCGTCAAGTATGTGCTGTTTTAACCTTCACAAGGACCGGGCGTAGCCACACTTGATTCAGCTAAAGTGAGAGAGACAGACACCCGCCAGTCACCTTTAAGCAACGAGTGCTCGTAGCGGTGAAACCAGTCTCGCGTAAGCGTACGCGTAATGTCGGTCCGGGCCGCTTCATCTCACAATACCGCCGAAGCAAAGTATGACATGCTAGTAAGCAGTATGACTAGTATCGCCCACAACTCATTGTGTTCTACTCGTGCATATCATCTACGCATTAACCTGGCTCTGATACCACTGTTGGGGAACGTAGTATTTTAAAATTTTCCTACGATCATGCAAGATCTATCTACCAGATGTATAGCAACGAGAGGGAAGAGTGTGTCTACGTACCCTCGTAGACCGGGAGCGGAAGCGTCAAGTGACGCGGTTGATGTTGTCGAACTTCTTCGCGATCCAACCGATCAAGCACCGAACGTACGGCACCTCCGCGTTCAGCACACGTTCAGCTTGATGACGTCCCACGAGCTCTTGATCCAGTTGAGCTTCACGGGAGAGTTTCGTCAGCATGACGGCGTGGTGACGGATATGATGTGTTCACCGGCGCAGGGCTTCGCCTAAGCTCCGCGACGGTATGACCGAGGTGTGATTCTGTGGAGGGGGGCACCGCACACGGCTAAAACAATTCAACTTGTGTGTCTTTGGGTGCCCCCCTGCTCCCGTATATAAAGGACCAAGGGAGGGAGGCCGGCCGGCCCTTCCTGGTGCGGCTAGGGAGTGGACTCCTACTAGGAATAGGATTGCAATCCTATTCCTAGTAGGATTCACCAAAAGAAAGAAGAGGGAAAGGAATAGGAGAGGTGGCGCCCCCCCAATCCTAGTCCAACTAGGAACCCTAGGTGGGGGCGCCGGCCAGCCCTATGGGCTGCCTCTCTCTTTCCCTTTAGGCCCACTATGGACCATCCCCTCTCGTAGGGGGTTCCGGTAACCCCCTCCGGCAATCCCGATAAATCCGAAACTTTTCCGGAACACTTCCAGTGTCCGAATATAGTCGTCCAATATATTAATCTTTATGTCTCGGACATTCCGAGACTCCTCGTCATGTCCGTGATCTCATCCGGGACTCCGAACTACCTTCGGTACATCAATACTCATAAACTCATAATACCGATCGTCATCAAACGTTAAGCGTGCGGACCCTACGGGTTCGAGAACTATGTAGACATGACTGAGACTCATTTCCGGTCAATAACCAATAGCGGAACCTGGATGTTCATATTGGCTCCTATATATTCTACGAAGATCTTTTATCGGTCAGAACCGCATAACAACATACGTTGTTCCTTTTGTCAAACGGTATGTTACTTGCCCGAGATTCGATCGTCGGTATCTCTATACCTAGTTCAATCTCGTTACCGGCAAGTCTCTTTACTCGTTCCGCAACACATCATCTTGTGACTAACTCATTAGTATTTTGCTTGCAAGGCTTATTGTGATGTGTGTTACCGAGAGGGCCCAGAGATACCTCTCCGACACTCGGAGTGACAAATCCTATTCTTGATCTATGCCAACACCACGAATACTTTTGGAGACACCTGTAGAGCATCTTTATGATCACCTAGTTACGTTGTGACGTTTGATAGCACACAAGGTGTTCCTACGGTATTCGGGAGTTGCATAATCTCATAGTCATAGGAACATGTATAAGTCATGAAGAAAGCAATAGCAGTAAAACTAAACGATCATAGTGCTATGCTAATGGATGGGTCTTGTCCATCACATAATTCTCCTAATGATGTGATCCCGTTGACCAAATGACAACTCATGTCTATGGCTAGGAAACATAACCATCTTTGATCAATGAGCTAGTCTAGTAGAGGCATACTAGGGACATACTGTTTTGTCTATGTATTCACACATGTACTAAGTTTCCGGTTAATACAATTCTAGCATGAATAAAAGACATTTATCATGATATAAGGAAATACAAATAACATCTTTATTATTGCCTCTAGGGCATATTTCCTTCATGCACTTGCTTGGAAGCTGTTGTTGTAGGAGAATTCAGCAAATGGAAGGCAATCTTCCCATTTCATACCGAAGGAGATTACACAAGCTCTGAGCATATCTTCAAGAATTTGGTTCACTCTTTCGACTTGACCACTTGTCTGAGGGTGAAAAGCTGTGCTGAAGCGAATCTTGGTACCCATAGCTGACTGAAAGGAATCCCTGAATTTGGAAGTGAACAAGCTTCCACGATCTGAGGAGATTACTTGAGGGATACCATGCAAAGAGACAATTCTGGAGGTATACAACTCTGCCAGTTGAGCTGCGTTGGTGGATTCTTTGACTCGAAGAAAATGAGCCACTTTAGTGAGCTTGTCAATCATCACAAAAATTGCGTCATTTCGTCGCTTGGACTTGGGAAAACCGGTGACGAAATCCATCTCAATGTGATCGAATTTCCACTCGGGAATAGGTAGAGGTTGAAGGAGTCCGGCTGGACGTTGATGCTCTCCATCTCAATGTGATCGAATTTCCACTCGGGAATAGGTAGAGGTTGAAGGAGTCCGGCTCGACATTGATGCTCTGCCTTCACTCTTCTGCAGACATCACACTCGTTCACGAATTGAGAAATTTCTCTTTTCATGCGAGTCCACCAATAGGATTGCTTGAGGTCATGGTACATCTTGGAGCTTCCTGGATGTATCGAGAGGAGTGAGTCATGTGCTTCGTTCATTATGAGCTTCCTGAGATCACCTTTGGGAACCACAATTCTGTCCTCAAAGAACAAAGTGTCACTGTCATCAATGCGATAACACTTGTACTTGGGAGTACCCTTTGCAATACCAAGTTTCACCTTATGCACCATAGCATCACTGAGTTGGGCCTCACGGATTTGATCTTTCAAGGTAGGAGCAACTTGAAGGTTGGCAAGAAATCCTTGTGGAACAACTTGGAGGTTGAGCTTCCTGATTGACTCACAAAGTTCAGGTTGGAACGGTTTGAGGAGGAGACTATTGCAATAAGCCTTTCTGCTCAAGGCATCTGCAATGACATTGGCCTTGCCAGGAGTGTACTCAATGCTTGGATCGTACTCTTGAATCATTTCAACCCAACGAGTCTCGCGGAGGTTAAGGTTTGGCTGGGTGAAGATGTACTTCAGGCTCTTGTGATCGGTGAAGATGTCCATTTTTCTGCCCAAGAGAAGGTGTCTCCACGTGATCAATGCATGAACAACTGCTGCTAGCTCAAGATCATGTGTGGGGTAATTCTTCTCATTCGTTTTAAGCTAACGCGAAGTGTATGCAATGATCTTCTTGTCTTTCATGAGAACACCGCCGTGACCTTGCAATGAAGCATCACAAAACACTTCATATGGCTTGGACTCATCCGGAGGAGTAAGTACCGGACCAGAAATGAGCTTCTCTTTGAGGGTATTGAATGCCACATCACAATCATGAGTCCACGAGTACTTGACATTCTTCTACAACAGGTTTGAAAGAGGCTGGGCAATCTTGGAGAAGTTCTCAACGAACCTTCTGCAATAGCTTGCGAGACTGAGGAAACTTCAGAGTTGCTTGACATTCTTAGGAGGTTCCCAGTTGACTATAGCTTCAACCTTCTCGGGGTTAACAGAAATGCCCTCGGCAGAGATAATATGGCCAAGGTAGAGGACTTTATCAAGCCAGAATTCACATTTGGAGAGCTTCGCATAGAAACGGTGATCACGGAGCCTGTCAAGGACCAAACGGAGGTGCTTGGCGTGGTCTTCTTCATTCTTGGAGAATACCAAGATATCATCGAGGTAGACGATAACAAATTCATTAGTGTAGGGGTTGAATAGGAAGTGCATCATCCGAGAGAAGGTGGGTGGAGCATTTGCAAGCCCGAAAGACATGACCGTGTATTCATAGGAGCCATAGCTTGTCCCGAATGCGTTCTTGGGAATATCCTCTTCATGGATATGAATCTGATGGTAACCCATCCGGAGATCAAGCTTCGAGAAAACCTTGGCTCCTTTGAGTTGCTCGAACAATTCATTGATATTGGGGAGCGGGTACTTATTCTTTATTGTCTTCTTGTTCAATGGCCGGTAATCAACGCACAATCGTTCCGTACCATCCTTCTTGTTGACAAAAAGAACACCACAGCCCCAAGGAGAAGTACTTGGTCTGATTAGACCCATTCTTTCTTGCTCATCGAGTTGTTTCTTCAACTCCTTCAACTCTTTAGGAGAAAGCTTGTACGAACGCCGACAGGCTGACTCGGTACCATGTTCAAGTTCAATGATGAATTCAACTGGGCGGTTGGGAGGCATGCCTGGAAGCTCTTCAGGGAATACATCCTCATATTCACAAACCACCAGAATCTGAGAAATGGCATTAATCTCGCCCTTATCATTAAGAGAGAATAGCTTGATTGCGTTATCTCGAGCTGCGAAGATAATCACGTCTTCAAAAGGATGAGTTAGATTGACCTCCTTGTTCGCACAATCAATAAGAGCATCATGCTTAGAAAGCCAATTCATCCCAAGAATAAGATCAATGTCCGAGTTACCGAGAACAACCGGGGAAACCATAAAACTATAATCTCCCATGTGAATAGCAATATCCGGAACATACAAGCTGGGATTCATGTGTTTCCCCGGAGAAATAATTGATAACTCCTTTCCCAGGGGTCCCGAAATGAAATCATGCTTGGTAAATAATGGTCTTGATATGAAACTGAGTGATGCACCAGAGTCAAACAAAACTTTTATAGGAATAGAGTTAACTGAGAGGTTACCCATTATCACATCGGAAGAATTCTCTATTTGTGCTGCATTCATCAAGTTCACTCTTGCATGCTTGGGATTGTGCTTGACAATAGCATTGCTGACAGGTGGAGGAGGCGGGAGGCGCCTTTGGTTGGGACACTTGTTAGCATAGTGACCCTTCTTGAGTACACTTGTTGCACGTAACTTCTGAAAGTGGCCGATGATAAGGACCGCTTGGTTTTGGAGCTTGGAACTGAGACTTGGACTGGTTGCTTGGGTTGGGTGGGTTAGAGAATCCATGACCACCTGAGTGTTGTTGTTGCTTGGAGGATGGAGCACTGGAGGAGGCGGTAGCCAGAACTTCTGCTGCTTGGCAACCACTTAAGAGGAAGAGGAGGAGTGAACAACATCTCTTATCCTCTTCTTGGAAGGTTCACATTTGAGATGAGCTGCCTCTTGCTTGAGAGCCATGTTGTAGAATTGATCAAATTCATCTGGCTCGAACAAGGTGAGTGCAAGTTGGAGTTCATCTTTCAGACCACCTCGAAACTGGTAGATTTTGCTCTTGGCATCTGGGATGTCTTGCTTCGCATAACGGGCAAGATTCTAGAACTTGAGATTGTATTGATAGACAGACATGGTGCCTTGCTTCAGATTGCGGAATTGCTCACACATATCTTCAATGACACTGGTAGGAATGTAATGAGAACGGAAATTGCGGTAGAAATCAGTCCACGAGATCTTGCGACCCGCTCTGGAGCCTTTGTACTGTTGCCACCAGTCTGCAGCTTGATCTTTGAGTTGGAAAGCGGCAAAATTGACATAATCCTCAGGTCTGACGTTACCGCACTCAAAATGCTTCTTGATGTCTGTGATCCAATCTTCAGCATCTAGCGGGTCCACACAGTAACTGAAAGACTTGGGCTGATTTGCCAGGAATTGGTTCAGAGTCATAAAGTGGGGTTGATTGAATAGATTTCCTTGGCCTTGGTTCCCTTGAGTGCCTTGATTTGCTTGATTGTCTTGGAAACTCTGCATCATTTGCATGAGCATCTGAGTGTTCTGATTGGTTGCCTGCATAATCGCTCTGCATGCCTCAGATGGAGGAGGAGGGGAAGGTGGACGCTCTTCTTCACCCTCTGGGTTCTGGGTGGTAGCTTTCTTAGGTGCCATCCCGAAGACGATGATAACCGTTAGCCATTGAAGCAAATAATAGATAAGCTGAATCGACGGCTAGATATTTGCAACATATAGTCTTCACAATGAACATTCGAACAAAATTGAACAAATGCATTCCATAGCTTAACGGTACAACAACTTGTCGAGAAGCCACTAGGGAGAACAAAATGATAGAATAAAAACAACAAGGTAACAGATGGAACAAATACATAATAGAGGTTTCGTCCCACATGTTCGTGCTGAATGCCCCATGTCACGTGTTACAAAGGGCATTGTCATCCCCAGATCAGCATAGCCAAGGATACTTTAAGATGCAACCCCCTAATGCAACAACACCCATGATAGCCTCTCCACTAGATGTTGAACCCCAACCTCATATCATGTACCCGTAGGAGATTACCTAAGAGCTACTTGAATCCCACCAATTAATTCCCGAAGCTTTCCGGTTATGCAATCTGGTGTTGGGGATACAGGGGAAGCATCGCGCGCTCAACTCTAAACCTACATCCAGTTGGATCCATCCGTCAACACATAACCAGTTATCTTCGGAAACCGTTTACCTCGGACCTTCGAAACGCATCCGCTATACTAGTTGTGGCAATACTCCCGAACTATCTCCCGAGTACTGGGTGACGTCGGGGTTATCTCACCACCAGACATGCATAGAAGAGTTTTTGATGTCGACCGCCTCTGGTATTCTAGAACTGCCACGATACATTTGTGACGACGACACCTCGGAGCTCAACCCCCCTAAATGACAGGAGGCACCAAGAACAATGTTCTCATCACAAAGATATCGGAACAATCCAAACAATACCCGCGTGATCCTAAAAAAAATTGCTGAATTTTTTAGAATAGTGCAGATAAAACAATGTCAGGAGTCCTCACCAGAGCGATGAAGGGGATGAGGAGTAAAAGAAATCCTACTCTCCGATATATATATATCGGAGAGTAGGATTTCTTTTACTCCTCATCCCCTTCATCGCTCTGGTGAGGACTCCTGACATTGTTTTATCTGCACTATTCTAAAAAATTCAGCAATTTTTTTTGTGTGTGTGCCTAGACTTAACCGTCAGCGGTTCGATCAATCAGGGGGCTCCTAGGTCGGAGAAGGCTCTGAATACCAACTTGTAATGCCCAGGATGCGACTATGTCTCCTACGTGTCGAGGCACGACTTAGAGACATAAGAGCATTCTGGAATGATCGCAAGCGTGGTATCTTTGCCAACTCATGTAAAAGAACAGGGATGAAAGAGTAAAATAGTTGGCTTACACTCGCCACGTCACACAATGAATACAATAGCATACATTCATCCAAAACCTAGGGTCCGACTACGGACGAAATCCAAACGAGAAAAGATACCTCGACCACAAATCCCGATCGCCCCTAGTAGGAACCACTACTCATCGTCGGGATACGTAACATAGAAACAACCACGCTCTTCATCGAACTCCCAGTGAAGTTCTGATCCATCTCCGGCATCGTACTCGATGGTAGCTGCATCTGGTGGATGTTTTAATCTGTGAGTCACAAGGAATCAACAATCGCATTCCCAGGTATCAAAACTAACAAAGCCTTTAGGTTTGGAGAGGTAATAAAGTGTTGGCAGCAAGCACTAAGCAACTAGCTTACGAATTGAGAGCGAGAGGGGAAATGTGCCAACGGTCACCAAGTTGATCAAGAAGTGATCCTAGCTACTCACGTTCATGCATAACCCCACCGTGTTCACTTCCCGAAGCCCTTCGGAAAGTAACCATCACGGTTACTCACACTTGTAGTGTATTCTTAAGGATATGATGTCAAGTTATCTACAACTGGATATTAACAAATTCCCATCTGCCACATAACCGCGGGCACGGCTTTCGAAAATTCAAAACCCTGCAGGGGTGTCCCAACTTAGCCCATCACAAGCTCACGATCCATGAAGTCGCAACTCCAAATTGGGAAGACCCGAGTATTCTCAGAATCCCGTGCTCAAGATATTTCAACAAAGGTAAAACTAATCTAGCAAGACCTTCCGGCGTGCTGACACCCTGATAGTAGCCGCGCGTATCTCGTCTCAGGCCACGACCAGATAGGTCAGCCTACAAGAAAATACCAGCCCTCGGGTTTCCCCAAGGTGGCCCCGCAGTCCGCCTAGTTTGGACCAACACTCATGAGGAGCACTGGCCCGGGTTGTTGATTGAGAACTCGGGTTTGCAACTCCCTGTGGAAGTTTTAGTTGTTAGGCAAATATAGAACCAATGTTGGGCCTTGCTGGAAAAGCTTTAAGTAGAGCGAATTATCAAGGGGGGCCCATAAACCCCAACCGTGTTAGGAACGCAAAATCAAGGAACATAACACCGGTTTATCGGGTCCTAAGGTGGCATGAGTGGAACAAAACAACAAGCAGAATGCCAAGCCTTCCACCCATTACCAATATATATGTGCATTAATTTGATTAAGATATATATATATATATATATATTATGTTATCCCAATAAGCAAGTCCGAACATGGAGCAATCTTCAAACTTCACCTACAACTAACAACACTATACGAGGGGCTAAGCAAAAGCATACTTAGCCAATCAACGGTTTGCTAGGAAGGCGGTTAGAGTGTTTCATGGCAACAATAGGAGGCTGACAAGACAAGAATAGGCATTGAGGCATAGCTAAAGAGCGAGACAACTAGCAAGGTAAAGATAGAGGTGATATGAGAACGGTCATCTTGCCTGGTAAGTCGTCGGTGGGATGGTAAGGCGGCTCCTCAAACTCAGTCTCGACAAGATCTTGAACTCGGTATCGGCTCCCGGCTCTACCCAACACAAGAGCACAGCAACGGTACAAGATCAATCACGGTGCAATACACAATCATTATGATGCAAGACATGACATGGGATGCAAGTATGATGTGCGGATGCATGAGGATGCTCTCGAGCCTAAAGGAGAAGATGATGGAAATGACTTCATCTTGGGTAACCAAACAAGGCACTGGATAGATTGGAAGATTTCGGTCGAATTCGATATAAAGATCATGGGAAACGGATGCACGGTTTGCAAATGACAAGCAAAACACTACACGATGCAATCTGCCAAAAACAACAAGTTACCCACTAAGTGACCAAGTTTAAGTATGCTACATCACTCCAACAAGCAAGCAAAAGGCATGGCAATAACATACAAAACATTCTCTTAAAGAATAACCACATGGCTACTTCTACAACATACTATAACATGTCTCAAACAGCATAGGAAAAGTGCAAAAGTTTATCCAGACTTGGTGAAATCTGGGCATGACAGCAACAACGACAAGTAGGCATGTTTGCAAGCTTGTGCAACTCATCTCAAAGCATAGTATGGCATGTGAATATAACCAACAGCAAGAAGACATGTTTTTGAAGCTACTCATGACAAGAACATGGTCATAGGATGCATAGAACACTATCTAATCACATGGCAAAACTGAACTTGCTGATAACTAGCTGATAGAAACATTTTATAGCAACTTGGGAGCACAAAAACAACAATCCACATCAACTCATCATGGCAAACAAGAGCATGGATAGCTAGAGCATAACATATACATCAAGTAACACCCACTGGACAACTCTAACCATGCACAACAATGACGGTAGCCTCATGGAAATATGGCACAAAAATTAACAGATTCGGCCTTAGCAGAAAATTAACATCACGATGGCATGTTAACAAGCTTGTTGCACTCATCTCAAGAAATATCATGGCATGAAAATAAATCTATCATGTAGAGCACAATCCAATGAGCAAAACTCATGTTGACACCTAGCTCATATGACACATGGATTACTTCACACGAACAAGACAAAACATCATCTCATAACAATTGAAGAAACTTATCAGCCACTTACACTTTTTCAATAGAGTTAAACAAGGCATAATGCAACCTAACTTGTATGAAAATGCATCTATCATGAAGAGCATCACAAGACGAACATTTTGACATATCATACACTCCATTTGGACCAACATGCACCAAGTTGTGACCTCATGAACATGCCAACAAAATGTTAACAGACAACTAGTGCTGAAACAGTAACATCACGAAGCAGTCTTGCAACGAAGATTAAGACAACTAGATGAACCCTAACATGCATGAAACTGATGCTAACATGTAGAGCACTTCGAGACGAACATTTTGATATATCATGCAAGCAAAACAGAGCACCAAGCACAAAGTTACCACATGATGAAGAGGGCATGAAAATTAACGGATCCAGGGACTTGGTGAAATATACCCTCCGCAAAAAGTCAACGGGACGGAGGGATCCGGGACGGGACGATGCGGGATCGGGACACGGCGTTTGGATCAGGGACCGGTAGATCTGCTCCCGATCTAGATCCGGGCGGATCTCGCCGGAGAAGTCGTCTGAGTTGGGGAAGATGACGGTGGGGCGGCGGCGAAGCGGGGCCGACGGTGGAGCGGTGGCCGGCGGCGATGTAGGGCAGGCGGCGGATTCCAGACGGCTGTGTTGCGGCGCGCGGAGTGGCCAGAGTGGGCGTGGCCGGTGGCGGTGATGAGCAGGCGCGGCGGCGGCGGCGGCGGGGAGGAGCCGGGGCTCGGGCGACCGCGGGCGGAGGCGGCTGATGGGCCTCGAACCCCTCGTTGGTTATCCCAAGTGGAAGGTGTAAGATGCAGTATGTAGAAGTGTTTTCCCTTAGCAAAGATGCCAAGGATCGAATCCCCAGAGACTCCTAGGTTCAACAAGTAGGTGTCAACTGCTAACGGCGCAATTAGCAATCAATGTGGACCTGCACACAGATACAAATAACTTTGCTCCCAACGAGTACAGAGAGGTTGTCAATCCCTCCGGCCTTGCAGTTCACAAAGGGTTAAAAGCAATGATAGTAGTGATAGATAGTGTTTTGCAATAGTAAATAAATAGCGAAAAGTAAATAGCGGATGTGATCAATGATGGTAATATGGACCCGAGTCTCATGATGTTCACTAGTGATGTCTCTCTCCCAAAAGATGATAAAACAGCTATGTGAGGTAAACAAATTACAGCTGGGCATTTGACAGGACCACGAACGCAAACCAATGCTGATTACATTGCAAAAAGGTTGAGGTTCAAAGCATGGGCGGTACGCCAAAATAAGTAGACCGAAATCCATCAATATCTACTACTAATCATCCACCTTGAGATATCTATCCAGAACATCTCGCTGGTATTAAGTTGCGAGTCCCACCCATAGTGTAAACTCAACGCAACAGACAACTGCATTAAAAGAACTTTGCGTAAAGTAAACAATCCTTGCACCCGCGGGCACAAGCACCGTTGTTTTCCCCCTTGTGGCAACAGCACATCCCCTAGACTCATGTTTCTGTCACTCAAGCTAGTCATCGAGGGGCATGAACCCACAATCGAGCATAACGTTCCCTCTTGGAGTCACTACGTATTACTTGGCCAAAGCAATAAATAACAACGGAGAACATGCAAGAATTACTTATGAATAAAAATATAAAAGAGGTAGATCAAATATATTACTCAAGATCAATCTGAACATAATCCCATAATCCATCGGATCCCAGCAAACTCAACTAGCAACAGCATAAGGATTACATATGTGCCTCGATCATGTAGGGCAGCTCACGAGGACTAATTAGTGAAGCACAAGAACGGGAGGAGAACATCACATAGCTACTGGTCATGGACTCATGGTCCAAGGGAGACTACTCACGAGTCATCCGTGAGGCGTCCATGGTGGTGGAGAAGCTCCCGGTGGTGATCCTCCCCTCCGGCAGGGTGCCGGGAAGAGTTCTCCTGGTGCCCCGATCTTGGAAGCGGCGGCGGCGGCGGAACAGAGATGGGATCGCGAAAAGAGTTCCTGTTCTGAGGGTTTTGGAGGACGCTTTAAATATATGCCAAAGGGGAGCATCGGGGAAGCTTCGGGGGGCCCAGGCGCCCCCCCGGCGCGGCCCCGGGGGGGGGGGGGGGGCGCCGCCAGGGCGCCTGGAGCCCTGGTGGCCCCCCCTCAGCTGCCCTTCGGACGCATGGTAGTTTCCGGAACGCTGATTTTTTATATAATTTTTCTGGATTTTTCCTGGCAGTTCTCGTAACGTGAAAACCTGAAATACAAAAACAGCCGAAAACAGAAACTGGCACTGGGGTGCACTGGATTAGTAAGTTAGTCCAAATATGATCAAAAGTGTATGGAAGTGTATGAATATCATAGCAATATCACCCAAAAGTGGCATGGAGCAAGCATAAATTGTTGATACGTTTTGGACGTATCAACATCCCCAAGCTTAATTCCTGCTCGTCCTCGAGTAGGTAAATGATAACAAGAATAATTTCTGTGGTGACATGCTATTAACCATATAGGAATTTTTCATAGTCATATGACAAAAGCTTATGAGACAATGATTCTATAGTAATTAAGTTACCTCATGAGAAAATCACAAATGACTGAAAGTTTTACAACATGAAACTAAAACATCAAAAAGATTTGGAATGAACATGATGTGCAAATATGATAAAGTGATATCTAGCTTGCCCCCTCTAGTGAAGCAAAACATAAATGCAGGGGCACCTTCAAGGTTTAAGTGATGACTAGATACACTGATTTTAGAAATAACGATATCACAATCATGCAAAAGACAATGCTACTTTGGGACAATGCACATTACACTCAGAATGACAATCATGCTCTCAGTAGTTGGTGCTTTTAAAAGAAGGTGGAGACTCAACATGAAAGTAAAAGAATGGTTATGACTTTTTATTTTGAAAACATGGAAGCAATTTTGTCAACGGTAGTAGTACTTCATATGTGTCATGTATAAAACCTCCTATAAGTTGCAAGCCTCATGTATCGAATATCAATAGTGCTCGCACCTTGTCCTAATTAGCTCGGATTTCCATGGGTTATCATTGCATTACATATGTTTCAACCAAGTGTCACAAAGGGGTACCTCTATGCCACCTGTACAAAGGTCCAAGGAGATAAATCACATTTGATTTCTCATTTTTGATAGATCTCAACTTGAGGACATCCATACCGGGACAACATAGAAAATAGATGATGGACTCCTCTTAAATGCAAAGCATATTCTCATAAGAGATTGAGGATTAAGTCCAAGCTAAAACTTCCACCATGATGCATGGCTTTGGTTGGCGGCCCAATGTTCTTCTCTAACAATATGCATATTCATTCAACCCACGGCAAATCACCCTTACTTTAGACAAGACGAACATGCATAGCAACTCACATGATATTCAACAAAAGTGTGACAGTTGATGGCGTCCCCAAAAACATGGTTACCGCACAGCAAGCAACTTATAAGAAATAAGATACATAGGCAACATATTCTTTACCACAATAGTTTTTAAGCTACTTTCCCATGAGCTATGTATTGCAAGGTTAGTCTGCTTAGTACAGGTGGAGGTTAGCAAAAGACTGGGAGCGACCAACTAAGAGAGCAATGACGGTCATAATCATGCAGAGCGACAAAGCAATATTGAATCAGGCATGGTAGTTATATCGCTACTCAGAAATAAAAGATCATCAAGGCTTGACAGACTTTCTTTACAGTCTTAAATATGCGTGAGCATACGCCAAGTCAATCAAAATAAATTTTCGAAGGAAGATATTACTAAACCATACCACATCATCATCAAACAAATCATGTTGGTATTCCAATAACACATTGGGAATCCCCCAGCTATTTGAGACTAACCATAAGAAAACCTGAACTACTAAGCACCATTATGCACGTAGCATATTTATCATAGACATATTAACCAATGCAACGGAAGCAAACTCTCTTAATAAGGTGAGCATGATAATTAAAGAGAGTTCAAGCAACCAACTAAACAAAAGCTCTTTGAAAAGATAAGCATGAATACTAAGAGCAGAGCATGATAGTAGCTATTAAAAGACAAAGAACACACACAGCAAGGATAGACATGAAAATTCTATGTTATGTTCTAGGTAGAAGTGGAGCGTGTTTCTCTCCCACATAAAGAAATGCTGGGTTCCGACTCGTTATGAAAAACTAAAAAGAAAACTAAAAGCAAGACGCTCCAAGTATAGCACATAACACATGAAGTGATAAAAATATAGCGAAACGAAAGACGAACTGATAATTTTGATGGAGAAGGGGATGCACGGGGGCATCCCCAAGCTTAGACGCTTGAGTCTCCTTAAATATTTCTTGGGGGTGCATGGGGGCATCCCCAAGCTTGAGCGCTTGACACTCCTGAATCTTTTTATCATCTTCCCTCGCACACTTGAAAACTCCCTTCATACATAACTCATCATAATCTGATTAGCGAGGTTAGTACCCTTAATAAAATAATTATACCTTGCTGGAAATAAAGATATTCTTGAAGTTCTACTGTTTCTCAAGATTGCCAAAAGGTTTTTGCAAAGAAAAAGCAAGCTCTTGATTTGCAAAATGAAGGAAAGGAAAAACAGGACAGAATCTGTGAAAAACAGAACAGCAGGTAGTAATCGATCTGTTCGGGATACTTCTGCAACTCAAATAAAAAAACTCAGTACAGATGCACAAAGGACAATTATATATAGAACGCTGTCGAAAAAATTCAGACCAAAAAGATGATCTGGTGATTTTATACGAATTTTTCTATCCAAGGACAGAATCTGTTTCCTGGACAGCACCTCACAACTTTTGAACTTTCTAGCAATCAGAGGCTATACTTGGCACAAATATGAAAAGCAAAGATACAATGATGATGCTACAGCAGTAAACAACATCAAGACACAACAAAAGCAAAAAAATTATTCATGTGGGCTGCCTCCCAAAAGCGCTTTCTTTTATGCCTTTAAGCTAGGCATAATGCATAGAAATCAAGTTTTATCAAGAGTAAAAGAATAGCTAGCCCGTACAACGGACTCAAAAGGTAACTTGATCTTCTTTCGAGGGAAGTGTACCATCCCTTTCTTGAGAGGAAACTGAAATTTTATATTACCCTCTTTCATGTCAATGATAGCACCAACGGTGCGCAAAAAGGGACGTCCCAAAATAATTGGACAAGAAGGATCACATTCAATATCCATAATAGTGAAATCAACGGGAACATAATTATCATTAACAACAATAAGAACATCGTCGATCCTCCCCAAGGGTTTCTTTATGGAAGAATCAACGAGACGAACACCAAAAGAACAAGAATCATAAGGTTTCAATTTAAGCATATCATATATCCTTTTGGGCATAACAGAGGTACTAGCTCCAACATCACATAATGCATAGCAAGAGAAGTCATTCAATTTAATTTTTATCATAGGATCCCAACCATCTTCTAGCTTTCTAGGTATGGAGGCTTCTACTCTAAGTTTCTCCTCCCTAGCTTTGATGAGAGCATTAGTGATATGCTCTGTGAAGGCAAGGTTAAGCATGCTAGTGCGGGGGTCTCTAGACATCTTGTGAAGGAAATCAATAACTTCGGTAAGAGTGCAATTATCAAAATCAAGGTCACGAGCATCAAGTAAAGTGGTAGTAGTGTCCTTTAGGTTCACATGTTTGGTAGGTTCTATAGTCATAGCATCACCATTAATAGGTCCATTGGGACCAGGAGTACATTGGGTGCTAAGAGTTTGAACATCCTCAATAACTTGTATAGTAGCAACAGTGTGGTGGGTAGGAAGGCTCTTAATTCTATCCTCTTCCTCCCTTTCTCTAACCCATCTTTCTTTAAGTTTAGCCATCATCCTAATATTTTCATTAATTTTCACTTGAGTAGCATTAATAGGAATGACTTCCCTCTCCTTAAGAGGAGAAGTTTCAATTTTTAGCAATTTTACCTCATTGGCTAAATGGTCTACCTTAAAAGAAAGATCATCTAGTTTATGTAGTTTTTCTTCTACACTCTTATTAAAGGATTTTGGGTAGTGATGAAATTTTTAAGCATAATCTCTAGTTCAGTAGTGGAGTTCTTGGTACTAGGATAAGCATTGTTGTTCCCATAAGAATTAGAGGGGAACGGTCTAGGATTGCTACCAAAGTTACTCCTATAAGCATTGTTGTTAAAATTGTTTCTAGAGATAAAGTTCACATCTACTTGTTCTTGAGCAATCAAAGAATTTAAAGGAACATCGCGAGGATCAACAGTAGATTGCTTCAAAAGTAGAGACATGATCATGTCAACTTTTCATTTAAGGAGGAAATCTCCTCGACAGAGTTTACCTTCCTACCTGTTGGAGAGCGTTCGGTGTGCCATTGGGAATAGTTGGTCATCATCTCATCGAGAAGCTTTGTGGCAGCACCAAGTGTAGTTGACATAAAAGTCCTCCCGCGGCCGAATCTAACAAGTTCCGCGAGGTAAAGTTCAAGCCTGCATAAAAAGTTTGGATAACCATCCAAGTAGTCAAACCATGAGTAGGGACAGATGTCATCCTCTCATTGGACACAAAACGCCTATGATACGTCGACACGTCGCACGGCCCAACAGAGGCCCATTCTTGTGAAAAGGCCGGCCCGTTTGACTTGGTCAAAAGGTGGCGGGCCGGCCCAAGCAGCCTGTTAACGACATGTTCGCATATAGCCCATTTAAAGCTCGCTAACCCAGGGCCCGTTACGACCTATCCGAATTAGGCCTAGTAGCGTCATCTGTGCCGTCCAATATGATTCCAACGCATTTTAAGTTCCGGCCCATGTATGGCCCATTACGTCTTTCAGCCAATATAAGGCCCTTTTGTAACTCTTGGCCCATTAACGGCCCGTGGTGAAACTGGCCCATAATGAACAGTGCATCACTTTATACCCATTAACGGCCCATTAATCCATTGGGCCGTTTGCAGCCCATGTTATCTTTCGGCCTTCCGAGGGCCCATTTATTCTTGGCCCATTAACGACCCGTGGTGAAACTGGCCCGTAATGACCAGTGTATCACTTTATACCCATTAGCGGCCCATTAATCCATTGGGCTGTTTGCAGCCCATGTTATCTTACGGCCTTCTCAGGGCCCATTTATTCTTGGGCTCATTTCCAGCATTCGGTTACTTACGACCCGTTACTGCCATTTTTTGCTTGTGGGCCAAATTCAACCCGTGGTGACAGTAGGCCCGTTTGTGGCCCGTTAATACGTTGGGCCGTTTTCATAGTGTCATCAAATACGGCCTATTAATGACGGCCCATTATGGTCGACCCATGAACGGACGACTCCAACAATAGCCCGTTTACGGCCATAATGCGGTCTGCTTTTGGCCCATGTTGGGCCAATCGATCATTCGGCCCGTCTAAGGCCCATTGATGATACGGCCCGTAGAAGGCCCATTGTCTCTACGGACCGTAGAAGGCCCATTGTTTCTACGGCCCGTAGGAAGCCCAGTGTCACTACAGTAAATATGTAGCCCATGGCCTGTTAAAGGCGGGAAACTACTATAGGTTAAGACCTGCTAATGGCCCAAGGTGATTATAGGCCCATATGAGTAACGGGCTGGCCTGAAGAGCGATAACACTGAGATCCACTGAACCTTCCGGCCTAAATTACAGCATTCCGACCCAAGAATAAACCTAGACTATACAACAAAGAAATTACGTCATATTACATCCACTGGGAATCAAAGTTCGCTACCGGTGATAATAAAGCGCAACATGACTACGGATTTCATACACTGGGCATCAAAGGTCGCCACGAGTGCATATAAACGCGCCGACAAAAGAATATACAAAACTGGGCCCCGCAAGAAGCCAAACAAGCTGACGAGACCTCAGTTGTGTCAATGATAGATGCTTCATCCCTAGCTGTATGGCACCATATTGCGCAAGGCAGTCCCCTGACATCTTCATTACATCTTTGACTTCAAGTCGGAACTGAGCTGAAGCAAGCCTTTCCGCTTTAAGTTGAGACTGAAGAAGTCGAATTGATTGAGGCAGGGACTGCAGAGAGGTTGCCTCACACCTGCTGGTGAGTAGGTTCAACTCACTGTCTTCATCAAGACAGGACCTTGGGGTCATCTCGCTGTCCTCAAGATGGTTTGGCTCACTATCTTTCCTAAAGTTCTACCTAGCATAAGAGATACGACTCTGAAAGAAAAACAATGAGACACGTAACATGTTTCACAATTATATAAGTAAATAAATGGATCTGTTCTGCATAAGGAACATGTTTTTACAAGTACAATTTAAAACTGGTAGTTGTTGCAAACATCCAATCAAATGTAAACAGTAGTGGAGGAAATGATGCCTATCCAAATCTATACTAGAACAAAGTTTGAAGGCTTGAGAAGGATGAACTTACATTACATGTTAACATGGGCTCGACAAAGCCCTTCTCCATGTTGATGGAAAGACAATTCAAATAATTCCCCAAAGAAAATTCTTTATAAGCGTTTCCATTATTCTACATTTTGCAAAGAGTAAATATAGATCAAATAATATTGGAAGAAATAGAGGATAATGAAGCTCAGGTGCAGACTGATGATACATAATCAAATAGCAATTAATTAAGTACAGCTTTACAAGGCAAAAGGTACTGACAAGAGGAATGGAGATATCAACATGTGTAGTGGCATTGGCTTTACTCAACATTTCGGCAAGAGTAAATGTAGATATGATAATTTGGAGAAAGTGGAGGGCAGGGCAGATAAGACGCTGAGTAATGCTAGACAATCAACTATCTCGCGATGCATGTACAGTAATACCACCACCGTCCGTTATTAGTTTTCGCTCAAATGGATGTATCTAGCACTATTAAGTTCTAAAATACATCCAATTGATCAAAAATTAATTCGATACAGAGGGAGTACATGACAACAGGTACTTACATGAGCAATCCAAAACTTCATAATCATTGTGTTAATTCTACATTTATCTAAGAGCAAATATAGATCTTATAATTTCAAGAAAATGGAGGATAAAGAAGCGAACATTTACAGTCATGCTACATAATCAAACAGCAATGAGTGTAAGTATGCTGACAAAGGGCAAGAGGTACTTACAAGAGCAATGCAGAGCGCAGTATTGT
The DNA here is from genome assembly GCA_902687465.1 of Secale cereale. NCBI lineage: Eukaryota > Viridiplantae > Streptophyta > Magnoliopsida > Poales > Poaceae > Secale > Secale cereale. The sequence goes on along the minus strand of LR738710.1, from coordinate 43,794,824 downwards.
CGTGAGATCCTATGATCCTTTGAGCAAGGAGATTCATCTGAAATTAGTTTTCATACAAGAGAGAAGGTAAGGCACATGCAGAAATTTAGGAGTTCAAAATTTGAATTGATATCATAGACAGTACCTGACGCTGGGCTGTCAGCAGTTCTAATAGGGGTTTGGCCACTAGAGTAGGGGTAAAGTCTGTTACAGTTGGGCCTGTGTTTTCTGTGGCTGCTGATCTATCTGATTTAATAGGTATCACTACCTTCTCCAAATACCTAGTTTGTACTCCTTGAGGATCCGCAATCACCCTCTTCCTTTTGGACATCTATTACGAAAAAACAACATTTAACTGGAAAAACATAGTATGACGACACATGGAATAGGTACAGAAAATGGATTGGTATTGCATATACTCATATATGATTCTTAAACTAAGCAGATGGTGTAACAAAGTAGAAGTAATGCAAGAGGTCAGATGCAAAATATGTGCGACCAATACAACCTTGCCAAGTTAGAGCATGCACCTTGATGGGTGAACAAGATAGGCCATCCTCCACCATGCCAAGTTTGTTAGCTAGTGGGTTGTTCCGTAATATTCCTCTCGTGCGCCCATTCTCATATTCATTTTGATAATGTTCAATACCTGACATGCATGAAAACATAAAAACAAGTGAGATTATCTTTGTAATGCAGAAGTGATTCTAATCTAATACTTCCTCCCTGTAAACCCCTTTGTGCTATCTCTGCAATTCTTCTAAGAGGTGCCATGCATGCTGTAATTTGGTGTGTGCATTAATATAATGTGGCCTACTACTCAAAATATGAGAGCTCCAGAAGTGATGATACTTCGCAGATGACAGCTTCAACATATAGTAAAGAAGAACAAGTCGACCTGACCTGACAGATTCAAAATATACTAAGGGAGGGATCATCTTAAAGAAGAGTAGAAGAGCAAGCAGATTGAAGATATTACAAGTCTTTCTATACATGATGAGTATAGTGTTGGCCACCCATAATGAACCAGAGCGCACAGAGAAATACTATTCCTTCCGGTCTCTCCATATGTGGCTCACATGCATTTCAAAATTAAAGTAGGAACATTTAGCTGACCAATTAAACATCTCCCAGTTTTACTAATATCAGCATAATATCAGGTTTGAATTTGTACAACTAAGCTTGTTTAGCCCGATGGGTGGAGCAATGCTATTACGACACGAACCACGTAGGCTGATCGTGGTCATCATAAAATGGGGAAACTGTAAGCATGATGAGTATAGTGTTGACCGTGGCAGTGAGATGGCAGGTCTGAAGCTGCAAACCGCGCAAAGGATAGTTAGCAACAGATATTTGCTTTGAAATAACAACTAAGATTTGGTATGGCCAATAAAGTACAATCAACAAGTGACAAAGAAATGCAATTCTGCTGTCTCTCTATATGTCGCGACATGCATTTAGAAACTCAAGTGGGACCTTTAGCTAACCAATTAAATGTGTTTGTTAACTAATATCAATATTATATCACAATCATATCTGAACAACTAAGCTTTGGAATTTTGAGTGTTGTGTTGTTTAGCTTGAAGGGTGGAGTAATGCTAGTATGACAAAAAGCACCTACGCAGATCATAGTAGAGTAGATAAAAGGGGAAAACCCTAAGCATCAAGAGTAAAATCAGGAAAGTGGAACTAGCTGGACCAGTGGGTGGCGCACATGCTTTTCGAAACGAATATAGGAACATTAGGTGACTGATAACCCACAAGTGTAGAGGATCGCAACAGTTTTCGAGGGTAAAGTAATCAACCCAAATTTGTTGATTCGACACAAGGGGAGCCAAAGAATACTCTTAAGTATTAGCAGCTGAGTTGTCAATTCAACCACACCTGGAAACTTAGTATCTACAACAAGATAGTTTAGTAGCAAAGTAATATGATAGTGGCGGTAGCAGCAATAAAAGTAACGATAGTGTTTTTGTGGTTTTTGTGATAGTAGCAACAGAAAAGTAAATAAGCAACAAGCAATATATGTAAAGCTCGTAGGCATTGGATCGGTGATGGGAAATTATGTCGGATGCAATTCATCATGTAGAAGTTATAACCTAGGGTGACATAGAACTAGCTCCAGTTCATCAATGCAATGTAGGCATGTATTTCGAATATAGTCATACATGCTTATGGAAAAGAACTTGCATGACATCTTTTGTCCTACCCTCCCATGGCAGCGGGATCCTATTGGAAACTAAGGGATATTAAGGCCTCCTTTTAATAGAGTACCGGACCAAAGCATTAACACATAGTGAATACATGAACTCCTCAAACTATGGTCATCACCGGGAGTGGTCCCGATTATTGTCACTTCGGGGTTGCCGGATCATAACACATAGTAGGTGATTATAATCTTGCAAGATAGGATCAAGAACACACACATATTCATGAAAACATAATAGGTTCAGATCTGAAATCATGGCACTCCGGCCCTAGTGACAAGCATTAAGCATAGCAAAGTCATAGCAACATCAATCTCAGAACATAGTGGATACTAGGGATCAAAGCCTAACAAAACTAACTCGATTGCATGATAGATCTCATCCAACCCATCACCGTCCAGCAAGCCTACGATGGAATTACTCACGCACGGCGGTGAGCATCATGGAATTGGTGATGGAGGAAGGTTGATGATGACGATGGCGACGATCTCCACTCTCCGGAGCCCCGAACGGACTCCAGATCAGCCCTCCCGAGAGAGATTAGGGCTTGGCGGCGGCTCCGTCTCGTGAAACGCGATAATTCCTTCTCCTCGATTTTTTCTCCCCGAAAGTGAAGATATAGGATCTGGGGGTACGTCGGTAAGTCACCGGGGGCCCACAAGGCAGGGGGGCACGCCCTGGGCAGGGGGCGCGTCCCCCACCCTCGTGGATAGGCCCTGGACCCCCTAGTGTGGATCTTCTTGCAGATATTTTTTATATTTTCCAAAATAATTCTCCGTTGATTTTCAAGTGATTCCGAGAACTTTTTATTCTGCACAAAAACAACACCATCCCAGTTCTGCTGAAAACTGCGTCAGTCCGGGTTAGTTCCATTCAAATCATGCAAGTTAGAGTCCAAAACAAGGGCAAAAGGGTTTGGAAAAGTAGATACGTTGGAGACGTATCAACTCCCCCAAGCTTAAACCTTTGCTTGTCCTCAAGCAATTCAGTTTATAAACTGAAAGTGATAAAGAAAAACTTTGACAAACTCTATTTGCTCTTGTTGTTGTAAATATGTAACCTATCATTCAGGTTTTTAACAAGATCGTGAACTAACCACTTTCACAATAATTTTCAGGTCTCAAGACTACTCACATCAATGGCATAATCAACTAGCGAGCAATAATAATAAACCTCGGATGACAACACTTTCTCAAAACAATCATGATATGATATAACAAGATGGTATCTCGCTAGCCCTTTCTGAGACCGCAAAACATAAATGCAGAGCACCTTTAAATATGAAGGACTGACTAGACATTGTAATTCATGGTAAAAGAGATCCAGTCATGATCATACTCAATGCAAATTAATAGTAATACATGCAACGACAGAGGTGCTCTCCTACTGGTGCTCTTTGATAAGAGGATGATGACTCTGCATAAAAGTAAATAGATAGTCCCTTCGCAGAGGGAAGCAGGGATTTGTAGAGGTGCCAGAGCTCGATTTTAAATAGAGATGAATAACATTTTGAGCGGTATACTTTCATTGTCAACATAACAACCAAGAATATCGATATCTCCCATGCTATGCACATTATAGGCGGTTCCCAAATAGAATGGTAAAGTTTATACTGCCCCAACCACCAACAAGCACACTCCACGGCTAGCCCAAAACAACGGGTACCATCCAAACCAGCAACAACCCTAGGGGAGTTTTGTTTAATTATTATGATTTTGAGCATGGGACTGGGCATCCTGATTACCAGCCATTTTCTCATGAATGATGAGCGGAGTCCACTCATCGTGAGAATAACCCACCTAGGATGGAAGATATAGACATCCCTAGTTGATACATGAGCTGTTCGAGCATACAAAACAGAATTTCATTTGAAGGTTTAGAGTTTGGCACATACAAATTTACTTGGAATGGCAGGTAAATACCGCATATAGGAAGGTATGGTGGACTCGTATGGGATAACTTTGGGGTTTATGGAAGTGGATGCACAAGCAGTATTCCCGCTTAGTACAGGTGAAGGCTAGAAAAGTACTGGGAAGCGACCAGCTAGAGAGCAACAACGGTCATGAACATGCATTAAAATTAATCAACAATGAATGCAAGCATGAGTAGGATATAAATCACCATGAACATAAATATCGTGAAGGCTATGTTGATTTGTTTCAACTACATGCGTGAACATGTGCCAAGTCAGATCACTTAAATCGTTCAAAGGAGGATACCACCCATCATACCACATCACAACCATTTTAATATCATGTTGGCACGCAAGATAGACCATTATAAACTCTCAGCTAATTAAGCATGGCATAAGCAGCTATGATCTCTAATTGTCATTGCAAGCATGTTTCATTCATAACAAGCTGAATCAGGAACGATGAGCCATCATATTTACAAAAACAAGAGAGGTCGAGTTCGTACCAGCTTTTCTAATCTCAATTAGTTCATCATATATCATCCTTATTGCCTTTCACTCGCACGACCGAACGGTGTGGATAATAATAATAGTGCACATGCATTGGACTAAGCTGGAATCTGCAGACATTTAATACAAGAGAGAAGACAAGGTAATATGGCTCAAGGTTAAATCTACAACAAAGAAAATGAGAGCCACTAAGCATTTCTATCATGGTCTTCTACTCTTTAACCCCCAAAGAAAATAAAAGAAACTATTTACACGAGAAAGCTCCCAACAAGCAAAAGAAGAACGGGAAATCTTTTTGGGTTTTCAAATTTCAACTACTACTACAAGCAAAGAAAGTAAACTAGCTAGAAGCTACAACTGATATTTTTTCGTTTTTCTCGGTTTTTCTAGCACACAAGAAAAATACTAAGAAAAAGAAATTGAAACTAAGCATGGATGGTACAGTGAAAGAGTGTGAGCACCGACAACTAGAATAAGTGTGAACATGAATGTAAAGTCGGTGAGAAACACGTACTCCCCCAAGCTTAGGCTTTTGGCCTAAGTTGGTCTATGGCCAGGGATCAAAGCCACTCCCTCTAGTGTACTGAGATGCATCCTCTGGGTGCCACTGGTTGGCGAGCTCATCCAGCTCCCACCCATAAACAGATTGACGAGAAGGATCAAGTGGTGGCTCCGGCTCAGGCTCTGAAGCTTGTGTTGGGGAACGTAGTATTTAAAAATTTCCTACGATCACGCAAGATCTATCTACCAGATGCATAGCAACGAGAGGGAAGAGTGTGTCTACGTACCCTCGTAGACCGGAAGCGGAAGCGTCAAGTGACGCGGTTGATGTAGTCGAACTACTTCGCGATCCAACCGATCAAGCACCGAACGTACGGCACCTCCGCGTTCAGCACACGTTCAGCTTGATGACGTCCCACGAGCTCTTGATCCAGTTGAGCTTCATGGGAGAGTTTCGTCAGCACGACGGCGTGGTGACGGATATGATGTATTCACCGACGCAGGGCTTCGCCTAAGCACCGCGACGGTATGACCGAGGTGTGTTTCTGTGGAGGGGGGCACCGCACACGGCTGGAACAATTCAACTTGTGTGTCTTTGGGTGCCCCCCTGCCCCCGTATATAAAGTTGCAAGGGGAGAGGCCGGCCGGCCCTTGTTTGGTGCGGCTAGGGGTGCAATCCTACTAGGAATAGGATTGCAATCCTATTCCTAGTAGGAACCACCAAAGAAGGAAGAGAGGGAAAGGAAAAGAGGGAGAGGTGGAGCCCCCCAATCCTAGTCCAACTAGGAACCCTAGGTGGGGCGCCGGCCAGCCCCTATGGGCTGCCTCTCTCTTTTCCATAAGGCCCACTATGGACCATCCCCCCTCGTAGGGGGTTCCGGTAACCCCCTCCGGCAATCCCGTTAAATCCGAAACTTTTCCGGAACACTTCCAGTGTCCGAATATAGTCGTCCAATATATCAATCTTTATGTCTCGGACATTCCGAGACTCCTCGTCATGTCTGTGATCTCATGCGGGACTCCGAACTACCTTCGGTACATCAAAACTCATAAACTCATAATACCGATCGTCATCAAACGTTAAGCGTGCGGACCCTACGGGTTCGAGAACTATGTAGACATGACCGAGACTCATCTCCGGTCAATAACCAATAGCGGAACCTGGATGTTCATATTGGCTCCTACATATTCTACGAAGATCTTTTATCGGTCAAAACCGCATAACAACATACGTTGTTCCTTTTGTCATCGGTATGTTACTTGCCCGAGATTCGATCGTCGGTATCTCCATACCTAGTTCAATCTCGTTACCGGCAAGTCTCTTTACTCGTTCCGTAACACATCATCTCGTGACTAACTCATTAGTCTTTTGCTTGCAAGGCTTATTGTGATGTGTGTTACCGAGAGGGCCCAGAGATACCTCTCCGACACTCGGAGTGACAAATCCTAATCTTGATCTATGCCAACAGCACGAATACTTTCGGAGACACCTGTAGAGCATCTTTATGATCACCCAGTTACGTTGTGACGTTTAATAGCACACAAGGTGTTCCTACGGTATTCGGGAGTTGCATAATCTCATAGTCATAGGAACATGTATAAGTCATGAAGAAAGCAATAGCAGTAAAACTAAACGATCATAGTGCTAAGCTAACGGATGGGTCTTGTCCATCACATCATTCTCCTAATGATGTGATCCCGTTGATCAAATGACAACTCATGTCTATGGTTAGGAAACATAACCATCTTTGATCAATGAGCTAGTCTAGTAGAGGCATACTAGGGACACTCTGTTTTGTCTATGTATTCACACATGTACTAAGTTTCCGGTTAATACAATTCTAGCATGAATAATAAACATTTATCATGATATAAGGAAATATAAATAACAACTTTATTATTGCCTCTAGGGCATATTTCCTTCAGTCTCCCACTTGCACTAGAGTCAATAATCTAGCTCACATCGCCATGTGATTTAATACCGATAGTTCACATCGTTATGTGAATAACACCCATAGTTCACATCGCCATGTGACCAACACCCAAAGGGTTTACTAGAGTCAATAATCTAGTTCACATCGCTATGTGATAAATACCCAAGAGTAATAAGGTGTGATCATGTTTTGCTTGTGAGAGAAGTTTAGTCAACGGGTCTGTCACATTCAGATCCGTATGTATTTCGCAAATTTCTATGTCTACAATGCTCTGCATGGAGCTACTCTAGCTAATTGCTCCCACTTTCAATACGCATCCATATTGATACTTAGAGTCATCTGGATTTAGTGTCAAAGCTTGCATCGGCGTAACCCTTTACGACGAACTCTTTATCACCTCCATAATCGAGAAACATTTCCTTAGTTATCCAGTTACTAAGGATAATTTTGACCGCTGTACAGTGATATACTCCTGGATCACTATTGTACCCCCTTGACAAACTCATGGCAAGGTACACAACATGTTTGGTACACATCATGGCATACTTTATAGAACCTATGGCTGAGGCATAGGGAATGACTTTCATTCTCTCTATATTTTTCTGCCGTGGTCTGGCATTGAGTCTTACTCAACTTCATACCTTGTAATACAGGCAAGAACCCTTTCTTTGACTGATCCATTTTGAACTTCTTCAAAATCTTATCAAGGTATGTGCTTTGTGAAGGTCCAATTAAGCGTCTTGATCTATCTCTATAGATCTTGATGCCTAATATATAAGCAGCTTCACCGAGGTCTTTCATTGAAAAACTCTTATTCATGTATCCTTTTATGCTATCCAGAAATTCTATATCATTTCCAATCAACAATATGTCATCCACATATAATATTAGAAATGCTATAGAGCTCCCACTCACTTTCTTGTAAATACAGACTTCTCCAAAAGTCTGTATAAATCCATATGATTTGATCACCTCATCAAAGCGTATATTCCAACTCCGAGATGCTTGTACCAGTCCATAGATGGATCGCTGGAGCTTGCATACTTTGTTAGCACCTTTTGGATCAACAAAACCTTCTGGTTGCATCATATACAACTCTTCTTTGAGATATCCATTCAGGAATGCAGTTTTGACATCCATTTGCCAGATTTCATAAAATGCTGCAATTGCTAACATGATTCGGACAGACTTAAGCATCGCTACGGGTGAGAAAGTCTCATCGTAGTCAACTCCTTGAACTTGTCGAAACCCTTTCGCAACAAGTCGAGCTTTGTAAACAGTAACATTACCGTCTGCGTCGGTCTTCCTCTTGAAGATCCATTTATTTTCGATGGCCTGCCGATCATCGGGCAAGTCAACCAAAGTTCTCACTTTGTTCTCATACATGGATCCCATCTCAGATTTCATGGCCTCAAGCCATTTTGCGGAATCTGGGCTCATCATCACTTCCTCATAGTTCGTTGGTTCATCATGGTCTAGTAACATGATTTCCAGAACTGGGTTGCCATACCACTCTGTTGCGGAACGTATTCTGGTTGATCTACGACGTTCAGTAGAAACTTGATCCGAAGTTTCATGATCATCATCATTAACTTCCTCACTGATTGGTGTAGGAATCACTGGAACAATTTTCTGTGATGTACTACTTTCCAATCCGGGAGAAGGTACAATTACCTCATCAAGTTCTACTTTCCTCCCACTCACTTCTTTCGAGAGAAACTCCTTCTCTAGAAAGGATCCACTCTTAGCAACAAAGACCTTGCCTTCGGATCTGTGATAGAAGGTGTACACAACAATTTCTTTTGGGTATCCTATGAAGATTTACTTCTCCGATTTGGGTTCGAGCTTATCATGTTGAAACTTTTTCACATAAGCATTGCAGTCCCAAACTTAAAGAAATGACAGCTTAGGTTTCTCGTCAAACCATAGTTCATACGGTGTCATCTCCACGGATTTAGATGGTGCCCTATTTAACATGAATGTAGCTGTCTCTAATGCATAACCCCAAAAGCGATAGTGGTAGATCGGTAAGAGACATCATCGATCGCACCATATCTAATAAAGTACGGTTATGACGTTCGGACACACCATTACACTGTGGTGTTCCAGGTGGCGTGAGTAGTGAAACTATTTCACATTGTTTTTACTGAAGGCCAAACTCGCTAACTCAAATATTTTACCTCTACGATCATATCGTAGAAACTCTTATTTTCTTGTTACGATGATTCTCCACTTCACTCTGAAATTCTTTGAACTTTTCAAATGTTTCAGACTTGTGTTTCATTAAGTAGATATACCCATATCTGCTCAAATCATCAGTGAAGGTCAGAAAATAACGATTCCCGCCGTTAGCTTCAACACTCATTGGTCTGCATACATCAGTATGTATGATTTCCAACAACTCTGTTGCTCGCTCCACAGTTCCGGAGAACGGAGTTTTAGTCATCTTGCCCATGAGGCATGGTTCGCAAGCACCAAGTGATTCATAATCAAGTGATTTCAAAAAGTCCATCACTATGGAGTTTCTTCATGCGCTTTACACCAATATGACCTAAACGACAGTGCCACAAATAAGTTGCACTATCATTATTAACCTTGCATCTTTTGGCTTCAATATTATGAATATGTGTATCACACGATCGAGATCCAACAAACCATTTTCATTGGGTGTATGACCATAGAAGGTTTTATTCATGTAAACAGAACAACAATTATTCTCTAACTTACATGAATAACCGTATTGCAATAAACATGATCAAATCATATTCATGCTCAATACAAACACCAAATAACACTTATTTAGGTTCAACACTAATCCCGAAAGTATAGGGAGTGTGCGATGATGATCATATCAATCTTGGAACTACTTCCAATACACATCGTCACTTCATCCTTTAACTAGTTTCTGTTCATTATGCAACTCCCATTTCGAGTTACTACTCTTTAGCAACTGAACCAATATCAAATACCGAGGGGTTGCTATGAACACTAGTAAAATACACATCAATAATCTGTATATCAAATATACCTTTGTTCACTTTGTCATCCTTCTTATCCGTCAAATATCTAGGGCAGTTCCACTTCTAGTGACCATTTCCTTTGCAGTAGAAGCACTTAGTTTCAGGCTTGAGTTTAGCTTTGGGTTTCTTCACGGGAGTGACAACTTGCTTGTCATTCTTCTTGAAGTTCCCCTTCTATCCCTTTGCCCTTTACTTGAAACAAGTGGTCTGGTTAACCATCAACACTTGATGCTCTTTCTTGATTTCTACCTTCGCCGATTTCAGCATCGTGAAGAGCCCGGGAATTACTTTCGTCATCCCTTGCATATTATAGTTCATCACGAAGTTCTACTAACTTGGTGATAGTGTCTAGAGAACTTTGTCAATTACTATCTTATATGGAAGATTAACTCCCACTTGATTCAAGCAATTGTACTACCCAGACAATCTGAGCACATGCTCACTGGTTGAGCTATTCTCCTCCATCTTGTAGGCAAAGTACTGTCAGAGGTCTTATACCTCTCGACACGGGCATGAGTATGAAATACTAATATCAACTCTTGGAACATCTCATATGCTCCGTGGCGTTTCAAAATGTTTTTGAAGTCCCGGTTATAAGCCGTAAAGCATGGTGCACTAAACTATCAAGTAGTCATCATATCGAGCTTTTGTCAAAACGTTCATAACGTCTACATCTGCTCCTGCAATAGGTCTGTCACCTTGCGGTGCATCAAGGGAATAATTCTTCTGTGCAGCAATGAGGATAATCCTTAGATCACGGAACAATTCCGCATCATTGCTACTAACATCTTTCAACTTGGTTTTCTCTAGGAACATATAAAAAATAAACGTGGAGCAACATCACGAGCTATTGATCTACAACATAGATATGCTAATACTACCAGGACTAAGTTCATGATAAATTAAAGTTCAATTAATCATATTACTTAAGAACTCCCACTTAGATAGACATCCCTCCGGTCATCTAAATGATCACGTGATCCAAATCAACTAAACCATGTCCGATCATCACGTGAGATGGAGTAGTTTCAATGGTGAACATCTTATGTTGATCATATCTACTATATGATTCACGCTCGACCTTTCGGTCTCCAGTGTTCCAAGGCCATATCTGCATATGCTAGGCTCGTCAAGTTTAACCCGAGTATTCTGCGTGTGCAAAACTGGCTTACACCCGTTGTATTTGAACGTAGAGCTTATCACACCCGATCATCACGTGGTGTCTCGGCACGACGAACTTTCGCAACGGTGCATACTCAGGGAGAACACTTATACCTTGAAATTTAGTAAGGGATCATCTTATAATGCTACCGTCGTTCTAAGAAAAATAAGAAGCATAATAAGATAAACATCACATGTAATCAAAATATGTGACATGATATGGCCATCATCATCTTGTGCTTTTGATCTCCATCTCCAAAGCAGCTTCATGATCACCTTCGTCACCGGCGCGACACCTTGATCTCCATCGTAGCATCGTTGTCGTCTCGCCAACTATTGCTTCTACGACTATCGCTACCGCTTAGTGATAAAGTAAAGCAATTACATGGCGATTGCATTTCATACAATAAAGCGACAACCATATGGCTCCTGCCAGTTGCCGATAACATTACAAAACATGATCATCTCATACAAAACCGTATAACTCATCATGTCTTGACCATATCACATCACAACATGCCCTGCAAAAACAAGTTAGACGTCCTCTACTTTGTTGTTGCAAGTTTTACGTGGCTGCTACGGGCTTAGCAAGAACCGTTCTTACCTACGCATACAAAACCACAACGATGTTTCATCAAGTATGTGCTGTTTTAACCTTCACAAGGACCGGGCGTAGCCACACTTGATTCAGCTAAAGTGAGAGAGACAGACACACGCCAGTCACCTTTAAGCAACAAGTGCTCATAACGGTGAAACCAGTCTCGCGTAAGCGTACGCGTAATGTCGGTCCGGGCCGCTTCATCTCACAATACCGCCGAAGCAAAGTATGACATGCTGATAAGCAGTATGACTAGTATCGCCCACAACTCATTGTGTTCTACTCGTGCATATCATCTACGCATAGACCTGGCTCATGATGCCACTGTTGGGGAACGTAGTATCTAAAAATTTCCTACGATCACGCAAGATCTATCTACCAGATGCATAGCAATGAGAGGGAAGAGTGTGTCTACGTACCCTCGTAGACCGGAAGCGGAAGCGTCAAGTGACGCGGTTGATGTAGTCGAACTTCTTCGTGATCCAACCGATCAAGCACCGAACGTACGGCACCTCCGCGTTCAGCACACGTTCAGCTTGATGACGTCCCACGAGCTCTTGATCCAGTTGAGCTTCACGGGAGAGTTTCGTCAGCACGACGGCGTGGTGACGGATATGATGTATTCACCGGCGCAGGGCTTCGCCTAAGCACCGCGACGGTATGACTGAGGTGTGTTTCTGTGGAGGGGGGCACCGCACACGGCTGGAACAATTCAACTGGGGTGTCTTTGGGTGCCCCCTGCCCCCGTATATAAAGGAGCAAAGGGGGAGGCCGGCCGGCCCTTGTTTGGTGCGGCTAGGGGTGTAATCCTACTAGGAATAGGATTGCAATCCTATTCCTAGTAGGAACCACCAAAGAAGGAAGAGAGGGAAAGGAAAAGAGGGAGAGGTGGCGCCCCCCAATCCTAGTCCAACTAGGAACCCTAGGTGGGGCGCCGGCCAGCCCCTATGGGCTGCCTCTCTCTTTTCCATTAGGCCCACTATGGACCATCCCCCCTCGTAGGGGGTTCCGGTAACCCCCTCCGGCAATCCCGTTAAATCCGAAACTTTTCCGGAACACTTCCGGTGTCCGAATATAGTCGTCCAATATATCAATCTTTATGTCTCGGACATTCCGAGACTCCTCGTCATGTCCGTGATCTCATCCGGGACTCCGAACTACCTTCGGTACATCAAAACTCATAAACTCATAATACCGATCGTCATCAAACGATAAGCGTGCGGACCCTACGGGTTCGAGAACTATGTAGACATGACCGAGACTCATCTCCGGTCAATAACCAATAGCGGAACCTGGATGTTCATATTGGCTCCTACATATTCTACGAAGATCTTTTATCGGTCAAAACCGCATAACAACATACGTTGTTCCTTTTGTCATCGGTATGTTACTTGCCCGAGATTCGATCGTTGGTATCTCCATACCTAGTTCAATCTCGTTACCGGCAAGTCTCTTTACTCGTTCCGTAACACATCATCTCGTGACTAACTCATTAGTCTTTTGCTTGCAAGGCTTATTGTGATGTGTGTTACCGAGAGGGCCCAGAGATACCTCTCCGACACTCGGAGTGACAAATCCTAATCTTGATCTATGCCAACACCACGAATACTTTCGGAGACACCTGTAGAGCATCTTTATGATCACCCAGTTATGTTGTGACGTTTGATAGCACACAAGGTGTTCCTACGGTATTTGGGAGTTGCATAATCTCATAGTCATAGGAACATGTATAAGTCATGAAGAAAGCAATAGCAGTAAAACTAAACGATCATAGAGCTAAGCTAACGGATGGGTCTTGTCCATCACATCATTCTCCTAATGATGTGATCCCGTTGATCAAATGACAACTCATGTCTATGGTTAGGAAACATAACCATCTTTGATCAATGAGCTAGTCTAGTAGAGGCATACTAGGGACACTCTGTTTTGTCTATGTATTCACACATGTACTAAGTTTCCGGTTAATACAATTCTAGCATGAATAATAAACATTTATCATGATATAAGGAAATATAAATAACAACTTTATTATTGCCTCTAGGGCATATTTCCTTCAGCTTGTGCCTAGCCTTGGTACTTGTAGAAGGCATCTGATGTGATGATGTATACGCCTCTAGACAGATCAAACAAAGATGGTGCAGGCAAGGTAACAATTTCACAATACATTTCATCAAACCTCAATTTATAATTAAGCTGCCTATTCTTGTCTTTAACAATAAAGTCATGAGCTACCATGCTCTTGTAGTCTAGATAAACAGGGGCAAGCAATTTTTCTTCCTTCTCATGGTGCCTAATAGATATATTAAAATATTCAGCAAGGCGAGAAGCAAAGATGCCTCCAAAGACAGGCCCCTTTGAGCGGTTCAGACTCAATCGTCTGGCAACGACGGCGCCCAAGCTGAAAGTTGTGTCTAGAAACAAAGCATGGCGTAAAATGATAATATCAGGGGTACTGAGATTCCCACTATTCCCCCGACCAATTAAACATCTACTAGCAAATAAGGCAAAGTAGCGCAGAACAGGGAGGTGTATACTAGTGATTCTTGCCCCTGAAACTTGTCTCGTTTCCCCTACGGCTATCATGTCAATGAACCCTTCTACGTCTTCACGGCGTGGTTCATCAAGTCTACCTCCAAAGGGTACTTTGCATATTTCACAAAAGTCTAAGAGTGATATCTCCTTAATCACATCATATAAATGGAACTCCACCATAGGTGGTGTTTTCCTAGAATGAAAATGAAAGCTTTGCGTGAAAATATTGGTGAGTAAGAGATACTGTTCTTTCAGGTCGTGGAGGAAGTCGGCGAGGCCTGCATTATTTGCCAACCAATAAAAGTCTTCGTAAATCCCGGCAGACATCATGAAATCATTACAAGGCCATTCACACGGTCGAACTTCCGCCATACGAGGAAGATTATACTTGGGCTTCTTATTTTTTCTTTCTTCTTCTCCTCTGAACTCTTGCTGGAGGAGCCCCTCAACAATCTTTTTAACATTTTCCTTTTCTGAAAATTTCTGAAATTTTTAGTATCTCACAATAAAAGTTAACCAAACTCAACAAGATTGATAGCAACAACTCCTACTAGTGCCTAGAGACTATATCATGCATTAGAAATACTTGGGACCAAGAAAATTTGACATGCAAGCTCAAGAACAAGGTCACCACAGCAGCATAAATTCGCAACAATAAAGCACTAGAACAAAAACTAATTGGACCAATGGAGGAGTCACCTACCAGGGAACAATCTCCCCAAACAGTTTGGTGAATGGTGCTTTGAGCAAGGAGATCGAAATAGCAGCAAGATGAGCTAGAACTCTGGTTTGAGCTGGTTGGTGATTTTTTTGGGAGGAAGAAGAAGAGCATGGGTGCAGGAATAAGTGGAGGGGGGCCACGTGGGGCCCATGAGGCAGGGGGCGCGCCCTGGACCCTCATAGCCACGTGCTGGCTCCCCTCGGTGTGTGTTTAGTGCCATATTTCCTCAAATATTCTAGAAAAAATCATATTTCATTTTCATGGCATTTGGAGAACTTTTATTTTTGGATTTTTTTATTGCACGGATAAGTCTGGAAATAGACAGAAAATACTATTTTGCTTTATTTATCCTAATTAACAGAAAGTAAAAGGAGGGTTCAGAAGGTTGTGCTATTTAGATTCACCTATCCCATGCTCATCAAAAGGAATCCATTAACAAGGTTGATCAGGTCTTGTTAATAAACTCTTTCCGAGTAACATGAGACCGGAGAATTTTCGAATAATACTAGGTTACCTCAATGGGGATATGTATGTCCCCAACAATAAGGATGTTGTCGGGGAAACTGGTCGCCCACGAACACCTATGGGACCGAAGCCCCTTTTCGGTACGGCAAGGGAGCGGAGGGAGCACAAAGAGCGGATCGAGGTGCACACGCAAGCAGTTTACCCAGGTTCGGGGCGCACGGATGCGTAAAACCCTACTCCTGCCTTGGTTTGTTATTGAGTTCTTGGCTCGGGAGCAAGAAGATCTACAGTGCTTGAGGCTAGCTACACCGAGCGTGGGAGTGATCGAGAGTTCAGAACCTCCTCTACGTTGTGCATGGGCCTCCTTTTATAGGTCAAAGGGGTCACCGACAGGTGGCAACGTAGGTGAGGGTAAAAACGTAAAAGTGGTGGTAGTTGTAACAGTGTATGTACAGTGTTTTGTACCTAACCCTGACGGCGGGGGACAAGGGCATTGAATGCCCGTCACCGTCGCCCCAAATAGTGCAAAAAGCGTCCGTCCGGGCGTCTCCGTTCGCCACGATGGTGGCCTCGTCATCGTGGCTTGCCACCGTGTACCCCAGGCTGCACAGCTCTCCGCCACGTGCCCCTGGAAGGGCCCCAGGGCGACGCGTGGCCAGATGAGCTGGAGCGCAGGCACACAGTGAAAGCTTGCCGTGGCAAGAGCCTTGCCGCGGTCGCTACCTTGCCGCGCCCGGAAGCTTGTCGCTCTCCGGGCCTTGCCGGGGCGCGCGATGCGCCACGGCGAGTCTTCTGAAATGCCATGCTCTGTCCTTCCTGGCAAGCTCCTCTTGCCAGGGTCTTGTGCTAAAGGTATGGTCTTGAGCCTGGCACGGCCTTCCCGGCAAGCTCCTCTTGCCGGGGCCTTGTTTCTTTAACTTGAATACTTTGTTCTTGAATGGCTCTAAAGGATCCAGAGCGGGCCTTGGCGGGCGCGTGGCGAGCCCGACCACGGGACGCTGCTACTGCCCGTGCACAAGTCGGGATACTAAGGTACCCCTACTTTAGTACACCGACAGGAGCCCCCGGGCTTGGGCCACACACGGTGCCGAGCGCTGTTGGGCCAGGCCCAAAACAGTGCACGGGCACCCGCGGCCCACGGCGCGCCGTATCCCCCTCCGTATCCGCCGCGTCCCTCCCAAACGGCACGCGTCGATTGCGGCGTCTTGGGAGAGATCGTGGCCTGTTTCTTTAATGGGAAAATGCGGAACGTCCCCCTCTCCCCCTTAAAAGCAGAGGAAGACAGGGGCAGTTTCCCCCATTGCTTCATTGTGTCTTCAACCTCCAGAAATCCCCGCCGCTCTCCTCCTCCCCAAAGGTCGAAAGAGAGCTGAGCTCCACCCTTCTTCCACCGCCGCCAGCCTCCCCAATGCCGTCGGCCTCCCTTGCTGTCCCCGCCATGGCCCCGAAGAGCGACAAGGCGAAAACCGCGAAGATCGACCGGGCGGCGAAGCTAGCAGCAACGCGGAAGAGGATGGTGGTCTTCCCGCCGAGGCTCGGCGCGAGGGAGCTGAAGGACAAGTACTACCTCTTCTGGTCGAGGGAAACGAAAGCTCACCCGCGCACCAGGGTTCTCCCCGCCGAAGCCTGCGACATGTTCCCGGGAGGTTATCCTTACTTTGCCCTGTTCTTCCATTGCGGACTCTGCCCTCCATACTCTGAGCTCTTCCGTGATGTTATGAACACGTATGGATTCCATCTCCTCGATTTTACCCCGAACGCAGTCCTGACCATGGCCGTTTTTGCACATCTGTGCGAAAATTTTGTCGGAGTCACCCCCAACGTAGCCCTCTTCCGCCATTTTTTCACACCTCGGGTAGAGTCTGGGTCTCCCCTGTCCGGTGGGATCTCTTGGATCTTTAGGCTCAATAAGAAAGAGGCGTACTTGATTGGAGAGCTCCGCGGCAAGTGGGAGGAGTGGAGGGCTGACTAGTGCTGGATCCTGGAGGATGGACCCCAGCAGTTTACTTCCCCGCGCCGAGCTGCAATAGTGCACGGCAAGGATTGGAGTGATCTGGCCCCGGAGGACGAGAAGCTGAAGATAGCTCTCACTAGGATTCTTCGCCTCCGGCAAGCCAACCTTACTGTAGGTGAGGTCGGGGCAGATTTCCTTCGCCGCCGCATTGCCCCCTTGCAGGAGAGGAAGAGGGCTGCTTGGGATTTTGGCAACGCGGCAGACTGTATGAGGCTGCGCCTCGGCCTTAACTATAACTTCACTGTCCTGGAGCTCAAGGGGATGCTCCGTGAGCTGTTCAAGCATGACGCCAAGCACCCGGAGTGGTTTACCCCGTCGCGGGGGGTAGTTCCACTATGTAACAATTCATCACTTAGTGCTATCCGCGCGGCGATGCCGCTGTGCGACTCCCACGGGGTTGACCCCACTTGGTTGGCGCCTTCAGATGAAACTGCACAAGCCTTCTTCGACAACTTGGTTGAGCTGCCGATCAATCTCGATGAGAAGAAGGGTCTCACCCGCGACACCACCGACCGGGATTTGGCGTACATCGCCACCAGGATGGAGGAGGCAGCCGTAGCTGAGGCCGCGGGCGAGTTTGGGTACTCCTTGGACGAGGCGGATGCAGCAGATGCGGTGAGTCGGGCCGAGGAGGAAGAGATCCTCAAACTGCTGAAGCCTGCCGGGCAGCCTGCCGGGACGAGCGAGGCTGCCGGGCAGGGCACATAGTCAAGTGAGCCCGCCGAGGAGGACGCCGAATCGGGCGACCCTTCAGAAGACTCAGGCGGGTCTCTGGGCCTCGACGGCTCCTCTTCATCCTCGGGGAGTTCTCCGCCACCACCAAGTCCTCCGCCCCAGCCAAAGAAACGCCTCCGCAAGGCCACTGACACGGCGAGGCAGCCGGCGGTCCAGCAGCAGCCGCAGTGTCGCTCGACGCGCGCCACCACGACGAGCAAGGCTATCAAGGGGGCACCTCGCGCCTCAGCGGCAGGCGGAGGAGGATCTTCCCGAACTGGTTCTGGCGTTCCTTCCGCCCCTCGGGCTTCGGCGACGACCGGAGCGGCGTCTTCTCAGACCACGGCCCCGGAGCCCGCCAAGCGCCCGAGGGAGCCTACTCCTCCAGCTCCTCGCACCGGGACACGCGAGGCGGACTTCGACTTCTCCATCCTCAGTTCCGACAAGGAGGAGGAAGAGTAAGCACTTGTAACGCTTATTTCTTTTGATTTTTGTTGCTCTTGTCTTGAATTTTCTTTGCCTGACTTTGATCTTGTTTATCTTCCAGGACCTTGGCCCAGAGAGCGGCGAAAAGGGCCAAGATCCCGGTGGTTGATCTTGAGGACGAGCCTGTCGCAGCGGCAGGGGATGCGCCAGCGACAAGCTTGCCGGACCAGCCTGCTGCTCCGCAGAGCAGCCCCCAGCGTGAGTCTTCTTTTTATTTCTTCACTTGTCGGGCGCGCGTGGGCTTCTTTCCTTTGCTAATATCTTGTTTGTTTGTTGATTTGTGCAGAAGCAGAGCCGCAGCCTCAGGAGCGTCAAGAGACTGCTCCCGAAGAGCCGCTCGTCTCAGCCTCCCCGCCAAGGAGGAGCTCCCCGGCGAGGGAGAATACTCCGCCAAGGGCGAGCCCTCCGCCAAGGGCGAGTACTCCGCCAAGGGCGAGTACTCCGCCAAGGGCGAGCACCCCGCCAAGGGAAGGCGCCAGCGGCCCTCCGCCGGCGGGGGCTACCACCATGCCGCCGAGGGAGGATCCCCCGGCGAGGAACCCCGTCGAAGAAGAGGCTCGCGCAGGTAACCCTTGTGCTTTTCTTCTCTTGACTTTTCCTTTTTGGATATTTGCTTGACAATTCTTCTTTCTTTCTTCTTTTCTGGTCTTCAGACTCGACCGCCCCGGAGCCGATGGAGACGGAGGCCACCGTCGATGAGACCACCACGGCCACTGACGCGGCAGCTGAGGAGGGGACCGGCGACCGCATTGACGGCCCTGAGGCCGCAGGAGCGCCGGACGCTACGCCGGCCGCCGACCCTTCCGCTGCCGCGACCGAGCCGGGTGTCTATCTGGAGGCCGCCAACGGGGTCTTCATCCAAGTTCCGTGGGCTTCTACGTCGAGGGCGCCCGCGGAGGGAGAGGTCTTCGATCGGGAAGTCCTGGCCTCCGCCGGGCTGAGGCTTGTCGACGCGCCCGGCAGCAGCAGCGAGCCCGAAGAGGAGCAGCTCTTGCGGAAGCTCCTGGCTCTTTACCGCGCCAGGCAGGACAAGCTGGAGTCTCGGGAGACCCTGGCTGCCAAGGCTGGCATCGATCTGGAGAAGCGCGCCGAGGATCTCCGTGCCGCCAACCAGGCGGCCCTCCGGTCTTTGGCGGAGGAGCGGGAGGAGCTTGCCGAGGCGCACCAGGCTTTCATCCTCGAGAAGGCCGAGGCAGAGGAGAAGCAACGGCTCGCCGCCGAAGATCTGTCTCGGCGGGAAGGTGAGCTGAGGCAACGGAAGGTCGACCTCGATAGCCACGAGGACGACCTTACCGCGCGTGAGCAGTCCCTTGGTGGGGCTCTGCAGGAGGCGAGGGACGCCGCTGCAGCTGCAGAGACCGCCAAGAGGGACTTGGAGGCGAGGGTGGCACAGTTGGAGCTCAACTTGAAGACGAGCGAGGAGAAGATCTCCGCGCTCAAGTTGGAGAGGGAGAAAGACGCCCACAGCCACTCGGAGCTGCAGGTCCGTCTCTCCGACAAGGGCAAGGAGCTCAACGACGCCAAGGATTCCATCGCGGACTTGGAATTGAAGCTGTCCAGCCTCACTGAATTACTTGACGGCGCCAGGAACAGGGAGACGAAGCTGAAGGAAGATCTCCGGGCAGAGAGGGCACTGTTGGACAGCGCCGCCCTCACACAGAATAACTTCAGGCAGATGGTGGAGCAGTGGACCGAGGGGCTCGTCGCCGCCGCTGCTGACATCGACAAGGAGATGGCGGCGCTAGGGACAGAGCACCTCGGGTACTCCCCCGACGCAAACCTCCCTCACAGCGCCAAGCTGAGCTTATTCTTCAGGGGAATAGCGCCGGCCCTCGAGCAGCTCCGGGAAAGGATTCCAACGCAGCTGGCGGACAAGGCGCGCAGGCTTTGCACGGGTACTGTGGAGCGAGTGCTGACGAAGATAGTCTACCGCAACCCCGGGATCAATCTTGACAACGTCCTCCGGACCTTGCCGCCCGACGCTGACCAGGAAGCGCTGAAGGCTCGTGTCGCCCACATCGTGGCCAAGGTGGGCAAGATCAGGAGAGTCGACGGCGACCGTGTAGACTAGGCTGTCTTCTTTCTGCTTCCCTTGTCGCTGTCAATCAAGTTATGGACAGTAGTTTATTAGAACATCGACAAGTCATCTTGTAATATAACTTTATTTTGGGTAGTTAGTGCAGTGTTATTTCCTTTACTCAACCTCTTTACTTTGTATGCTTTTACCCTACGCTTTTAGGAAACTTGCCGGCAAAGGGACCCTTGCCGCGAGCGTTGAGTGCGGAACTTCAGCAGCCTGCTGGCAACGCCTCTACCGGCAAGAAACTTTGCCGCAGCTAGTCGCAGCACACTTAGGTTGTTGAGCGAACTCGAAAACGAAGTAAGGGCGCGACACTTGTCGCAGTTCACTCAAGCCGTTGAGCGTGCTCGAAACAAAGTAAGGGCGCGGCTAGCTACGGGTTGGTTCCTCCGCGCACAGGTTTTCCATACAAAGTGTGGTCGTTCAAGGAAGATAACTTTAAAATTTTAAAAAATTGAATGCTCAAACTTTGGCAACTTAGCTTTTGTGTTGTTTGCTTCCTGGCAAGGCGAGGCTTTCTTGAACGGCACTTAATCCATACCACTGTCTCCTTCCCCCCTGGCAAACTTGTGCGCGAGGAATCCTTCTTCTGCTTGAGAAAAGAGAGAAAAACCGGAGGAAACATAGGCATGGAGCTTTGCGGCTCGTTATTGCTTACCGGGGGTGTGTGCTGCACAAAGTGTCAGATAATACATGCAAGAGAAAATAAGAAAGGCATGAAATGACAAGTTGTGCAAGGCACAAAAGTTTTACTGATGCACGGGATCTGCACCCAGCTTTGTACAAAGGTTTACATGCAACAGCGTCAAGACTTGTACAAAAGGTGGTTGCCGGAGCGGATCACGGCAACCGCGCCTTATGGGTGAAACTTGCGAAGATGCTCAATGTTCCAGGAGTTGCTCACCGGTAAGCCTTCTTCGGTCTCAAGGCGGACAGCGCCGGGCCTCGTGACTTGTCTCACCCGATAAGGGCCTTCCCACTTCGGCGTCAACTTGTTGGAATTCTTGGCGGACTGAACACGCCGAAGAACAAGGTCGCCTTCCTCGAGACTTCTGGGCTTGAATTTGCGGCTATGGTAGCGGCGCAAAGCTTGCTGGTATCGAGCAGCTCGTACAGCAGCCTGAAGACGGTTCTCCTCGAGGAGCAGTGCATCATCTTGCCGTAGCTGCTCTTGCTCGAGCTCGTCGTAAGCGAGCACTCGAGGAGTCCCGTATACGAGTTTCGTGGGGAAAACTGCCTCTGCTCCATAGACAAGAGCAAAGGGTGTCTGTCTGGTGGCTCGTTTTGGTGTCGTCTTGATTGACCAAAGAGCCGCCGGCAACTCCTCAATCCAGTTTCTTCCGCACTTGTGCAGCCTGTCGAAAGTTCTTGTCTTGAGCCCGCGCAGCACTTCAGCATTTGCCCTCTCCGCTTGACCGTTGCTCCTTGGGTGAGCAACAGAAGCGAAGCAGACCTTGGCGCCAAGGTCTTGGACGTACTGCATGAAGGTGCGGCTTGTGAACTGTGTGCCGTTGTCGGTGATGATCCTATTAGGGATTCCGAAACGGCAAACAATTGACCTGAAGAACTTGACTGCTGACTGTGCGGTCACCTTTCTCACTGGTTCCACTTCCGGCCACTTTGTGAACTTGTCGATAGCGACGTACAAGTACTCAAAGCCCCCGACTGCGCGGGGAAAGGGGCCGAGGATGTCGAGCCCCCAGACCGAAAAGGGCCAGGACAAAGGGATCGTCTGGAGAGCTTGAGCTGGCTGATGTATTTGCTTGGCATGGAACTGGCATGCTTCACACTTGGTTACTTGTGCAGTTGCATCTTGGAGGGCTTCTGGCCAAAAGAAACCTTGCCGGAACGCCTTCCTGGCAAGTGCTCTTGCGCCAATGTGGTGGCCACATATGCCTCCATGTATCTCTGCCAATAGCTTCTGTCCATCTTCCCGAGAAATGCACTTCAATCTGACACCATTGAGCCTTCTTCTGTACAGTTCATTGCCGACGAACTGGTACATACTTGACTGTCTGGTTATTCTCTCTATCTCTTCTGGCTCTTCGGGAAGTTCTCCAGTTTGAAGAAAACAGACAATTTGTTGTGCCCAGGTTGGAGCTTGAGGCTCAACAACAAGGACTAAAGGCATCAGTGCTGCTGCGGGAACGTCAGCTTCTACGGCAAGAACCTGCGGCTCTGCCGGAGCTGGACACTCCCCGGCAAGCCTGTCAGGGCAGGAGTTGTCGGGAATGCCTGCTTCAACTGTACGAACCCTGGGGTCCGTAGGAGCAGACCTTCCTCAGCAACTTGGTCGTTGATCTTGGGGACCTTGGCGGCGGCTTCAGGAAGATCCGCCGGCAAGTAGTCGCCAGAGACCAACTTTCTCTTCTTGCTTTGCCCAACTGATGGTGTAACGGATGGTTGAGTTAGCTTGAGCACGAAGATCCCTGGTTCCACAGGTAGCTTCAGTGCAGCGCACTTTGACAGGCCGTCTGCGATATCATTTTGAGCTCTTGGAACGTGCTCCATCTGTATGCCTTCAAAGTGCTCTTCAAGCTTTCTCACTTCGTCGACGTAAGCTTCCATCAATGGGCTCTGGTAGCTCTTGTTCACTTGTCGGACAACCAACTGCGAATCTCCCCGCACAATCAGCTTCTTGATCCCAAGTTCTGCTGCAATTCTGAGGCCGACAAGCAAACCTTCATACTCTGTAGTATTGTTCGTTGCTTGTTCCTTGGGAAAGTGCATTTGGACAACATACTTGAGGTGCTCACCGGTGGGTGCGACGAGCAGCACACCAGCACCGGCGCCTTGCAGCGAAAATGCACCATCGAAGTACATTATCCATTCTTTGCTCGCTTCTTTGACGGGGGTGTTTGTCTCTGCAATCTCTTCGTCTGGTGTCGGTGTCCATTCTGCTATGAACTCTGCCAATGCTCTGCTCTGGATAGTTGAAGTACTTTCAAACTTAAGACCAAAGCTTGACAGCTCCAGTGCCCACTCGACAATCCTGCCTGTTGCTTCTGGATTTTGCAATATCCTTTTCAGCGGAAAGCGAGTGACCACTGTTATCTTATGTGCTTGGAAGTAGTGGCGCAGCTTTCTCAAGGCCATGAGGAGGCCGAAAAGCAGCTTCTGCACCCCAGAGTATCTTGATCTAGCCCCCTGCAAGAGGGAGCTGACAAAATAGACTGGGCGCTGCACCATCTTCTTTTGCACTTCTTCTCGCATCTGCGCAGACTCTCCCTTGTCGGGTCCAGAGCTTGTCGGGGAAGCCCCCTGCTTGTCGCTGGACGTGCTTGCCGGGGCTGTGGGCTCCTCATCTGCCTCCCTTTCCGCTACTAACGCAGCACTAACCACTTGATTGGTTGTTGCTAAGTATAGCAGCAACTTCTCTTGCGGCTTAGGTGCGACAAGTATTGGTGTGGAGGATAGGTACCCTTTCAAGTCTTGCAGCGCTGCCTCCGCTTCCGGACTCCATTTCATTGGACCTGCCTTTTTCAGGATTTTGAAAAACGGCAGGGCGCGTTCCGAAGACTTAGAAATGAACCTGCTGAGGGCAGCCACACATCCAGCAAGCTTCCGTACATCCTTGACGTGCTTCGGAGCTTCGATCTGCTCGATGGCTTTGATCTTGTCGGGATTAGCTTCAATCCCCCTCTGGGACACAAAGAAACCGAGAAGCTTGCCGGAGGGAACTCCAAACACGCACTTCTCGGGGTTGAGCTTGAGTTGTATCTTGCGCAGGTTCGCAAAGGTTTCATCCAGGTCTTGAATCAGGGTATCTTTGTCCTTACTTTTGACCACTATATCATCCATGTAAGCTTCTACATTCCTGTGTATCTGTGGTTCAAAAGCAGTGTGGACCACCCTTGCAAATGTCGAACCCGCATTCTTCAATCCAAAGGGCATGCGTATAAAGCAGTAAGTGCCACATGGAGTAATGAATGCAGTCTTCTCTTCATCCTCTTCAGCCATGAATATCTGGTGGTATCCGGAATATGCATCAAGAAACGAAAGCAACTCACATCCAGCCATGGAGTCAACGATCTGGTCAATGCGCGGCAAGGGAAATGGATCCTTGGGACAAGCCTTATTCACACCAGTGAAGTCTATACAAAGCCTCCATTTCCCATTAGCTTTGCGCACGACAACAGGGTTGGCCAGCCACGTGGGATGAAGTACACCTCTAACAAGGCCTGCCGCTTCCAACTTCTTGATTTCCTCGGCAATAAACTCTTGGCGCTCCACCGCTTGCTTCCTGACCTTCTGCTTGACGGGCTTCGCGTGAGGACAAACGGCAAGCTTGTGCTCAATTACTTTCCTGGGAACGCCGGGGATGTCAGACGGTTGCCATGCAAACACGTCGACATTCGCCCGCAGGAAAGCAACGAGCGCGCTTTCCTATTTAGGATCGAGCGTGGCACTGATGGTGAAAGTACCACCAGTGCTGTCTTCCTTGGCGGCCACCTTCTTGGTTGCAGGTGGAGCTGCCATTCCCTTCTTGCACTTGCCGGTGGAGCTCGATGGTGCGTCCTCGACGACAGCGCAGCACTCCGAAGAGGTGCGTTTGCCGGAGTGGGCCCCAGAGCTCTTGCCGGACTTGGTCTTGTTCTTCCCCCCCCCCCAGGAGCTTCAGCGGCAAGTGTTTTGCTGTCTGTGGCGGCTGCTACGTCCCGGTAGATCTTGTCGGCGCAGATAAGCGCGTCCTTCTTGTCGCCGGGGACAGAGATGACGCTTATCGGCCCAGGCATCTTGAGCATGTTGTAGGCGTAGTGAGAGGCTGCCATGAACTTGGCGAGCGCTGGACGGCCAAGTATCCCATTGTATGGCAATGGGATATCGGCAACGTCGAATGTGATCCTCTCAGTCCTGAAGTTTAGCTCTCCGCCAAAGGTTACTGGCAATGTGATCTTCCCCTTCGGCTTGCTCCTTCCCGTGTTGATCCCTTGGAACGTGCCGGTCTCCTCGAGCTCGCTGTCGGGGATCTGCAGCTTCCGGATCATAGCGGAGGAGATCAGGTTCAGGCCGGCCCCGCCATCAACCAGCATCTTGGTGACCTTGAGTTTGCGGATGGTTGGCGAAACCAACATCGGCAAGCACCCGACCGCGGTTGTGCGGTCATGGTGGTCCTCAATGTCGAAGATGATGGGCGTGCTGGACCACTTCAGGAGTTTGCGCGACTCGACGGGTGGCTCTGCTGCATTGACTTCCCGCACCCATTGCTTGACTTGGCGGTGGGAAGTATGCAGAGAGGCACCTCCATCGACGCACAGAACTTCTGTGGCCTTCTGGAACTCCTTCTCGCTGTTGTCTTCGTCGTCCATGTCCTCGTCGTCGTCTTCGTCTTCGTCCTTGTCGCGACCGCGGGGAGGTCTATCTCCTTGCCGCTGCTTGGCCTTGCCGCGGCGTCCTCCCCGGCCATTGAATGGCCGCTTCTTGCCGGACTCTCCTCCACCTCCCTGGGCCTTCTCCTTGTCGCGTCGCTCATACTCAGCCTTCTGCTGCTCAACGAGGTATTCGACCCTTTTGCAGTTCTGGAGATCGTGGCCCTTGGTGCGGTGGATCTTGCAGTACTGCTTGTCGGAGCCGTCCTGCTTGTCGGCGGCGGCTACAGTGGCGGCTTCCTTGCCGGAGCCACCTGCCTGAGCTTTCTTGGCGCCTGCCTCCTTGCCGGACTGCTCGAGAGCTAGTACTTCCTTGTTCTTCTTCTTCTTATTGTTCCGCCGCCGGTTTTTCCTTGTTGGGGCGGCATCCTCACTATCCGATCCTCCTGCTCCTACATCCTCTCCGGGGAGTCTCCTCCCCTCTTCAGCGCGCGCGCACTTGTCTGCCAGGGCATAAAGCTCACTGACATCTCGTATCTTGCACATCGCCATTTCCTCCCTCATCCGGCGGTTACGCACGTTCTGATGGAACGCGCTAATAACCGCGGCAGGGTGGACGTCCGGAATGTTGTGCTGGACGCGGCTGAATCTCTGGATGTATTTCCGCAGGGACTCTCCCTCCTTCTGGGCAAGTATGTGGAGATCACTTTCCTGGCCGTGGGGCTTGTGGCCGCCCGTGAAGGCGCCGACAAACTGGTGGCACAGGTCGGCCCAAGAAGAGATGGAGTTTTCCAGCAAGTGCATAAGCCAAGATCTAACGTTTGGCTTAAGCACGAGCGGGAAGTAGTTTGCTAGTATCTTCTCGTCTCGTCCCCCGGCAGCCTGCACCGCAATGGTGTAGATGCTGAGGAACTCCGAGGGATGGGTCTTGCCGTCGTACTTCTCGGGTACGTCGAGCTTGAAGTTCTTCATGCTGGGCCACTGGACTTGCCGCAGCTCACGGGTGAACGCAGGGCAACCTGCCGCGTACGGCAGGTCGCCCGGTTCCCCGGGCGCGTGCATGTCGATAGCGGTCCCAGCGCGCTGGTCGGACTGTCGTCGCGCTTCTCTTTGACGCTCGATGCGAGTTCGAGCGTCTTCTTGTCGCCTGTCGTCGAGGACTTGGCGTTGATCGCGGCGAGCTCGTGGATCTGACGACGCCGTGGAGTCGTCGTCGATGTTGATCCGACAAGCCGGCGATTTCTGCTTCCGCGGCGGGGAGTGCACGGTAGTTGCACCCCCGGTGGTCTTGTCTCCATCAGCCCGCGCCTGGCTGACTTGCCGCGGCCGTGACGTCGCCGGCTGCTGCGGTGTGTCGTTGTTGGCGAAGGCGATGAGGGTTTGGATGGTAGCCTCCAGTCTTCGGCCTTGTCTGCCGCTGGAGGGAAGTCGAGGAGCAGCTGAGCTCTAGCTAGAGCCTCTGCTGGAGTGGAGGGGAGCGGTGGCGAGCGGTGTGAGGAGCGAGATATGCTCGGACTTCTAACCGCGTTAGAAGGAGCAGGTTCTCACACCGACGACCGCGCCTTGCTCGTGCCAGCGCGTTGGCCTTGAGCGTCCCGCGTCCCGCCAACTTGTCCTTGGCCCAGCAAGCGGATGGTACCCTGCGTACCACGACGCTGCCGTTCCGGCACCTCCTGAGAGGGGCGCGGTGCGTGTACGGACACCGAGGTCTTGGAGTGCGCTCGGTCGTCCATCTTGTCCTTGGACTTGGCGGTGCCATGAGTTTCCTCGCCGGCGTCCGTCCTTCCGCCAGCGTCTACCCCACCAACCGTTGGTTCTGGTGGCGGCGGGATCGACGCTGACGGGCCTCCTACCTCTGAAGCTTTCTTCTTCGGCGGCATGTCGATGAAGTTTACGAAGTTGGTGAAGTTGCTGAAGATTGCGCCCGCGTGAACGCCGGATCAGGTTCGCACAACCTCGACGCCCCCTACCTGGCGCGCCAAAGATGTCAAGGAAACTGGTCGCCCACGAACACCTATGGGACCGGAGCCCCTTTTCGGTACGGCAAGGGAGCGGAGGGAGCACAAAGAGCGGATCGAGGTGCACACGCGAGCAGTTTACCCAGGTTCGGGCCGCACGGATGCGTAAAACCCTACTCCTGCCTTGGTTTGTTATTGAGTTCTTGGCTCGGGAGCAAGAAGATCTACAGTGCTTGAGGCTAGCTACACCGAGCGTGGGAGTGATCGAGAGTTCGTCACCTCCTCTACGTTGTGCATGGGCCTCCTTTTATAGGTCAAAGGGGTCACCGACAGGTGGCAACGTAGGTGAGGGTAAAAATGTAAAAGTGGTGGTAGTTGTAACAGTGTATGTACAGTGTTTTGTACCTAACCCTGACGGCGGGGGACAAGGGCATTGAATGCCCGTCACCGTCGCCCCAAATAGTGCAAAAAGCGTCCGTCCGGGCGTCTTTGTTCGCCACGATGGTGGCCTCGTCATCGTGGCTTGCCACCGTGTACCCCAGGCTGCACAGCTCTCCGCCACGTGCCCCTGGAAGGGCCCCAGGGCGACGCATGGCCAGATGAGCTGGAGCGCAGGCACACAATGAAAGCTTGCCGCGGCAAGCGCCTTGCCGCGGTCGCTACCTTGCCGCGCCCGGAAGCTTGTCGCTCTCCGGGCCTTGCCGGGGCGCGCGATGCGCCACGACGAGTCTTCTGAAATGCCATGCTCTATCCTTCCTGGCAAGCTCCTCTTGCCAGGGTCTTGTGCTAAAGGTATGGTCTTGAGCCTGGCACGGCCTTCCCGGCAAGCTCCTCTTGCCGGGGCCTTGTTTCTTTAACTTGAATACTTTGTTCTTGAATGGCTCTAAAGGATCCAGAGCGGGCCTTGGCGGGCGCGTGGCGAGCCCGACCACGGGACGCTGCTACTGCCCGTGCACAAGTCGGGATACTAAGGTACCCCTACTTTAGTACACCGACAGATGTCATATGTCTTCTTGATAGTAGGAAGAGGAAATTCAAAACCTCCAATAGTAATAGTTGAAAATTTTCCAATATAATTGATACTGTGGACCTGAGGTTGTTTCCTCGGAAAGTGTACCGTATGCTCATTACCATTGACATGAAAAGTGACATTGCCTTTGTTGCAATCAATAACAACCCCTGCAGTGTTCAGAAAGGGTCTTCCAAGAATAATAGACATACTATCATCCTTGGGAATATCAAGTATAACAAAGTCCGTTAGAAGAGTAACATTTGCAACTACAACAGGCACATCCTCACAAATACCAATAGGTATAGCAGTTGATTTATCGGCCATTTGCAAATGTATTTCAGTAGGTGTCAACTTACTCAAGTCAAGTCTACGATATAAAGAGAGAGGCATAACACTAACTACAGCTCCAAGATGACACAAATCAGTTTTAACATAGTTTTTCTTAATGGAGCAAGGTATAGTAGGTACTCCTGGATCTCCTAATTTCTTAGGCATTCCACCCTTAAAAGTGTAATTGGCAAGCATGGTGGAAATTTCTACTTCAGGTATCTTTCTTTTGTTGGTAATAATATCTTTCATATACTTAGCATAAGGATTTGTTTTAAGCACATCAGTCAAACGCATACGCAAAAAGATAGGTCTAATCACTTCAGCAAAGCACTCAAAATCCTCGTCATCCTTTCTCTTGAATGGTTTTTGAGGAAAAGTCATGGGTTTCTGAACCCATGGTTCTCTTTCCCTACCATGCTTCCTAGCAACAAAGTTTCTCTTATCATAACGTTGATTCTTTGATTGTGGGTTATCAAGATCAATAGCAGGTTCAATCTGTACATCATTATCATTGCTAGGTTGAGCATCATCATGAACATCATTATTAATATTATCACTAGGTTCATGTTCCTTACCAGATTGTGTCTCAGCATCAGAAACAGATATATCATTGGGATTCTCAGGTGTGTCAGCTACAGGTTCACTAGGAGCATGCAAAGTCCTATCATTTTTCTTTTTCTTCTTCTTAGAAGAACTAGGTGCATCTAAATTAGCTCTCTGAGAATCTTGCTCAATTCTCTTAGGGTGGCCTTCAGGATACAGAGGTTCCTGAATCATTTTACCACCTCTAGTTGCAACTCTAACAGCATAGTCATTATTCTTAGAGAGAATTCCTTATTTGGCCATTTCTTAAATTTTGCTTCCCTTTTTGGCCCAAAAAACTTGTTTCTTCCCTTTTCGACACTCAAACTTTATTTTGTTCCCTATGTGACACTTTCGTCAGTTTTGTCTAGTAACGGTGTTAAGTCCGACTTAAAAAGACCATTTTACCCCTAGTGTAATATGTGACCCGATTATTTACATGCAAACACAGAGGTCTCATTGTTGAATAAACAAACAAAAAATAGTACTATGTGTATAATCATAAAAAAATTATTGCAGGGGAATAATAATAATAATAATAATAATAATAATAATAATAATAATAATAATAATATGAGTGAAACAATGATGACAAATTTTTTTGCGGGATAAAAAGAACAATGACGACAGATCCAATCGATCAAGAGCTAGCTTCTACCGGTGGCGTGAGGTAATAGACGAGTGTGCACTGTTCCAGGCAAATATCTATTAAGCTGCTAGCATCCTTTCTTATTGTGCTTGCTTTGCACGTAGCGTGTTAGCTCCTTTAAAGCACGATACACACACAAGTATACTACACGACAAGCATGCACACACACTCAGTAAGCACGCACACATTGACGCATGCAAGAGGCAGCAAGCGCGCAACCATCACGCATGCAACATGGTACCAGCAAGGTAGCAAGCACGCGGCGGCGGCGGTGGCAGCAATAGCCGGGGGCACGCTCGCGAAGTCGAGCCCAAATACTCGATCCAATATTTTTTTTCTGACATATTACCACCAGGGGCAGCATTGTCTTTCTACATGCCATTTAACAATGCCGGATGGAAAAATGGAAGAAAGTGTCAGATAGGGAACAAAATGAAGTTTAACTGTCAAGAATGGAAGAAAAAAGTTTTTTGGGCCAAAAAGGGAAGCAAAATTTAAGAAAGGGCCAAATAAGGAATTCTCTCTTATTCTTACTATTTAATTCACTGAGCAAATCATTCTGAGCCTTAAGTACTTGTTCTACTTGAGTGGTGACCATAGAAGCATGTATACTAATGATTTTCAGTTCACCTTTAGCTCTAGACAGATAATCACTCAAGCGTTCAATCATATAGGCATTGTGTTGTAATTGTCTACCAACATAAGCATTGAAGTTTTCTTGTTTCACAATGAAATTGTCAAACTCATCTAAGCATTGGCTAGCAGACTTATAACGAGGAATATCACCTTCATCAAATCTATAAAGAGAATTTACCTTTACTACCTGTGTCGGGTTATCAAGACCATGTATTTCTTCAATAGGCAGTAAATTCTTAACATCTTCAGCTTTAATACCTTTTTCTTTCATAGATTTCTTTTCCTCTTGCATATCTTCAGGGCTGAGAAATAGAAAACCTCTTTTCTTTGGAGTTGGCTTAGGGGCTGGTTCAGGAAGTGTCCAATTATTTTCATTGGCCAGCATATTATTCAATAGTAGTTCAACTTGTTCAACTGTTCTTTCCCTGAAAACACAACCAGCACAACTATCCAGGTGGTCTCTGGAAGCATCGGTTAGTCCATTATAAAAGACATCAAGTATATCATGCATCTCAAGAGGATGATCAGGCAAAACATTAAGTAATTGGAGAAGCCTCCCCCAAGCTTGTGGGAGACTCTCTTCTTCAATTTGCACAAAGTTATATATTTCCCGTAAGGCAGCTTGTTTCTTATGAGCAGGAAAATATTTAACAGAGAAGTAATACATCATATCCTGGGGACTACACACACAACCAGGATCAAGAGAATTAAACTACGTCTTAGCATCACCCTTTAACGAGAAAGTAAATAACTTAAGGATATAGTAGTAACGAATCTTCTCATCGTTGGTAAACAGGGTGGCTATATCATTCAACTTAGTAAGATGTGGCACAATAGTTTCAGACTCATAGCCATGGAAAGGATCAGATTCAACAAAAGTAATTAACTCAGGATCAATAGAGAATTCATAATCCTTATCAGTAACACAGATAGGTGAAGTAGCAAAAGCAGGTTCATGTTTCATTCTAGCATTCAAGGACTTTTCTTTCAGCTTAGCTAATAACTTCTTAAGATCATATCTATCATTGCAAGCAAGTAAGTCTCTAGCAGTTTCTTCATCCATAACATAAACCTCAGGAACAACAGGCAATTCATATCTGTTGGGAGTAGCCTCATCATCACTTTCATAAATATCATCAGTTTCAACATTTGCATTCTCCCTAACCTTAGCAATTTGTTCATCTACAAATTCACCTAGTGGCACAGTATCAGGCATAGAGGTAGTTTCATCATACATAGCAGAAGTAGCATCATCTAGAACATACGACATATCAGATTCAATAGCAGGAGTAGGTGTCGCAAGTTTACTCATAACAGAAGGAGAATCAAGTGCAGAGCTAGATGGCAGTTCCTGACCTCCCCTCGTAGTTGAGGGTAAGATCTTGGTTTTTGAGTCCTTCAAATTCTTCATAGTGGTCAACAGATATAAATCCCAAGTGACTTAAAGAATAGAGCTATGCTCCCCGGCAACGGTGCCATAAAATAGTCTTAATAACCCACAAGTGTAGGGGATCGCAACAGTTTTCGAGGGTAAAGTATTCAACCCAAATTTGTTGATTCGACACAAGGGGAGCCAAAGAATACTCTTAAGTATTAGCAGCTGAGTTGTCAATTCAACCACACCTGGAAACTTAGTATCTGCAGCAAGATAGTTTAGTAGCAAAGTAATAAGAAAGTGGCGGTAGCAGCAATAAAAGTAACGATAGTGTTTTTGTGGTTTTTGTGATAGTAGCAACGGAAAAGTAAATAAGCAACAAGCAATATAGGTAAAGCTCGTAGGCATTGGATCGGTGATGGGAAATTATGTCAGATGCAATTCATCATGTAGAAGTTATAACCTAGGGTGACACAGAACTAGCTCCAGTTCATCAATGCAATGTAGGCATGTATTCCGAATATAGCCATACATGCTTATGGAACAGAACTTGCATGCCATCTTTTGTCCTACCCTCCCGTGGCAGCGGGGTCCTATTGGAAACTAAGGGATATTAAGGCCTCCTTTTAATAGAGTACCGGACCAAAGCATTAACACATAGTGAATACGTGAACTCCTCAAACTATGGTCATCACCGGGAGTGGTCCCGATTATTATCACTTCAGGGTTGCCGGATCATAACACATAGTAGGTGACTATAGACTTGCAAGATAGGATCAAGAAAACACATTTTTTCATGAAAACATAATAGGTTCAGATCTGAAATCATGGCACTCGGGCCCTAGTGAAGAGCATTAAGCATAGCAAAGTCATAGCAACATCAATCTGAGAACATAGTGGATACTAGGGATCAAACCCTAACAAAACTAACTCGATTACATGATAGATCCCATCCAACCCATCACCGTCCAGCAAGCCTATGATGGAATTACTCACGCACGGTGGTGAGCATCATGGAATTGGTGGTGGAGGAAGATTGATGATGATGATGGCGACGATCTCCACTCTCCGGAGCCCCGAACGGACTCCAGATCAGCCCTCCCGAGAGAGATTAGGGCTTGGCAACGGCTCCGTCTCGTGAAACGCAATAATTCCTTCTCCTCGATTTTTTTTCTCCCCGAAAGTGAAGATATGGGATCTGGGGTACGTCGGAAAGTCACCAGGGGGCCCACGAGGCAGGGGGCGCGCCCCCCACCCTCGTGGACAGGCCCTGGGCCCCTTGGTGTGGATCTTCTTGCAGATATTTTTGATATTTTCCAAAATAATTCTCCGTTGATTTTCAGACGATTCCGAGAACTTTTTATTCTGCACAAAAACAACACCATGGCAGTTCTGCTGAAAACAGCGTCAGTCCGGGTTAATTCCATTCAAATCATGCAAGTTAGAGTCCAAAACAAGGGCAAAAGTGTTTGGAAAAGTAGATATGTTGGAGACGTATCAGTGACCAATTAAACATTCTCTGTTTTAGTAATATGAGCATCATATCATATTCGTATTTCAACACGTAAGCTTTGGAATTATGAGTGGCATGTTGTTTCGCTTGATGGGTTGAAGTCTTGAGGAGCAGGGCTATCACGACATGAAGAAGTGAAGCACCTATGATGATGGTAGTGAATATAAAGGGGGGAAACCATAAGCTTTACGAGTATAGTGACCGTGACATGGCGGATCTGAAGGTGCAAACCGGACAAAGCTACTTCGCAACCAATGTTTGCATTCAACTAGCCACCACAATTTGGTACAGACAAGAAAAGTACAGTAAACAATTTAAGATCTATTTTCCGGGTGAGATCAATAACTTAAGCACATATGGAAGAGTACCACCTCTCTTGCAACACCGTGTAGGTCCTGCTGATACGTTGAGGGTACTGCGGGTGCGATGGCTGTCGGCAGTGGGGAAGAAGACTTTAGACTGCAGACGAACGGGTTGGGGGATAAATCATGTTACCGTGGATGAGGCGGTCGTAGGAGCAGCAACGGCAAAGTGGACGATGGCGCCGATGAAGCGAGACAAAGTGATGAAAGGATCCTGGTCCGGCGCCGTGGATGAGAGACGTCCATCTCTTGCAGTGCACGGCGGGGTAGGGGTAGCGGCTCCGGCAAGGTGGAGGATGGGGTGGCGGACGGAGGAGGCTGGCCGCCGCAGGGAGGTTGTTGTGGCGCTGACGGTGTATGAATGGGGAAATGGAGGGGGAGGGGGGTTCTCAAACTTTGGGACGCGCTTGTCTGAAATTTGGAAAAGTTACGAACTTATCCCCCGTTAAAATTTTAGGATATCACGTCGGTTGGGGATAGGACGGTAATCTCGCATCTCCCAAATATTTGTGGGTAACGATTTCGGGCGAGGAGAGGGTGTTTTGCCGCCCACGGTTGGCACCCACGGTGTATGAACGGGGCCGATAGGTAGGGCGGTTGTGTCACGTCTGAGGGAAGTTACACATCTGCCCCTATGTAAAATATTAGCCTACATCGATTTCAGACGAGGAGAGTTTGTTTTGCCGCCCACCGTGGATGGATGGGGAAATGGAAGGAGAGACACATGTCTTTCGGACGAGCTTGAATCAAATGTGTTTTGCCGCCCACGTTTGGCGCCCACCGTGTCGGAATGGGCTCAGAGGCCGTCGTGTCACGTCCGATTGAAGTTATTAGTCTAACCCTATCGACAGAAGTGTAAATCCGGTCGATAAGGATGTCAAGTGTCAGGGTAGACCGTAATTTCCATCTCGCAAACACTTGCTTCGGGCAGCCCACAAATGATAGTGGGTGTTTAGCCGCTTCGTTCAAAACTTGGGAGAATTAGCATCCACCTTTGCCCTAGGCCCTGGCAACTAATTCCAAATCCATTTTTTATTCGATTACGAATATCCACACTACGTTTTGTTATTTATTTCTTCAAAACCACAACAAATATTTATCCCACCTTTATATATGATTATAATTTAGAAATGCCGTGATCTTTGAATTCAGTAGGTTGGATACACTTTGAGTCAAACAGTTATTTCATCCAATACAATACGCTCACACGAAAAACAGTTCACCTTATGTCAATCATACAAGTACTGAGGATTACCTCGCCTAAAAAATCGGATCATTACAACACAAGGACAACAT
This sequence comes from Secale cereale, assembly GCA_902687465.1. NCBI lineage: Eukaryota > Viridiplantae > Streptophyta > Magnoliopsida > Poales > Poaceae > Secale > Secale cereale. Next base: position 43,758,968 of record LR738710.1, on the reverse strand, counting down.
AGGGGGTCTTACAACATAATCCATTCAGAGACATGATACAACATGCAAGTACAACAATCTAATGACAATTTCAAATGCTATCTAAAGAAGAACTGGGATTACCCCGGGCTTCAGATAGTAGAAGCAGCAGGACCTCCTCTGTCTTCAAATGCAACATTCTTACTTCCTCCAATTCTTGGGTTGTTTGCATAATGCGTGCAGCTAATTGCGTAATTTCCAGCTTCAAGATCAAAATTACCTCATTCATGGCAGCCACACCATCTCTTTCTGCCTCTAGTAGAGCCTCAAGAACTATAATATCTGTGCTCAGACTGCTCCTGGGCGGTGTTGCCTCTGAACTGCTACCATCTGGTAACATGAATGGCGCACTGCTTCCACAAATAGATTCTGGGGTTGTACATTGTGTCCTAGTGTGAACGGCATCCTGAAAGGTTTCCGCTGGACATAAGTAAGAGATAGTTATCGCATGATCCAGGCAGTAAGCTTACATGTTAAATGACATACGAATTATTGCCGAGCATGGCAAGCTATATTTAAATGGTTCGAAGCAGCATCATCCGAAAAGAAATTAAAATGGTAAGATGAAAACTTGTAAGGGAGTGTACCACCGCTATATTTAAGTTGCCAAGGCATCTAAGCAGTTGAAATAATCTGAGAAAGCACTTAACAGTGTGGCCTCATATAAACTACGAAGACAGTCTTGTGATGAAGTTCAGAGGAATAGTGAAGGACTCAAATGAACTAGGCATGCATTTCTTCGCGATAGTACAGCAGGCACTGCTGACATATTGGCCAACTCAGGTATAGCGTAACAAGTAACAAACAAGCATTCAAATAAAGCAATACAGCAAAGCAGACAACTGAACTATTTGTTATCCTATAGGATTACAGGTTGAGGGCACAAGCCAAGAAAGCAGCCCACACGCATTACATTTCACATGTACTAAAACACACTGGCTTATCATATGTTGCTGTGAAGCCTCGCTGTTGTTGCAATGTTCTTTGAAGATATCGTCAGCATCCCGTGGTTGCAAATCTACTTGTTTTAGTTTATTCTGCACCCTCTATTTAGGTAAAATTAATTTTAATCGCATGCACTGGTTCAAATTGATCATCAATGATTCATCTAAACTAATGAAAGAAGGGTGTGTGCATACACGACAATATATTTGCTTCCCTCTATTTTTATGCTTGTTCGAGGTGCCAGCCCCAAAAGAACAAACATTTTGCTTAATGGGATTGGCAGCTCCATAATTAATAGAAGCATCAAATTAGTCATGCAACTTGGGAAGATCAAGAAAACACAAAAAAGTAATGAACAGAGGCTCGTAGCAATGATGTAATAGCTAGCATCAGAAAATGTAGGGTAAAACGAACAAAAAACTACGGAACCACATGCTAGTTTCCTGATGTGTAATTAAGCATAGAGAACATGAAGCAGTCTGATGGAACCAACAGGTGGCATCAGAACAACACCATTATCATAAATATGGCATGCAAGAAGTAAAATAGTAGGCAGTGATATCTAGGAAGTATAGTAATACTTAGGACAAAACTAAAGCATATTAACTATATGTGCACTGGTATGTAATTTAGCACATGTAACATGTCCACTGCCAGAAGTATGGCCCTACAGGTGTAAGCAGAATAACGCGTCTCATGAAAAATTGAATGATGCCCTGAAGAAATTCAAAGGTGCGGTGCTTATGCTAAGAAAGTGAACGTAGGCGCCGGCCATTGGATTACAGTACCTGATTCTCAGCGGCGTACGGGCATCGTTGGCATACTTGATAGATAAGGATCGTCGATGGTGCTCGTGTTGTAGTTGAGTTTGGGCCGGCTGTCGCCGTCGCTGAAGCGGCTCCGGTGCTACGGTTGCGGCGCTTGTCGATATACAAGAAAGCTCATCTGTGGTAAGTGAACAGTTGCACCATAAAGAGAAAAACCGAAGGAGTATAGGTAGAAATAACCGGAGTCAGTGAAGGGCCTACACTGTGGTGGATGAGGGCGCCAGCTAAGCAGATCCGGTGCGGCGGAGCATGATGGCGGTCAAGGAGATCTGGAGCAGTGTACAAGCCAGTCGCTGAAGCGGCTCCGGTGAAGTGGTGAGTTGGTAGTTGGGGGTTCCAAGGTGCGGAAGGTAGATCCGTCGGGGTGTGAGGTCCACCGCTGCGGCGGAGGACTAGATTCGGCGGCTTGCCATGGTTGGGGGGTCGGGGAGGGGAAGGGGAGGGGCTGTGGGGAAGAATGTTGGGGGCCAAGAGGGGAAAACAATGGAGTTACCAAAGCAGCCCTTTTCCGTTCATGTGGCAGGGGTAAAACAGGAATATCGCAGGGCTAAACTTTCGGGCGCGAGATATTTCGATGGAGCGGGAAGTTTGAAAGCTTTTGGCGCCTGAAATTATATTCTGCTCTTGTACGGCCGACTATGATATCATGGCCGAGAATTTGTTTGTTTTGCACGTAAAAAAAGTAAAAGTTTTGAAAATCAATGTCTCCAACTCGAAACTTAGATTGTCCATTCAATTCAAATATGGATCATTGAGCTACTACAAGCAAATACCATCATATGGTCCAATTCAAATGAAATTCCAAATGTGTTTATCCTAAATATGATGACAAAAGCAAATATGTGTATGTGTATGAATAAAGTGGATGATTATAAAGTTTGAACATGCCCGTATGTGTATATCTCTAGGTTTGATATATGAATTTGAAATCACGAAATCCCGGCTTAAAAATGTACCTCCATTTAAATGAATTACAAAAACTAATGATGGAGTCGAATTCCAAAATTCCAATCTTATGTTTGTAATTCTAGTACATAAAAGTATATCACGCATGTTCAAAAGTATCGTTATCTCATAGTCCAAACTGTGAAACAAATTGATCAACCTTGAGTGCACACACTATTGACCATGTATATCTCAATTACGCTAAAGTCCCTCAAATATAGACACCTCACTCTTTATCTAATGCCAACCCCCCCCCCCTCGTCGCCCCCCCACACACAAAAGTCGTTCTCTCCCCCAAACACCAACACACGAGCACATTAACACCCCTCTCTCTTCTAAAGTTCGGACCCCAATATAGGTCTCAATCACTTTGTCTCGTGGGCATGCACACATCTCTTCCCCCACTCTCTAGCTAGGTCACCCAGGCATCTCTCTTTCCCAAGCACACGCACTATGTAGAGTGTATCTTTCCCATACACACAAAACGTCGCCCCAAATGTCTATCTCCCTAGTTATGTGGTTCTCGCACACTCACCTCACACACAACACCCACTTGAAAGCAAGCACACTTTGTCTCCTTGTGCACCACTCTCCTCTTCCTATCTCTCCCACATGCGGACCCGCCCCAGCTCCTCCCTGTATACATATATGTCGTGACTCTTTCCATAGCTCCCTAATGTATCATCGTTCTTGATCTCTCACATTGTTCTCTACACCATCTATTCTAGATCTCTCATGAAGTCCCTATCACACACACGATGAATCGCTTCCCTTGCGTCTCCATACATAGGCCAATTTCAAACAACATCAACATTGTCTCCCTATCTATACGCCATTTATGGACACAAATTCCCCCTCTCTTGCCCCCCCTCTCTCTCTACCTTGCCCTCTCTCTCTCTCTCT
>LR738710.1:43711856-43755064 GCA_902687465.1 Secale cereale | reverse complement strand
GCACACAATCGATGTATCTTCCAAATAGCCTGCCCCCCTGCCCGCACCCATGCTATCCCGCTACTACACATGTCACACCATTCCCCCTTCCCTTATACTAGGTTTACATCATTAGTGGTCTCTCTACTCCACATACACACACTCCCTCTCACACACAAATGCGCGCACAAACACACACAGACACGCACAAACACACATTTATCTGGATCCTCATCTCTCCCCATGTCCGCATGTGTATCTCGCACACTCACTCTCTAATTATGTATATGTGTCTCCACGTTACACAACACAAAGCCCCATGTACATGTCTCTCTCTATCCTCCACACACATAGACACGAAGAATCTGTTATCATTGCCTCAGTCTCTAGACATATCACACATGCACACGGTCTCTCTCTCTCTCTCTCTCTCTCTCTCTCGCAAACACGCTCAACAAGGGTTTCCCCGTGTATAACTTACCGTCTATTTGTCAACAGTCGTGGCAGTACGGCGAACACGAGACGTGAAAAAGAATAAATCTACGCGTGCTTAGACCACCTAGTATGACTACTAGGACTAGAGCAAGCCAAAAAGCGCGCCACCGTTAGCCCCTCCTTATCGGCGACGGGAAAACATTTGTTTTACACAGTCAAGAAGTCATTGTGCTAAGGCCTCGCATGCTGAGGCATTGAATAGAATGTTGATGCTAGTTTACGGAAACAAGTATCGATAATACATTTGTATCTCCATACTTATATTTCTTCTCTTATAAAAAAACTGAGTTGGTGATGATGGTACGTGTGCCATCTTGCAATATAGACCGTCCGATCTATATCTGACTGATGGAAATTAAACTAAAAGATACCTGCACCCCTCTGCACATTTGCAGACAAGGCCTTCCCTCATTCATCCTTGTCTCCAACAAGCTCATTGTTGAGCAATTAAGAACGAAAGCCTCTGGAACAAACTGGCCTGGTGGCCACTGCCGGCGTCGTCAATCCCCATGCCTCCGCTCAGTCCGACCACCAATCACCACCACGCCCCACTCCTCTTCACCTTATCTCCTAGTTCTCGAGATATTATTAGTTTTTACACATGGGGTTACTCCCGCATTGGTCAATCACAACGAGTGTTTTAATAAAAAAATGCATCTTGATGTTCCGTGAAATGCACGGATCTTGCTAGTACTCCTACAGAAGACTAAGTTGGTGATGATGGTGTGTCTGCCATCCATCGTTTGTGACCATTAGATCTACATCTAACGACTGTGAGGTAAGTTGTTGCCTTTTCTCACAAACATCCCACTTGTCTACCAATTTGCAGAAAAACCCATAATTAGTATCTTAAAACCAACCACATCCCTCCCTGACCTCACCAAAATAGCCCAAGGAATATATTCTAATTGAAACATAATATATCTCTAGTGATATATGTATATCAAAATTAGAGTGTTTTGTATCAAGTTTGTGAATAAGTATTATTCTAATTATGATTCGTTGCAACGCACATGAACATTGCTAGTATTTCCAACCATGCAATTGTTTCCCTATTATTCCATAGTTTCGAGTTTTCCATCAAGATATTAGTCACTCATGGTTGATATTTACTTTCAATCATGTACACATATGCACTATGTAACTAGCCTTGCTTATTAGGTTCCAAAGCTTTACTTTCACTCCTACTTACAATATGTAGAGTATTTAAAAAAAAAACTACCACTTTCAACCAGCCCTAGGAAGAATCTATTGTACAAAAATAGCAAAAACATACCCAAAATTTCTTAATCCGCGCCAAAAACTACTACATACCGATTAGGTTAGTTTAAACCCATTTATTACAGGGTTGGCCCACACGTCCGTGCTGACGAGGCAGCTTAAACCAACACATTTTGTTTGACCATTGACACGAGGGACCCACATCTGACTTTCTATCATGTTATTCCCCCTCAAATCATTATTTTTCTTGAACATTACTTCAAACAATAGTGATGCGTGTTCGTCGGTGGCGCCGGTGAGGAGCGAGTTGGCCGCCGCTCTGTTGGACGGGCCGGACACCGCGCTGGCCTACGCACGGGTTGGCAGGCTGGCCCGAGTGTGACTCACGAGCGAGCAAGCCGCCGCGCTAGCCTTTGCTCGAGCCAGACGGCTGGACTTAGCGCGGCGCGCGCGAGCAAGCCGTCGCGCCGTCGCGCAGTCTAGCTAGCAAACCTTGCAGACAAGTAGCTGGACGGAGCTATCTTGGCTAGCTAGCGGCCACGAGCGCCGGACGGAGCTGGCATCTGGGGTGCCGCAAGATGGGCTCCGCACCGCCGGCGGTTTTGACCTCGCCTTCTACTGGCAGCGGTAGCTGCATCCCATGGCCGAGGATGACTAGGTGGACGGGCCGGAGGTAGGAGGTCACTCGGGGATTTTTGTGCAGACTGACATGTAGGTCCCACAAGTCATAACGCCCGGTCGAATAGAAGACATCGACTTAATGGGCGACGTGGGCCCTGTTTGGATACTCTAAGTCACAGGTTAGATTCTAACCCTGAACTAACTCTAACCAAAGTGGTGTTTGGATGGCAGGGTTAGATTGACAAGAAATGTATCCAAACAGGGCCATGGGTTGAAACGTGCCTATAACGACACTTTGTAGAGTAGTCGTTTCTTGGTAGGGCTGGTTGGTAAGAGCATGTACAATGGTTGATAAGGTAGTCTTATCTTAAGTCTGCCACGTGTGCAAGTGGTAGTGGTTTCTTGGCATTATTAGTGGTTTCTTGCATTATTAGGGGTTTCTTGTAAGGAACAATGTACTACTAGCGACAAAAGGCGATTCTAGGTTGCGTTGTACTCCAACGAGTACTAGTAGTGGTCGCGGGAGTGTATACATCGTTTTGTGGGTTCGATCCCTGCCGAACGCACGGCGGCCTTTTTTTAAAATAGTAACTTCGCTGCGAGCCAATATTTTACACGGGTAGTTTGAGTTTTGAAGTCAAACGGACGTCCGGCACCACAATCTGGGTGTACTGGATAGCCTATCCACGTGAACGGGTTTTCCTTCCCAGCATCTCGCGGCACGTGTGCTCGCCCTAGCCGCACCTCGTTTGCAGCTTCCACATCAGCTAGTAGCATATTTAAACTAGCGCCTCCCAATTAAGCCCGAGGAGCCATAAAAGCCTGGCGGGGCATTGGGAACTGTGCAATATGGCTCTGTACGTAAAGTGCTCTACTACTACTCTGTAGCTTGTGGCGTTGCACGCATGGACTTCACTCCATTATCGGCTCTACTATAAGAAATTCCTCTTGACATGTTTTTTTTTGAAACGGAGGCAAAAGCTTTGCTTCATCTCATTCATAAAGAAGGAACTACTAACAAAGTTCGACGAGATCCATTACACCTCCACAAATGGAAGCGAAAAGCCTAGTCTCGCTGTATCAAATAACTCAAATGTTCTGCCAACCGTCGCTAATAAACAGGCTGCTAGTGTGTGCGTGAGAATAGCGGTTGAGGCCCTCCACTATGTCTTCGGTGCCAGAAATCTAAAAAGTTTGCCACATACACTTCGATGCCAAATGAAAAATATTTAGCACTGGCACCACAACGTGAAGGATTTGGCATCCATCCACCTCTGGCCCACCTAGCTATAAACTAGTAATATATCAGCTCAAATCAGTGGCTACTTCGCATGCAAAAGTATAGTGGCTGCTTTGTTTATTGCCTCAATGAAATATGGTGTTGGAGCAAGTAGAAGCATCGATGCCCTGAAATTTTTATATGGCATCTGCTGGGCCATGTAGGACACCAGTGCCAAATGTCCAAAAAGTGAATTTGGCACTGGTTTTGGCCTACATATGGCATCGGCTAGGCAATGTAGGACACCGGTAGTAGTGGAGGGCCTGAGTAGGCCAGCTACGTGAGAGGAGCGGCTGAATAGAGCACCGAGAGTACCCACTAGGCCACTACGCAGGTGTACTTTCCCTGCATTGATAGTACATCGATGGTTCTAGAGAACAGTAGTACCCTCCACTTCCAATTATAGCTCCTTGGCCCTGAGATTCAAGAGTTCAAAACTGGTGCACTATACTAGAAGTACAATACATAGCACTAGTAGTACCCTCGCACTACTAGTTGAGAAAGCAGTACTAGTACTGCTACAGTACGAGTACGTACTCCCCTATCACATAATGTAAGATGTTTTTCGACACTAGTTGGCGTGTACAAAAAATAGCAAAAACATACCCAAAATTTCTTAATCCACGACAAAAACTACGAGCTAGTGCCAAAAATTTCTTACTAGTGCTATTATTTACAGTATAATGCAATCCCATAACATCCCATAATCCTAGTACTAGTAGTAAATAATGGCCTTACCCCTTCACTACAGTTGGAAGGGACGAGGCCCTGCGGTTACCATGCTCTTATCTCCTCCTCGCCAGTTCCCCTCCCCCCCGAAGAGAAGGCAGTTCGTCGCTGCTCCCATGGATTCGCTAGGCGGTTCTCCTCCTCGTTGGGGCTGGGAGACCTTGGATGACGATCCTCTGGGAGAAATCACACGCCGGTCCGACGTCCTCACCGTCGCAAGACTCAGTGCTTCCTGCACCAACTTTTTCAAGACGATGCTTAAAATGGCTTGGGAAAATGCCATGCTTGTTGGTCTTCACTACAAGAAATATGTCAACTTGTGACCACCACTATTGGTCACTGAATGGTCACAAATTTCCGTTTGTGACCTGTTTGTGACCAAAAACATAAGGTCAAAAGCTGGCCGTCATAAACTGACTATAGCGACCTTCTCTGTGAGAAGGTCATAGACGTTTATGACCAAAATATGCCTACTGACGTGTTTTGGTCGCTAGCAGCCTCCCCAGACCACGTAGGCATCCAGCGTGGCAAGCTGATGTGGCACAAGAATCGGCCCGGTCCAATTCGGTGTTTTACATGGGCCGAGCCCATTAATTCAGCCCATTTATATTTTTTCGCTGCTAATTTTGGTTAATTACACGGGCCAAGCCCTACAATTCGACCTTTTTATTTTCTGGGCCATGGCCTTTTTGTACCATCAGTTTTAGTTTTCTTTTTTCATAAAATGGGTCCATTAGTCAAGCAAGTCCCACTTGTCAGGTTCTGATAAATGGGTCCCAGCTATTAGGCTCAGATTCTTCATATTTCAATTTGACATCATATTTGAATTTCATAGTAAGAAAGTACCCAGTATTTAAATAGGCAAGCAGAAAACACACATAATATTTCAAATAACAATAGCCAGATTCACTACAAGCTCTACAAATGACACATAATACAAGCTCTAACATATACAATGCTTTACAAGCTCTACAATGCAAAGCTCTACATTACTTTACAAGCTCTCCAAGTAATGTTAAAAGCTCTACAAGTGTTTTCTTCTTCAGCATGGAGCTCCTTCGATAGAGATCAAATGCCCGACTCATTGGATGGCCATAGCCAGGACTGGGCTAACAGGACGACTGCATGCCCTCCATGATCGCCCTGTTACATGAATCAGCTAAGAAGAATTAGAAAAACTGGAGTAAAGGACAATTCATTATAGAATCATAAACACACAAAGCTCTATCCATAGTACCATCAATGGATAACAAGAACAACTCCAGATTATTAGCTTATTCATTATAGAATAATATCCTCTACCTCAGCCATTCTACTGTAAGACGTCCTTATATACTACTCCATACAGTGCTGGAGTAGAAAATAAAGAAGCAGTTTTCACCTAACAGTACGCCACGACGCAACCAAATAAACAACGGCAGCATACCAAAATTCGCAACTAGAGGAAGAGAAAGGGGCACAGGGGAGGGAGGGAGGGCGGACGGGGATGGGGGGATTACCCAGCCCTGGATCTCCTCCAGGACATGTAGAAGGGGTCCTGCGCGGAGCTCATGGCGGACGTCGGAGGTTGGTGAGGTCGGCGAGGGGCAGCTGCTGCCTCCGAGGACGCAACCGCAGCAGCATCTCATCGCCTCCTCCGGCTCCGGCTCCGGCGATTGCCGTGGTCCGGCCAGCTCGACGAAGCGCCGCGCGTCGAAGCATGCACGCGCACGCTGGCGAGCAAGCCAGGTATAGTGCTTCGTCGACACCAACACCAGTAGTGGTTCAGCGAGATGTCATGGACCTGCAAAAACAATTATAGAGAGCAAATAATAAGGTAACATCGCCAATAAATTGCAGCTTTTGAAAGCAACTATAGTTACAATTATAAAGAGCAAATAATAAGGTAACATCGCCAATATATCGCCACATCACAGTAACTACAAATGGGTTCTACTACAAGAGCACAATTTAACAAGTGTGCTACTCCAAATCATCATCACTTGTAAATAGGAATGATCTGCAGGTGTACCAAATCCTTGAAGCAGCATATGTGCTTTATGACAGGAGAGAGTTCATCCAAACTCATTAAATTAATCGGCGCATTCCAGCTAACAAGAAGGAAGGAAACAGAGCAGACATATGCTATATAATGGAGACCCGTGATGCCATCATTTACTGCCAGCACCACCGGGAGAGCCATTCATACACAACACAAGCATTATTTAGTATTCCCTGGCGCAGCAGAAGCAAACACGATGCCCAGAAACATACATACATAATCACTAGCCAGCAACTACACTAGTTTAATGTGTTTGGCTGGCACCAGCAGTGAACTGCCCCATCCCAACAGCTTGGCACCAGCAGTGCTACTTGGAGAGCAAAGTTTACAAGCAAATCGAAGTATTGAGAAGGCAGGCAGGCATACCTGCTTCTTCTTCTTGGCGAGGTTCCAGATCCTCCAGGACATGTTCTCCAGCGCGTGTGACCTGTTATAAGTTCAAGAAGCTATGAGAGATAATATAGTCACTTGGGGGCTCAGAACAATTGAGATGATTGGTTCAAGAAATGTGACCAGTAAAAAAACTCCCATCTAACTAGAAGGAATATTATTTGTGCACCTGTTATAAGTGACCTTTGGTGATTATATTAAAAGTCTGAGGAGAACATGATTACTAGCTAAAGCAGTCAATTATTTTCATTAAACACAGAGCCAAGTGAAAGAACAACATTATTCTCAAGACTAAAGGAGCATCAAAACCACAAAGGTCAAGCAACATATATGTGTATGGCAATTGAATGATTTGAGAGTATCATGAGTTACATCAGAAGACCAGAATGCGTGACTGGTATAAAATTGCTTGCCTGAAAGGAGAATGTTCTAGGACTAGCAATGCGCTTGGTATGCTGTGATTGGTATAACTAGAGTGTGTTTAGAATCCATGTACTATCATTAGCTGTAGGACTGTAACTATAACTGTAAGAACTACATGTAGTTGGAATATCAGTGTTAACGCCTTGACAGAACTAGAATATATCCCAAATTGTGATGAGCAATTGCTTTTTAGCAAAAGAAACAGAATATTTATAAGCGGAGTTTATAAATTATAGAGAACCAGCCACTAGCTAAGCAGAGTTTCAGTACATTTATAAGCGGAGTTCCAGTACATTTGATGCTGGGAAAATCATTGTAATTGGAAGCAAGAATCACTTTATAAGCTCCACTACAGGAAAGAACAATACATGAATCTATTCCTGGCACAACGTTTACCATCAAGTTTGTGATGCTGCATGCCCCTGGCTGTTCTCCATGTGATGTCTTGGTGAATCAGTGGCGGCTGCAACGGCTGCGGCCAGAACCGAGGCGGATGCTGCCAGAATTGGGCGCCTGTGGCCAGGTCTGCGCCGTGTACCTCTACTGCGGCAGCAGCTGCTGCAGCACGATGCCGAAGTTGCTCCTGGGGATGAAGGCGGGGTGGAACGGGTGCAGCGGGGGGGTCGGCCCCGGCATCGGAAGCCCGAAGTCCGATGGGAGGCGCGCCCGCACAAAGATCCCAAGGCGGGCTGAGCTGCCGCAGCCACACGGGGCGCTCGAGGCGGCAGGTCAAGCTGCGGCGGCCGCGGAGGAGGTTGACCATGGAGAGCCCCCCCCCTCCCCCCGCGCGGCTGACGGCAAGCGCGACCCGGCCCGAGGGGTGCACGGCGACGGCGTCGGGGTCGTAGAGGTGGAGCAGGCCGTCGTCGGAGGCGGCGAGGAGGTTGCGCGGGACGGGGCTGATGAAGTGGAAGGCGAGCGTGGAGACGGCGGCGGAGGGGTCGAGGAGCGGGCCGAGGTCGCCCGCGGTGTGCAGGTCGTAGAGGCGGATGGAGTCATCGGCGCCGCCGGAGGCCGCGAGCCTCGCACGCGGCGCGGCCGCCACGCAGCGGATGGGCCCCACGTGGGCCGGGTAGGAGAAGAGCGGCGCGAGGGCTTGGGGCGCCTCCTCGCCGGCGGACAGGGCCTTGAGGGGAGGGCGACGGGAGGGATCTGGTGGTGATGGGTGGGGTGGGTGGCGGCGAGGGGTCTGGATTGGGGAGGGCGACGGGAGGGGCTTGAGGGGAGGGCGACGGGAGGGATCTGGATCGAGGGCTGGAGGTGGCTGCGGCAAGGACGGGAGGGATCTGGATCGAGGGCTGGACGCTAGGGTTCGCGCAAGAGAGAGGGGAGAGGGGCATGTTGCGGTGGTGAGATGGATGGACGGAAGGATGGACACATGGATGGATGTATGGATGGACGGATGTTCGCCATGTCAGCGATCCATGCCACAACTGACTCCACCAATCAGGATTAAGCCTATGTAATTTGGTTTTTTCCTTTTGTTTCTCTTATATTTTTTACCCTCTTATTTCGGGTAACATTCAACATATTACCTTCTTATAGTTTGTTCAAATTAACCAGTAGTGTGCACATGTGTGTATCTTGGACCTCTTATTTCATAAATATGACCTCTTATTTCGGGTAATATTCATTTTCCGAGTGCCCAAAAGGAGGTCTTTTTGTGAAGGACCTCCCAAATAATTGTTGCAAAATTTGACCAAATCAATTTTCTAAAATACTAGGACATATTTAATGCACAATTGACAAAATGGTTGGGTGTAAGAAGTTTTGATCCACCTCTCGTGAAAAAGACAAATTTCCGCCGATTCAGCTGGAAGCGGGTCAAATTTGAACTGCGGCTGCCTCATAGTTTGCTATTTATTTTTTCCAAAAATCATTTCTGGGTACATAAGTATCTATTTAATTAGAGAAACACCAAAAACAAATTCCAAGATTCAACCACTAGCTAGGAACGTTCATTCCCACCGTTTTGACCGCATTTTGTAACGGGCATAAAAAATTAAAAAAAAAATCAAAAAGTTGGAAAACCTTCGCATTGTGTCATTATATATGACCAAGTTACCAGGAAAAATAACAAACTTGTAATACGGTAATTATTTTTAAAAAGTGTTCTCAGAAACGAGCTATCAAGCGTGAAGATTCATGGCTTTCAAGCCAAATGATCAATCTTATGGCCACATTCATGGCATAGTTTGTTCAAATGATCTCATATTGTGCACAAAGGTGCATATTGGAATGGCAAACAATGTTGCCTAAGGAAGTTTTCACTTTCTTTGGACGAAAAATTCATTTTCCATTTTTCGAGTGCCCAAAAGGAGGTTTTTTTTATGAAGGACCTCCCAAATAATTGTTGCAAAATTGGACCAAATCATTTTTATAAAATAATAGGTCATATTTAATGCACAATTTACTAAATGGTTGGGTGTAAACAGTTCTGATCCACCTCTCGTGAAAAAGACAAATTTCGGCCGATTCAGGTGGAAGTGGGTCAAATTTGAACTGTAGCTGCCTTGTAGTTTGCTCTTTATTTTTTACAAAAATCATTTCTAGGTACATAAGTATCTATTTAATCAGAGAAACACCAAAAAAATTCCAAGATTCAACCACTAGCTAGGAACGGTCATTCCCGCCGTTTTGACCGCATTTTGAAACGGGCATAAAAAATTCAAAAGAAATCAAAAAGTTGGAAAACCTTCGCATTGTGTCATTAAATATGACCAAGTTACCAGGAAAAATAATAAACTTGTAATACGGCAATTCTTTTAAAAAAGTGTTCTCACAAATGAGCTATCATGCGTGAAGATTCATGGCTTTCAAGCCAAATGATCAATCCTATGGCCACATTCATAGCATAGTTTGTTCAAATGATCTCATATTGTGCACAAGGGTGCATCTTGGAATGGCAAACAATATTTCTTAAGGAAGTTTTCATTTTCTTTGGACGAAAAATTCATTTTCCATTTTTCGAGTGCCCAAAAGGAGGTTTTTTTGTGAAGGACCTCCCAAATAATTGTTTCAAAATTTGACCAAATCAATTTTCTAAAATACTAGGACATATTTAATGCACAATTGACAAAATGGTTGGGTGTAAAAAGTTTTGATCCACCTCTCGTGAAAAAGACGAATTTCCGCCGATTCAGCTGGAAGCGGGTCAAATTTGAACTGCGGCTGCCTCATAGTTTGCTATTGATTTTTTCCAAAAATCATTTCTAGGTACATAAGTACCTATTTAATCATAAATACATGCTTTGGTGGCGATACATCGAGGTTTGGGCGGTGGTCGAGGGCCCCAACTCTAGAGCGCGTACACTCGCATGCCCGCTGCGTGGTCACCGCGTGACTGTGGCATTGCCATGTGTTCTGGGCGGCCTAGGCATGTCTAGTGGGTTGGCCACTCCCCAGGTAGGTGCTAGGAAGAGAATTACAACATAAGATTCTCACGAGGAGACCGATTGATGCTCAAACATGAATTAGCAACCAAGTGTTTGATTAGCGGTACGGAAAATGCACATGGCTAATGGGCGTGAGTTTTGGTTGAGGATGATCAGTTACTAAGAAGACCGTCTTCACAAATTTTCAGCTCAAAAGGAGGAGTCTAGGTGGTACTTGCTTTGCAAAGTATCACACTGGACATAAATACGAATGTTGAAGATGGGCTCAAAATAATGAATGGATTGAGCTGGCATTTGGTGGAGGATAGTTATTTGGGCATAGGAAAGCACTGTAGAAAATGGATACCATTTGGACATGCCAAAGTGGTACTTCCTTCACAAAGTGTTTTTTTGAACAGAATATGAAAATAAATATTTTAGAATTATTTTTGAACTAGGCAAGGAAGGTTTTTTTTTACATATTTGACGAAGATATGACCCAAAGAATTTATGAGATTTTTTGGGGAATTTTGGGAATGACAGAAATATAGGTTGCTTCACAACCTAGGGCAAAAACTAACACATGGACATGACACATAGGCAAAACTGATGAGGTGGCGCCTAGTCGTAGCAACCCACCACAATTTTCAAGGTTATGACCATCTATATTGGTCATGATCAGCTAGAAATAAGGCAGCGAACCAGTGCTATCTGCTTTGTGACCATTTCGTGTAAGGAAATTATGACCTTTCTGACCAAAATGGTCGTTATAGTTTAGGGTTTGGAGCCCCCCGAACAGCTTTTGACCAATTGGTCTGAAATGGTCATAGATCTATGACCAATTCTTCCAGGGTCACTAACAAAAGGTCATAAGTTGACATATTTCTTGTAGTGCTTTGCTACTTCTCGAGCTTGCGTTGTATTCCCTCGAAGAGGAAAGGGAGATGCATCACAGTAGCGTAAGTATTTCCCTCAGTTTTTGAGAACCAAGGTATCAATCTAGTAGGAGACCACGCGTGAGTCCCTTGCACCTGCACAAAATAATAAGAACTTCGCAGCCAACGCGATAAGGGGTTGTCAATCCCTTTACGGTCATTTACGAAAGTGAGATCTGATAGAGATGATAGTTTGGTATCTTTGGTTATAAGAACAGAAAGTAAACGCGATAAAGTAAAGTAGATTCTAGATTGATATGCTGAGAATAGACCCGGGGGCCATAGTGTTCTCTAGTGGCTTCTCTCATGATAGCGATATTCTACGGCGGGTAAACAAATTACTGTCGAGCAATTGATAGAAAAGCGAATAACTATGAGACTATCTTGGCATGATCATTATATATAGGCATCACGTCCGAGACAAGTAGACCGAAACGATTCTGCATCTACTACTACTGCTCCACACATCGACCGCTATCCAGCATGCATCTAGTGTATTAAGCTCATAAGAACAGAGTAACGCCTTAAGCAAGATGACATGATGTAGAGGGATAAACTCAAACTTAGTGATATAAACCCCATCTTTTTATCCTCTATGGCAACAATACAATACGTGCGTGCTGCCCCTACTGTCACTGGGAAAGGACACCGCAAAATTGAACCCAAAGCCAAGCACTTCTCCCATTGCAAGAACTATAGATCTAGTAGGCCAAACCAAACCAATAATTCGAAGAGAGTTGCAAGCATATTATAATCATACAAAAAGAATTCAGAGAAGAACCAAATATTTCTCAAAGATAATCTTGATCATAAACCCACAATTCATCGGATCTCAACAAACACACCGCAAAAAGAGATTAAATAGAATAGATCTCCTCGAAGACCTAGGAGAACTTTGTATTGAGATCCAAAGAGAGAGAAGAAGCAATCTAGATACTAGCTATGGACCCGAAGGTCTGTGGTAAACTACTCACAACTCATGGTGAGGCGCTGATGATGATGTAGAAGCACTCCGTGGTAGACCCCCACTCCGGCGGAGCTCCGGAACAGGCCCCAAGATGGGATCTCACGGGAACAGAAGGTTGCGGCGGTGGAACTAGGGTTTTCTCTGTTGTTCTGATAGTTTTGGGTTACATAGGTATATATAGGAGGAAGGAGGGCACCGGGGGCCAAATGTGGGGCCCACGAGGCAGGGTGCACGCCCTATAGGGGGGACGCGCCCCCACCCTCGTGGGTGCCACGTGTGCCCTACTCCGTGGTTCTCAAGTGTCCCGTGCATGATTTTCTCCAAAAATATCTCTCCCAAAGGTTTCATTCTGTTTGGACTCCGTTTGTTATTCCTTTTCTGTAAAACCCTGAAACAGGCAAAAACAGCAATCTGGACTGGGCCTTTGGGTTAGTAGGTTAGTCCCGAAAATAATATAAAAGTGTATAACATAGCCCATTTAACATCCAAAACATCATAAATAATAGCATGGAGCAATCAAAAATTGTAGATACGATGGAGACGTATCAAGCATCCCCAAGCTTAATTCCTGCTCGTCCTCGAGTAAGTAAATGATAAAAACAGAATTTTTGATGTGGAATGCTAACCAACATAGTTTTTCAATGTAATTCTCTTAATTGTGGCATGAATGTTCATATCTGAAGGATTCAAGACAAAAGTCTATATTGACATAAGAAATAATAATACTTCAAGCATACTAGCAAAGCAATCATGTCTTTTCAAAATACTATGGCTAAATAAAGTTATCCCTACAAAATCATATAGTCTGGCTATGCTCCCTCTTCATCACACAAGATATTCATATCATGCACAACCCCAATTTCAGCCAAGCACTTGTTTTCATACTCTATTATTTCAAACCTTTCAACTTTCACGCAATACATGAGCGTGAGCCATGGACATAACACTATGGGTGGAATAGAGAGGTGGTTGTGGAAAAGACAAAAAGGAGGGAGATAGTCTCACATCGCCGAGGCGTATCAACGGGCTATGGAGATGCCCATCAATAGATATCAATGTGAGTGAGTAGGGATTGCCATGCAACGGATGCACTAGAGCTAAAAATGTATGAAAGCTCAACAAAAGAAACTAGTGGGTGTGCATCCAACTTGCTTGCTCATGAAGAAATAGGGCATTTGAGGAAGCCCATCGTTGGAATATACAAGCCAAGTTCTATAGTGAAAATTCCCACTAGAATATGAAAGTGACTAGTGTCGTGGTTTTGTCGCGGCAGATGTCCTAGCGAAAGGACTTAGTCGTGAGGACGTCGCTACGGGTTAGCTTAAAGGGGTTAAAGCGGACAAGGACGCAAGGGTTTATACTAGTTTGGCCCCTTCGATGAAGGTAAAATCCTACTTCTTGTTTGGGTTGGTATTGCTAGGGTTTCGATGACTAGGGAGCGAATACGCTTTTCCTGTGTCTCGAGTTGTTGTTTTTTCTCCCCCTTGAACCGTCGCTGGGTCGTCCCTTTATATACACGAGGTGACGCCCGGTCCGGTTTACAGAGTCCCAAGGCCGGCTCATAAACGTGTCCGGCTCGGTCTCTATCTTTCCTATCTTACATCACAAGTTACACGCCGTATGGCGGTTTACAAATCATGGGCCCTAACACCTTTTGGGCCTTAAATCTTCTGGAATGAAGTGTCATGTTCCCTGTTCCGCTGGGCTTCGGTAGAAGTAATCTTGATAGGCTTAAACCGGCCCCTCCTGGGTAGTTTATACCCAGTATTAATATCCCTGACATTAGGCCCCAGATTGATTTGAACCTGTTCATGTCAATCTTCAACGTCTTGTAAAGATTTCACCTTTCGTAGCTTCAAAATGCTTCATAAATCACCATGATGTCATCTTGCTGAATCACCTTAAACCTTCGTGACGTCATCTGCCCATTTAATACTTATACCTGTTTTTATTTTTTACTAATTAAATGCTCCGAAGATCGAGGCGACAGTATCGTTCCATATCCACTTTTCCGGCTCCTCGATTCATGCGCCTGCCGTTTCATTTTTCGGCTTATAAATAGGGCAGAGGGGTATCTCCTTTCCCCCCTTTCTCCTTTGCCTCCTCTTCTTCCTTGCGCTTGCTCGTGCTCAAGCTCCGCCGCCGCCATCGAGCTCTGCATCTTCATCGAGCTTAGCCGCTGCATCAACCTGGTTGGGTTAGAAAATCGCACCTCCGCACTCATCGGCTCTAGTAAGTTCTTTCCTTCCCCCTTACATAGATCTCATTAGGGTTTTCACGAGCTCACGGGTAGACACTTGTTCTTCGCTGTTCTTCATTGCGCTTCGATAACTAGGACAAATCTAATCCTCCTGCTCCACAGCCGTAGTAATAACTCCGCTTCTTTAGCGTACCTTTATTCTTCCAAAGTACCGGTTTAATCTGCGTTTGTTGGAATCATTGCTGACTCCGTTGAATATATACCATGAATACTTCCAAATTTCGTACATATTGTAGATCCGTAATCTCATCACCGATTTTACGAAACCTGTTTTTCCATACCTTCAGATTTGCCTCTCTCGTATTCTCATCGGCGGTTTAGCTTTTAGAAAAAACTATAAACCGGTAGATACCATTAGGCCCCTGCTTAAACCGCCATTTGTAAGCACCTTCGAACACTGCCGGTGTTACTTTGCACAAATCATAAACCGGCCATTATTTATATTTTCAGATTTTCCATTCAAAATGGCAAAGCAAGCCAAACAGTTCACTTCCTGCAACTGGGTCCAGTCCCAGGTTACTGAGGAAGAGCTGCAGAACCGGGCTGAGATTGGCGCTTTAGGCCGAAAGGATGTCCTTCACTGGAGAGTCCATGGACCGGAGTGTCCTCCAGAGCCCAAAGAGGGAGAAGTTATTGTATTCCTTGATCATTTATCCCGGGGATCAAGTCCTCCCGGGTCAAAGTTTTTCCGTGATGTGCTAGCTGACTTTCAACTCCATCCTCAAGACATTGGGCCCAATTCTGTGTCCAACATCTGCAATTTCCAAGTTTTCTGTGAAGCCTATCTGCAAGAGGAGCCATCAATTGACTTATTCCGGGATTTCTTCCATCTAAACCGTTGCACGGAATTTTCTGACGGTCCAAACACTGAGCTCGGCGGGATGTTCATTCAGAAGAGAAAGGACGTTAGTTTTCCTCATGCCAATCAGCACAGCCACCCTAAAGAGTGGAACCAAACTTGGTTTTATTGTCTAGATACTTCTCCGGAAGATGAGAATCCTCTGCCGGGTTATCGTTCCCACCGGCTTTCTGAAAACCGTCCCTTTCCTCAATGGCTAAGTGCCCAGGAACGGGCCAAGTATGCTCCTCAGCTCTCAAAGCTTCGAGCCTTCACCGCAAATGGCTTAACAGGGGTTGATTTCATTCTTTGTTGGATTTCCTGGAGTATTCTCCCGCTAAGCCGACGCTCCGGATTAATGTGCGAATATACTGGAAATCCCAAAGATCCTCTGCGCCATATAGAAGCCGTGCTAGCAGAGAATGAGATCAACGAGGCTGTTAAGAAACTGCTGAATGAACCGGTAGAAACCTGCAGCCAAACCGGATTGGCTCCCTTCTATGAGTTCAACAAACTGCCATCGGTAAAGTTTTCCTCTGCCTTGTTTGCCTTATTTCCCGTCTATTTTTAATACTCCTTCTGAATGACTTCATAATCTTCAACAGGGTAATGACCCATTCTGGAAGAGGAAAGTCCAGGATAAACCGGCGAAGGTGCCTCGCCAAAAAACCAAAGATGTTAAGAAAACCGTCAAGAAGAAAACTACTAACGTATCTGAATCCAATCCGGAGGATGATGAACCAGCCTCAGAGGTATTACTTGACTCTCTTGGCTTTCTTTTCTTGCATATTATTAACAATGATTGTACCCAGGGACACGCTGAAGGCAGCAAGGCGGATGATGTTGAGGTAATTACTCTTTCTTCCGGTTCAGAACCTCTGCCAACACCAAAAATTCATCGAGCAAGCCGGAAAGTACAGTTTTCTCAACCTTTCGCTTACTTGGACTCAAAATTTCTTTTGAAGAAACAAGAACATGAAGCTCGCCGCACCACGCGGCACAGTGTCCATGCCATTGAATCCACCCGTTTACCACATACCCCATCCCGGAAACATCGATCAGAGGTTTTACAAACTCCAGGCGCTCTTTATCCAAAAGCAAGTCATATTTGTCAGCCTCTTAATCCGTCTAATTCAAATTACCAGGATACTCCTCGATCGTCATCCGGCGAATCAACAGCTACGCAGATTCCTCCTCTCAAGACCGTTCATGGTAAGTTTTTCATTTTGCTGTTTTAACCTCTTTCTTTTAATCCCCTGACCATCATCACCTTTATCTTCTACAGTAAGCCCAAACCTAGTAAAAAGGCCAAGCTGAATAAACCGGCAGGAGATGATGCGATTCCTGAACTGGCAAAGGATCCTGAACCTACTAAAGAGAACGTTGACACTTTGCATGATAATCCTCCTCCCATGGACGATGAAGTCTTTGTTGATCAAGGGAGTGCCCCAATGGATCGTGACGTTCACCCGGCCAGTCCTGTCCGGGCCAGCAATACTCCTGCTAGCCCGGCTAAAGCCACGGCCGCTTCTACCGAAGAAGTTGAGATCACTGGATTTGGCTACACTGCTCCTAGTGAACCCGTTGCCTTGTCCAAGCATACTGCGAAGGATGAAATTTCTGGCAAGGACAAAGGAAAATGGAGTGCTGACTTGTCCAATTATGCTCAACTTAGTGCCCAAGATCTCCATTCCGGTTATCTGAACCGGCTGTACACTAGCCGTGATCATGAAGCCGGTTTAGTAAATATGATGAAGGAACGCTATGAGGTAACTTTCTGCTTTAACTTGTACTTTATTATTGTGTAAGTCTTGTAGCTTGCCTTTACTACATCGTAGCCCCCAAGGGCCAGTTTCTTCCTTTAGGATGAACCGAGACTTCAGAATATCTATTTTATAGTTTTTTCACATGCGTAGTCCCCAAGGGCCGGTTTATCTCTTTAGGATGAACCGGGACTTTAGTTTGTAATATTTGCTGAACAATGTCGCATTAGCCCCCAAGTGCCAAGTGTATAACTTGTTATGTGCCTGGGACTTTACTGAAAAATGTCTGATAACTGCAAATACACATTAGCCCCCAAGTGTCTAGTGCAAAACTTGTTATGTGCTTGGGACTTTAACTATGCTTTGTCAATATATAACATGCTCTTCTCTTGACAGGCCGATCTAAACCGGAAAGATTCTCATGTAGCCGAGCTCCAAGATACTTTGAAGTTTCAACAAACCGCCGCTTCCAAAGTCAAAGATGAGCTAACACTTGCCTTAGCAAATATGGAAAAGTTGAAGGACTTTCAGAAGGAACGGTCGGATTGGGATGCTGAAAGAGCCACTTTGGAAAAAAAGGCAACTGATGCAGAGGCTGCTCTTAATCCTGTGACAGAAGAACTGGACGGTTTAAAGCAGCAGATAAATGCCATGACTACTGCTGTCTTTGGTAAATATGCTTATCATAATCCTGAATATGATATTTCTACACTTTCCGGTTTAACTAAAACACTTTTGATGTAGGAAAACATATTGCTCATCTTGGCACTGACATGCGGAAGAAGTTGAAGGCTGCATACACTCTCATAGAGCGGTTGTATTCCGGCGCTCAGAGAATTGTCTGCACTGCTTCTCACGATAAATCGGCTCCCACAACGATCAAAGGTATTTTGGAGAAATTATCAATTCTACCTGCCCATCTCGGAGAGCTGAAGAAATCATCTGCAAGGGCGGGTGCCTTGATGGCATTAACTCGAGAGAAAGCTTGGGTGCCTGACCTTGATTCGGCAGAAGTGATGAATGGCTATCCCAGCATGAAGGAGGACGGATCAACATTTACAGACAGCGATTTGCGTGCTGTAACAAGAGAGATGAGGCCTTTGGCCGGCAAACTATCTGATGAGGCTGATCTATCCCGTTATCATTCTGGTTATAATGCTGAAAATTTGCGGGTCGACCCTCTGTTCTACGAGGTTGAAGATCTTATCCCGCCAGTCCGTAAGCACATTTATGCTCCTGATATTGATTCGTCTAAACTCGTGAGCGATGAAGCTGTTTTCAAAGCGTTGACCAAGATCAATTGGGCAACCACTGACTTCCAGCTGGTAGAAGAGAATGGCGAGAAGTCAGAGCAGGACGATCCACAACCTTCAAGCCGAGCTGGCGCAGATTGCTAAACCGGTGCCGGTTTAAATATTATGTCACAACACTTTAAATAAAGAACATATATTCTTTTGGGCTGTCAAGCACCTTGTAATAGGGTAGCTAAAACACTTGGGTTATGTTTTCACGCATATTCTCCTTTGTATGATATTGCTTCATCTGGCAACTTCATAATTATTACTGCTTATGATGTTTTTAACAATTTATTCCACCTGTTTCTGCATAAGACAAAGTTTGAAGTGTCCTGGCGGTTTATCGCCGGACGGGTCATGACGCCCAAATACATGGTCTAGGTCTATAACCTGAACTGTATATAAAATATGAAACATATATCATACTTGTGATTAAGTTTTGCGCTATTGGCCTTAATCAATAATCGTTAGTAAAGACAATGATCCAAGTTGCAAGTATTGATGACTCCCTTGATCATTTGCCGGTTCATGATGGAACCGTACCGGGTTATGATAAACACCGGTTTAACTCTAGACAACACTCGCGATTTGTAATCAAACCAGACCAGGTTATGTAAACGTTGGTGTATTGTAATGGCAACTTATAGTCATCCACTCCCCGAATCAATGGACTTGGATAAACACCAATGACCTCGAAGATAAAAATTTAGCAAAATCAAAGAGACATTGTCAAATAAAATCTTGTAGTCGAGGCTTTTTACGAGCTGCCAGGCTCCAAATTCGAGGCTTTTTATGGGCTACCAGACCACTGAATTAACCATTTCACAAAGCCTGTTAAGATGGACCTCAATCCTTAGCCAATCGTCAATTTAACGTTGCCAAGTTCATGGTCTCTAAGAAGATTGACTTGTGAAACATTCGACGGGTCATACCAGGTTTACCTGGGCGGAGTGACTTACTTAATGCAGGCAGGCTAATCCGGGGTTTTAGGTGTATACACCAAGCCTCCAAGCCGTGGCTTGATAGCCTACTACAAGGGTTGTCTACTCGTTGAGGCTATGCATCAGGAGCCCCCTGGTAGCATTGTGAGCTATGCTCGTCAGGTGCCTATGTTTGAGTTGTGCTATGCATCGAACTCTCTTTTGCCCCTCATCATCATGTCGGCTTTGATAGCCAGATTACCGAAGCAACCAGAGCTATGCTCTTATGATGGTATTAGTTTACTAGCCGGTTTAAGAGGTCCATAGGAACTCCTTTGCACACAGAAGCCCCCATGTCACAAACTCTTTAGAAAAAAAGCAGCAGATACCCTGCTTTAACGGGGACGCCGGTTTATTATATTGATCATAATATATACATTGCAAGTTCATGTACATAAACGGAGTCTATGTCTCAGGTATAGTAAGGCCGAAAAAGAGCGATGTTCCACGGCCGTTTGGTTTCCTCCTCCGCAGTACGTGAGTCCTTATGTTCTCGAACGTCGGCGAGGTAGTATGATCCATTGTGTAGGTTCTTGCTGACCACAAGGGGTCCTTCTCAAGGTGGGGATCGCTTGTGCATGTCTGTCTGGCCTTGGATGAGCCGGAGCACTAGATCTCCTTCTTGAAACGTTCTGGTTTTAACCCGGTGACTGTGGTACCGGCGCAGATCTTGCTAATAAATTGCCGATCGAGCTGCTACTGTGTCATGTTCCTCATCCAGCCGGTCCAACGCATCTTGTTGTGCCTTTTTGTTATCAACTTCGATGTAAGCTGCCACCCGCGGCGAATCATGACGGATGTCACTAGGGAGGACCGCTCAGCTCCATATACCATGAAAAAAGGCGTGTAACCTATAGACCTGTTAGGTGTGGTGTTGATGCTCCATTTTACAGAGGGTAATTCCTCCACCCAACAACCCGACATCCTCTGCAAAGGGACCATAAGCCGGGGTTTGATGCCTCTCAAGATCTCTTGATTGGCTCTCTCGACTTGACCATTGGATTGGGGGTGAGCCACTGAAGATATGTCAAGGCGGATGTGCTCTCGTTGACAGAACTCCTCCATAGCCCCCTTGGATAGATTGGTACCATTGTCAGTTATAATGCTGTGTGGAAAGCCAAACCGGAAAATTACCTTCTTGATGAATTGAACCGTCGTTGCCGCATCACACTTGCTGACTGGTTCCGCCTCAACCCACTTGGTAAACTTATCCACCGCCACCAGAAGGTGGATCTTCTTATCTGGAGATCTTTTAAAGGGTCCGACCATGTATAGCCCCCAAGTCGCAAACGGCCAAGTTATTGGAATCATCCTCAATTCTTGAGCCGGTATATGAGCACGCCGTGAGAACTTCCGGCAAGCATCACATTTTCTGACCAAGTCCTCTGCATCGGCGTGAGCCGTCATCCAGTAGAACCCATGACGAAAAGCTTTAGCCACCAAAGATTTTGAACCGGCATGATGACCACAATCTCCTTCGTGGATCTCTCGAAGAATGTCACGGCCCTCGTCTGGCGATACACAACATTGAAACTCCCCAGAGACGCTGCAATGATGTAGTTCTCCATCGACAATAGTCATTGATTTGGATCGCCGGACTATCTGTCTAGCCAAGACTTCATCCTCTGGTAACTCACCTCGGTTCATGTACGCCAGATACGGGACTGTCCAATCAGGAATAACATGAAGCGCCGCCACCAATTGAGCCTCCGGATCAGGAACGGCCAAGTCCTCTTCTGAAGGTAATTTCATCGACGGATTATGCAATATGTCCAGGAAGACATTGGGTGGCACTAGTTTACGTTGAGAACCCAACCGGCTTAACCTATCGGCCGCTTCATTCTTTTGCCGGTCCACATAGTCCACCTGATAACCCTTGAAGTGTCCAGCCACAGCGTCCACCTCTCGACGATACGCTGCCATAAGTGGATCCTTGGAATCCCACTTACCAGACACCTGTTGTGCTACCAGGTCTGAATCGCCGAAACAGTTAACCCGGCTTAAATTCATCTCCTTAGCCATTCGCAGACCATGGAGGAGAGCTTCATACTCAGCTGCATTGTTAGTACAAGGGAACATTAAACGAAGGACATAACAGAACTTATCACCTCGTGGGGGAAGTTAATATGACTCCAGCCCCCGAGCCCTCCAATTGCCTGGATCCATCAAAGTAAATAGTCCAGTACGTATGATCCGGCTTTTCCTCTGGTGCTTGCAACTCTGTCCAATCGTTGATGAAGTCCACCAGTGCTTGAGATTTTAATGAAGTACGAGGCACATACTTTAATCCGTGAGGACTAAGTTCAATGGCCCATTTTGCAACCCGACCAGTCGCTTCTCTGTTCTGGATTATATCTTCCAGAGGAGCCGAACTGACCACGGTGATTGGATGGCCCTGAAAATACTGCTTCAGCTTTCGGTTTGCCATGAAGACTCCATATACCAATTTCTGCCAATGCGGGTATCTCTGCTTCGACTCAATGAGCACCTCACTGATATATTAAACCGGTCGCTGAACCGGATATTCTTTCCCTACCTCCTTGCGCTCTACCACGATGGCAACGCTTACTGCTCGGGCATTAGCAGCCACGTATAGCAACAGCGGCTCATTATCAACTGGTGCAGCAAGGACCGGCGGCTCTGCCAGTTGCTTCTTCAAGTCCTCGAACGCAACATCAGCAGCATCACTCCAGACAAAGTGGTATGTCTTTTTCATCATCTGATAAAGCGGGATGGCCTTCTCTCCCAAACGGGTGATAAACCGGCTGAGCGCCACGATGCGGCCCGCCAAGCGTTGGACATCGTTGATGCACGCCGGTTTAGCCAAGGATGTAATTGCCTTGATCTTCTCTGGATTAGCTTCAATTCCTCTGTTTCACACCAGGAACCCCAGGAGCTTGCCTGCTGGAACACCAAAAACACACTTGGCCGGATTAAGCATCATCTTATAGACCCGGAGATTATCAAAGGTTTCCTTTAAGTCTGTTATCAACGTCTCCTCCTCCTTGGATTTCACCACAATATCATCCACATATGCATGAATGTTCTGCCCAATCTGTCCATGAAGACAGTTCTGCACACAACGCTGATAGGTCGCCTGGGCACTCTTGAGCCCGAACGGCATAGATACATAGCAGAAGGCTCCAAAGGGAGTTATGAAGGCCGTCTTCTCCTGGTCCTTAACTGCCATCTTGATCTGATGATAACCGGAATATGCATCCAAAAAACTTAAGCGCTCACGACCTGCCATAGCATCAATAATTTGATCAATACAAGGGAGGGCAAAGGGATCAGCTGGGCAAGCCTTGTTCAGATCTGTGTAATCAACACACATTCGCCAAGTGCTGTTCTTTTTAAGCACCAACACTGGATTAGCCAACCACTCCGGATGAAACACCTCAAATATAAAGCCTGTCGCCAAGAGCCTAGCCACTTTTTCACCAATAGCCTTGCGCCTTTCTTCATTGAAGCGGCGGAGAAACTGTTCAACTGGTTTAAACTTGGGATCAATATTAAGAGTGTGCTCAGCAAGTTCCCTTGGTACACCTGGCATGTCAGAAGGTTTCCATGCAAAGATGTCCCGATTCTCACGGATGAACTCGATGAGCGCGCTTTCCTATTTCGGATCTAGGTTAGCACTGATTGTGAACTGCTTGGATGAATCGCCAGGAACAAAGTCAACCTGCTTGGTCTCATCGGCTGATTTGAACTTCAAGGCCGGATCATGCTCTGTGGTTGGCTTCTTCAGCGGAGACATATCTGCCAGATCAACATTATCTTTATAAAATTTCAATTCCTCGGTTGCACAAACTGCCTTAGCATAAGCTGCATCACCTTCCTCGCACTCCAAAGCAATCTTACGGCTCCCATGGACCGTAATAGTTCCCTTGTGACACGGCATCCTGAGCTGCAGATAAACATAACAAGGCCTCGCCATGAATTTAGCATAAACCGGTCGCCCGAACAGGGCGTGATACGGGCTCTTGATCTTTACCACTTCAAAGGTCAAAGTTTTGAACCTCGAGTCCTGCTCATCTCCAAAGGTGACTTCCAAGTCTATCTTACCGACAGGATATGCCGATTTACCAGGCACCACGCCGTGAAAACAGTGTTAGACTGTCGAAGCTTTTTGTCTGTCAACCCCATGCGACGAAAAGTCTCGTAATACAGAATGTGGATGCTGCTTCCTCCATCCATGAGCACCTTGGTAAACTTATAGCCTCCAACCTGAGGTGCCACAACTAGAGCCAGCTGACCCGGATTATCAACCCGGGGCGGATGATCCTCTCGACTCCACACAATGGGTTGTTCTGACCAGCGCAGGTAGCGTGGCACCGCCGGTTCAACAGAATGTACTGCCCTCTTGTAAACTTTCTGATCACACTTACATAAGCTCGTGGTGAAGACGTGATACTGCCCACTACTCAACTGCTTCGGATTACTCTGATATCCTGACTGCTGCTGTTGATGTTGTTGTTGATTGCTCTGATTGTTATAACCACACTGGCCGTGCTGCTGGTTATGCTGATTATGTCCGTTTTGGTTACCTTGGAACCCTGAACCGGATCCACCACCTTGATAACCCAGGCCGTGAAAACTAGGGCCTGAACCGCCAGACGATCCATGATCATATTGGGACCGGTTCATGATTTCCTTCATAATGAAGTAGTCCTTCCAGAGGTGCGTAGCTGGCTTTTCCTGTGTACCGTGCCTCGGGCAAGGTATATTCATCTGGCGTTCTAGATTAATGTTCGGTCTCCCACCCCGTGGGGGCGGTCTGCCCTTGCGGCGCTAGCCATTCTCCTGAGCACTAGTGTTAGCCACAAAATCCGAATTACTATCCGCTTTACGCTTACCATTATGTCCTTGATTCGCCGGGCTAGGCTGCGGCGCTTTACCATTCTTCTTTGCTTTCCCTGACTTCTCATCTTCAGACTCTGGATATTCGGCGCTATCCAAATCTGCATACTTCACCAAGGCCCCCATGCGTGTTCCCATGTCATGACAATGACGTTTGAGTCATCCTAGCTTCAGCTTCAGAGATTCAAACCGAAAGTTGCCCTCCAATGTAACTACTGTTGTGTCTGGATTGATACGGTCTGAGGAGTGTAAGATCTCTAACACCCGGCGCACCCAACGACTTGTTGATTCATTTTCACCTTGAACACATGCCGCCAAGTCTACAATGGACATGGGCTGCTTACATGTGTCTTTGAAGTTATTGATAAACCAGCGCCGTAACTCATCCCATGACCCGATGGAATTCTGCGGTAATGCTTTTAGCCAGGCACGAGCCATACCTTCCAGCATCATGGTGAAGTACTTTGCGCACGCCGCATCATCCACATCAATCATCTCCAGTGCCATCTCATAGCTTTCAACCCAGGCTTTAGGGGACAGGTCCGCGGTATAGTTGGGCACCTTGCGCGGCCCTTTGAAGTCTTTGGGCAGTCTTACATTGCGTAAAGTGGGCGTAAGGCACCGGACTCCCAATGAGTTGGATGTAACCCCCGGTTCAATTGTGGTAGACGGGCGAACCGGTGTCAGCTGACGGGCTTCGTAATGTGCTGCTAACTCGGCCAACCGGCGCTGCCTTCCCCGATCCACTACATTTTGAGCGTTTGCATCTCCCCCTGTCAGGTCATCCCTCCGCGGTGGATTACGATTCCGCGCGCTGCTAGACACGGTCGGTTCCTCCAGGTGCCTACTATAGCTCTGGCTTGGGCGAGGGGTGGAGTGAATCCTCTCGCACTGTGAATATAAGCTTGCTGCTGAGTTAGAGCCGTCTCCAGAAACTCTCTGTCCCGCCATGCCTCCACCGCTATAGGGCATTCACCTTCAATGGGAAGAGCGGCCAGTCGTGAAGCGGCGGCAACTATGTTATCCAATGGGTTGGAGTAATGACCAGGAGGGGTAGGTACGTGCTGTGATGGAACGACCTGGCGGGTTGGCTCCGCGGCCTGTGGCTGGGCGGATGCTCCTGTGCCAGGCACTCCTCCCCGGTTTACCCCCGGCTGGTTACTGGTGCCACCTCCTAGCGTATTGAAAAGGTTCCTCGCCTTGTAAACCGGCGGCACGGGGGATTGTTGCCTTCTCCTCATTACGTCGCGCGAAGCAGTCTGATCCAACATGAGCTGATAAGCCTGAGCATCTAGCTTGGCCTGCCTCGCAATCATCCTGGTATTCTCAGCAGCTAGGTCTGATTTTGCTTGATCTATCTGGCTCTTTACCTGAGCAACTTCTGCATCATGTTGTTCCTTCTCGGCCTGACTGACCTCTGCAGTTAACAGCGCTGTCAAAGTGTCAACTAAGGTGGATAATACCTGAACCGGTGATTGAACCAGGCCTCCATCCCTAGCCACTGCTGTCGACAGGTCCGATGTTAACGTCGACGCAGTCGAAGACTGTTGCACAGGTTGTGATCCGGCCATGGAGACTGCGACCCGGTTTGGCGGATCCAAGGGGTCCGGAATACTATCACCATCGAAACAGCCCCCATCTCGGCCATCCTGTAGCAAGTATAAAGATTCTATTTCTCCAGAGGACGACTCATCGCCGGAATAGACAACGGTCTCGCCACCAGAGTTCGATCCACCTTTAGCTTGCGCTCCATGAACTGCTCCAACGAAGACGTGCTTCACGGCAGGCCGAACCCGGGCTGGTCTCGCACACTGAGCCGACTCGACGATGTTGGGGAAGATGTCCAGCTCAGGGCCCGGTTTGCCGATCTTGCCGATGAAGACGTGGATGCCGCCAAAGGGGACCCGGTAGCCGTATTCGATTGAATCAGCCTCGGGGCCCCAGCCTGCATCGTCGATGTAGATCTTGCCGCAACGACTCTTAGTCATCTGGCCCACTGCGTAGCCCTTGAGTCCTTCAAAGCTGTCGTTCAAGAACTCGAAACCATCGTGCAATAGCCCCACGATGGACACCAACTGTCGTGATTTTTTCACGGCAGATGTCCTAGCGAATGGACTTAGTCATGAGGCCATCGCTACGGGTTAGCTTAAAGGGGTTAAAGCGGACAAGGACGCAAGGGTTTATACTAGTTCGGCCCCTTGGATGAAGGTAAAAGCCTACTTCTAGTTTGGGTTGGTATTGCTATGGTTTCGATGACCAGGGAGCGAATACGCTTTGCCTGTGTCTCAAGTTGTTTTTTTCTCCCCCTTGAACCGTCGCCGGGTCGTCCCTTTATATACACGAGGTGACGCCCGGTCCGGTTTACAGAGTCCCGAGGCCGGCTCATAAACGTGTCCGGCTCGGTCTCTATCTTTCCTATCTTACATCACAAGTTACACGTCGTATGGCGGTTTACAAATCATGGGCCCTAACACCTTTTGGGCCTTAAATCTTCTGGAATGAAGTGTCATGTTCCCTGTTCCGCTGGGCTTCAATAGAAGTAATCTTGATAGGCTTAAACCGGCCCCTCCTGGGCGGTTTATACCCATTATAAATATCCCTGGCAATCTATCATGAAGAACATGGTGCTACTTTGAAGCACAAGTGTGGAAAATGATAGTAGCAATTATCCCTTTTTTCTTTTTCTTTTTCTTTTTTTGGGCCTTTCTTTTTTTCTTTGGCCTTTCTTTTTTTCCTTTTTTTCTTTTTTTGGAGGGGCTTTATTGATTTAGCCTTTCCTCACATGGGACAATGCTCTAATAATGATGATCATCACACTTTCTTTGAATTACAACTCGATATTATAACTCGATGCTAGAACAAAGTATGACTCTATATGAATGCCTCCGGCGGTGTACTGGGATGTGCAATGAATCAGGAGTGACATGTACGAAAAATTATGCATGGTGGCTTTGCCACAAATATGATGTACATGATCATGCATGGCAATATGACAATATGATGCGTGTCATTTGAACGGAACGGTGGAAAGGTGCATGGCAATATATCTTGGAATGGCTATGGAAATGCCATGATAGGTAGGTATGGTGGCTATTTTGAGGAATATATATGGTGGCTGGTTTGGGGAAGGATATATAGTGGGTGTATGGTACCGGCGAAAGTTGCGCGATACAAGAGAGGCTAGCAATGGTGGAAGGGTGAGAGTGCGTATAATCCATGGACTCAACATTAGTTATAAAGAACTCATATACTTATTGCAAAAATCTACGAGTCATCGAAACAAAGCAATCAACGCATGCTCCTAGGGGGGAGGTTGCTAGAAGTTAACCATCGCGCGCCCCCGACCTCCACACAAAGGTTGACACTTTACAAATACCTCATGCTCTAAGTTCGTCACATAGCGGTTCACCATACGTGCATGCTACGGGAATCACTAACCTTAACACAAGCATTTCTCAATTTCATAATAAATCCACTAGCATGACTCTAATATCACTATCCTCATATCTCAAAACTATTGTCAAGCATCCAACTTCTCATCATATTCTATGCACTTAGTGTGAAAGTTTTTACTACATTGATATTGGATGTCTATCATGTGAAGACTAGTTTTATAGCCTAAGCACATTACCATGATGTTTTAATAGACTCTCAAATGGATATAAGTGAAGCATGAGAGTTCAACAATTTCTTCAAAATATAATCACCACCGTGCTCTAAAAGATATAAGTGAAGCACTAGAGCAAACACTATTCAACTCAAAAGATATAAGTGAAGCACATAGAGTGTTCTATCAATTCCTAGGCCATATTTAACTCTCTCAAATAGGTGTGTCAAGCAAGGATAATTGTGCCAAACTAACAGGTAAATACTCAAATTATACAAGACGCTCCAAGTAAAACACATATCATGTGGTGACTAAAAATATAGCTCCGAGTAGAGTTACCGATGGATGAAGACGAAAGAGGGGATGCCTTCCTAGGACATCCCCAAGCTTAAGCTTTTGGTTGTCCTTGAATTTTATCTTGGGGTGCCATGGGCATCCCCAAGCTTAGGCTCTTGCCACTGTTTGTTCCATAGTCCATCAAAGCAATACTCAAAACTTGAAAACTTCACAACACAAAACTTAGACAAAAATCTCATGAGCTCCGTTAGTATAAGAAAGCAAACCACTACTCAAAGGTACTGCAATGAATTCATTCTTTGTTTATATTGGTGTTAAACCTACTTTATTCCAACTTCTCTATGGTTCATACTTCCCAATACTACTCATAGATGCATTGAAATAAGCAAACAACACACGAAAAACAGAATCTGTCAAAAATAGAACAGTCTGTAGTAATCTGCAGTTTTCGCATACTTCTGTAGCTCCAAAAACATCAAACTAAATTGGTAAACGTGGGGAATTTGTCTATTAATCATCTGCAGAAAGAATCAACTAAATAGCATGCTCCAGTAAAATCTGGTGATCATTCTAGCGAGCGCTAACGATTCTGTTTTTCACAGCAAGATCACATAAACTTCACACAAGTCTTCCCAAAGGTTCTACTTGGCACAAACACTAAACAAAACACAAAACCACATCTAAACAGAAGATAGATGCAATATTTATTCCTGAACAGAAGCAAAAACAAAAAATATAAAATTGGGTTGCCTCCCAACAAGCGCTATCGTTTTACGCCCCTAGCTAGGCACGATACATGGATAGATCTAGGTATTGCCATCTTTGGAAGGCAATCCATAAGTGGCTCTCATAATAGATTCATATCGTAATTTGATTTTCTTTCTAGGAAAGTGTTCCATGCCTTTCCTTAACGGAAATTTGAATCTAATATTTCCTTCCTTCATATCAATAATTGCACCAATCGTTCTAAGGAAAGGTGTACCAATAATAATAGGACATGAAGGATTGCAATCTATATCAAGAACAATGAAATCTACGGGCACATAATTCCTATTGGCAACAATAAGAACATCATTAATCCTTCCCATAGGTTTCTTAATAGTGAAATCCGCAAGATGCAAATTCAAAGAACAATCATCAAGCTCATGGAATCCTAGCAAATCACACAAAGTTTTTGGGATAGTGGAGACACTTGCACCCAAATCTCACAAAGCATAGCATTCATGATCTTTAATTTTTATTTTGATAGTAGGTTCCCACTCATCGTAAAGCTTTCTAGGGATAGAAACTTCTAACTCAAGTTTTTCTTCATAAGATTGCATCAAAGCATCTACTATGTGTTTGGTAAAAGCTTTATTTTGACTATAAGCATGCAGAGAGTTTAGTACGGATTGCAACAAGGAAATACAATCAATCAGAGAGCAATTATCATAATTGAATCCCTTGAAATCCAAAGTAGTGGGTTCATCACTATGCAAATTTTAATCTCTTCACTCCCACTTTTAACAATTTTAGCATCAAGATCTAAAAACTCCGAATCATTGGGACACCTTAAAGTAGAATCATCTCCAATCATATCTTCATCAATATTTATACAAGAAAACAAGGATCTAATAGGAGACACATCAATAACTTTCAGATCTTCATCTTTATTTTCATGATAGCTAGAAGAACACGCTTTTATATAATTCTCTCTTTTAGCACGCATCCTAGCGGTTCTTTCTTTGCATTCATCAATGGAAATTCTCATGGCTTTGAGAGACTCATTGATATGATGCTTAGGTGGGATAGATCTAAGTTTCAAAGAATCAACATCAAGTGTAATTCTATCCACACTTCTAGCCAATTCATCAATCTTAAGCAATTTTTCTTCAATCATAGCATTGAAATTCTTTTGCAAATCATAAACTCCTTAACACTAGTTTCAAATTCAGAAGGCATCTTTCCATAAGAGTTGTTGTAGAAATTACCATAATTATTAGAGGAATTACTATGAAAAGGCCTAGGATTAAAGTTTCCTCTATAAGTATTGTTACCAAAATTATTCCTACCAACAAAATTCACATCCAAAGATTCATTATTATTTTCAATCAACGTGGATAAAGGCATATCATTAGGATCAGAAGAAGCACTCTTATCAGCAAATAATTTCATAAGTTCATCCATCTTTCCACTCAAAACACTAATCTCTTCAATAGCATTCACTTTTTTACTAGTAGATCTTTCGGTGTGCCATTGAGAATAATTAACCATAATATTATCTAGGAGTTTGGTAGCTTCTCCTAAAGTAGTTTCCATGAAAGTGCCTCCTGCAGTCGAATCTAAAAGATTTCTAGAAGAAAAATTCAAGCCAGCACAAAAGTTCCGAATAATCATCCACAAGTTAAAACCATGTGTAGGGCAATTACATATCATTAATTTCATTCTCCCCCAAGCTTGTGCAACATGCTCATGGTCTAGTTGCTAAAAATTCATAATATAGTTTCTAAGAGAGATGATCTTAGCAGGAGGGAAATACTTAGAGATAAAAGCATCTTTGAACTTATTCCACGAATCAATACTATTTCTAGGTTAAGAGGAAAACCAAGTTTTAGCATGATCTCTAAGTGAAAACGGAAATAGCTTCAATTTAACAATATCATTATTCGTATCCATTTTCTTTTGCATATCACAAAAATCAACAAAGTTGCTTAGATGGGTAGCGGCATCTTCACTAGAAGGCTGGAAAATTGATCTTTCATGACAAGATTCAACAGAGCAGCATTGATCTCACAAGATTCCGCATCGGTAATAGGAGCAATCGGAGTGCTGATAAAATCATTATTGTTGGTATTGGAGAAGTTAAACAATTTGGTA
Source organism: Secale cereale (assembly GCA_902687465.1). NCBI lineage: Eukaryota > Viridiplantae > Streptophyta > Magnoliopsida > Poales > Poaceae > Secale > Secale cereale. The sequence goes on along the minus strand of LR738710.1, from coordinate 43,723,854 downwards.
TTGTTCTGAGCCATAGTGACAAGCAAGCAATCCAACACACACAAGCAAACAAGAAGCAAGCGAACGATAAACACACGGCAGAAGAAGGGCAAATAAAACGGCAAGGGTGAAGTGGGAGAGAGGAAAATGAGAGGCAAAAAATGAAATGCGAAGGATAAGGGTTTGTGATAGGTACTTGGTATGTGACTTTTGCGTAAGCCTCCCCGGCAACGACGCAAGAAATTCTTCTTGCTACTTCTCGAGCTTGCGTTGTATTCCCTCGAAGAGGAAAGGGAGATGCAGCACATTAGCGTAAGTATTTCCCTCAGTTTTTGAGAACCAAGGTATCAATCCAGTAGGAGACCACGCGCGAGTCCCAAGCACCTGCACAAACAAATAAGAACTTCGCAGCCAACGCGATAAGGGGTTGTCAATCCCTTTACGGTCACTTACGAAAGTGAGATCTGATAGAGATGATAGTTTGATATTTTTGGTATTTTTAGTTATAAGAACAGAAAGTAAAAGCGGAAAAGTAAAGTAGATTATAGATTGATATGTTGAGAATAGACCCGGGGGCCATAGTGTTCTCTAGGCTTCTCTCATGATAGCGATATTCTACGGCGGGTAAACAAATGTCGAGCAATTGATAGAAAAGCGAATAATTATGAGACTATCTAGGCATGATCATTATATATAGGCATCATGTCCGAGACAAGTAGACCGAAATGATTCTGCATCTACTACTATTACTCCACACATCGACCGCTATCCAGCATGCATCTAATGTATTAAGCTCATAAGAAAAGAGTAACGCCTTATGCAAGATGACATGATGTAGAGGGATAAACTCAAACTTAGTGATATAAACCCCATCTTTTTATCCTCGATGGCAACAATACAATACGTGCCTTGCTGCCCCTACTGTCACTGGGAAAGGACACCGCAAGATTGAACCCAAATCCAAGCACTTCTCCCATTGCAAGAACTATAAATCAAGTAGGCCAAACCAAACCAATAACTCGAAGAGACTTGCAAGGATATTATAATCATACATAAGGAGTTCAGAGAAGAACCAAATATTTCTCAAAGATAATCTTGATCATAAACCCACAATTCATCGAATCTGGACAAACACACCGCAAAAAGAGCATTGAATAGATCTCCTCGAAGACCGAGGAGAACTTTGTATTGAGATCCAAAGAGAGAGAAGAAGCCATCTAGATACTAGCTATGGACCCGAAGGTCTGTGGTAAACTACTCACAACTCATGGTGAGGCGATGATAATGATGTAGAAGCACTCTCTGGTAGATCCCTCCTCCGGCGGAGCTCCGGAACAGGCCCCAAGATGGGATCTCACGGGAACAGAAGGTTGCGGTGGTGGAACTAGGGTTTTCTCTGTTGTTCTGATAGTTTCGGGGTACGTATGTATATATAGGAGGAAGGAGGGAACCGGGGGCCAAACGTGGGGCGCACATGTGCCCTACTCCGTGTTTCTCAAGTCTCCCGTGCGTGATTTTCTCCAAAATTATCTCTCCGGAAGGTTTCATTCCGTTTGGACTCCGTTTGATATTCCTTTTCTGTAAAACCCTGAAACAGGCAAAAACAACAATCTAGACTGGGCCTTTGGGTTAGTAGGTTAGTCCCAAAAATAATATAAAAGTGTATATCAAAGCCCATTAAACATCCAAAACATCATAAATAATAGCATGGAGTGATAAAAAATTATAGATACATTGGAGACGTATTAGTCTTCCATGCGTCCTGGAGGAGAAGGTTCTTCAATGGGACAATCCTTCGAACATGCCATCGCTCCCTGGCCATGGTTGCACGTTGACTCCGCTAGAGTTGCCGACGTTGTGAGGTAGTCGGATTTTGTCCGATGAGCAGGTCAGTAATGGAGTTTGATCATGTAGTACTTAGTTATTCCATTTCCATCCCGTAATTTCTCCGCTCCCCACCGTCTTATATATAAGTCCGGGTCGGTGCCAACAAATATTGGCTTGCATACCTCCGGCCGGATACCACCATCATTTTGCACAACATCCACAGCAGTGCGGCCGTTCCGGTAGACCCCTTCTCCACCATTGGGATCGGCCCTCCGTACTGGCTGGGCTTGAATACGTATGATGATTCCTACATGAGATTGAAGAAGATAGCAATTGCGAACCCACCGGCAAAAGCGACGTGGCTACGACGATTAATATCTCATCGCGGTGTTCGAGATAAGGATTGCCATCAATGCAAGAGGCACTAACGACAGAGACTGGCGCATGTTAGCGGCGGCAGATTTGTACCCCTACACGTTCGAACCCACCGTGCGCCATCTAGGCCGCATCTTCGCAGTGAGAAGCCAGGGGACTTGTTTCATCTAGTTTCCATCCTACGGTACGGGAGATTACAAACGGAATGCACAAACCATCATTTGCATCCCTAACGGTACTCCATTATTTTGCAGGGACCAGTCATCCCGCGATCAAAATAAGATCGCCGATCCTGGATGTGCATTTGCATCTGCGATTCGGTCTAACCTAGAACCTTGTAGCTAATTATGGCATATTGGGATCAACTATCTTAGCAGTCGTTACCCTTGGTACCACTGATGTGCAATATGGTCACACAATCTACCACGATCGGACGGTCACCTTCTACCCAGGTATTCCATTTTTTAACTCTCTCGCCTTCTCTTTCATTGTTGTACTAGTACTCTACTTACGTACTAGTAGGAGTACTTTTTACCTTGGAGGACACGTATAGCTAGCTAGGCCCTTGAAGACTTGAACCCACTAGCTGCCACCATTTTTTATTTTCCATGTCTTACTATCTCATCCATGTGGCCAAGCGTGGCTATATATAATAAGCCGGTTATTTTACTTCCTCTATACCGGAGTATTACTGACCACCATATTTGAGCACAACATTATTATGCATGGACCTTGACTATGTACGTCACCATGTGTCTAGATCTGAGATGTCGCGTGTACCAAATGAACTGCGCCGAGTTCAACCCCCGTGATGCTACGTGGGTGCCGAGGAACACTCTTGGAGAGTACTCGCTTTTCATTGGGGATAGCTACCCCATTGTGAAGTGGATGCCACCTTCCGTGCACGACACGGAAGGCCTGCCGTTCATGAAGCATGGTTGTGTCTTCAGTGCGCACCGCCGGATGCACGACATGCTGGGACACGCTATCCCTGATTTATGCCGCTTCAGCTTGGATGAGTCTCCATCGTGTGGAACCGGACTAGAAAGCTGCGACAATGATTCCCGTTGCCCACCGCTATGGATCATGCCATCCATGAAGAACACCTGGGACTGGAACCTGGAGGAGGACATGTAGCCCATCTATAACGTGTAATTGGAGTACGCTAAATTGTGAACAGTAGCGTTATGAATATATGTAGACTAGTCATTCAGAAATTTATCACATGAATTGGAGATGAACTTGTGTGGCATACTGGCATTTTTCCTTTAGAATTTATTACTAGTAAATGTGTTATGTGTACGTGCAACTTGTGTGGTTGTAGCACAGGCTCCAACACGCTCTTTGAGAAGAAAAAAGGTGGCACAGCTTTGGATATACGTGACGTGGAGGCATCATACAGTAGCATCGTTCGCTATAGTTGTACTCCGTGTAGTACGCTCCTACTAGGACGACAACTCCTATAAATCCTTGCGCTTGGCTCTTTGCCTCTTTGGGAGGTTCAACAGTTCGTACTCGTGTGAACCTTGCACTTGGCTCTTCGCCTCTTCGGAAGGTCCAACAATGATGATACTACAGTACACATTATTCTTCTGGCAATCTGACACCGATTGAACTGCTGCACGTCCACCGCGAGGGAGAGGGAGAGGGAGAGGGCGCTGTAGTCAAAAACCTCTCCTCGTCCTGCGAACCACCGCGCGCGTGGGCGAGGGAGAGGCGTAGTAAGCAAGCTTCTCCTTGTTCGGCGAGTTGACGGGACACATCAAAGCAGTACTAGTACTAGTCCATACTGCGTCCTTTCTGGTTAATATGGCTTAATTTGAAACGAGAAAAATACACTGGCGGTCAACGTATGTAACAATACGCTCATTACGGTCACTATATATAGTTTTGCAGTGATTATACGATCACTAGCTCATCGTAGAGCACCGTATTGCACCCTATTGACCAACCACATAGTCGACGTGGCACTTTTTTGACTGGTTAAATTGTCACCTGCTTCCAACCATCATGTCGAGGGTCGACGTGGATATAAAGCTGAATCATTTGTTTCAAAACGGATTTTCAGGCACCTGATTTTTATTCGATGGGTAGCATACGCACCTGCCGTTCGAATTCCCAGTTCTCCAAATTTTTCGACACAAGTGCATGCTCTTATTATCACGATGAAAAAAAAATATCTCTGTTGCATCGCAGTTATCAGTCTGTACTTGCAGAATTATCTCGTTTATTGAGCACGTATATTGTTTTTTCAGGTCGAGCAAGTTTCAACTGGGCTGTAGACTGCCCAGGAATAGTTTTGTTTTTAACAGGCCTAGCCCATGACAACAACGGGGAACAAAGATCTAGCAGGTATCTACTAGCCTCTAGCCCGCCAACGTAAGTTATATTTTGTCTTACAACATCTGCACGCACTTTTTTTAATGAATCAAATGCACAGCCAAGTTCTATTTTCCTCTTGAAACGCATTTCCTACATCCGTTTTCTAATCTCTACCTATAGTTTTGCTAGTTCATATACACGTATCATTATATTGAAAATACATAAAATTCACTTTTCATATTTACATCCTTATTTTTGTTGTTGTTTTCCCTCCCAGCGCTGATTTTTTTTACCACTCGTTTTCCCTTAAACCAACTCAACTGTCCCACGTCTTATTAGCTTACAAAAACAAAAAAAAAATTTGGCAAATCAATAAGTTCTTAAAAAATGTTTATCATTTCGGGATTACAAAAGTTCAGACTCCACCAAAATATGCAAAATAAGTTTGAACTTTTTTCCCGTGGTCCTAGGTAGAAAATGGGCTGTAATAAATTACTTAAGAATTAGCAAATGGGCTGCAAATTATTAAAAAATAGCAAATGGGCTCTATGTTGTCTGCCACAGATTTGGAGGCCGACTTGTGGGCCTACAAAGTTCATCCGTACACAAGGTTTATCAAAAAAGAAACTTAGTCAACCATCGACTCTACCATCATCAGACCGTTAGATGTCAATCTAACGGCAATCGTGCTTCTTCAGTCTCTGATCTTCCTGCCCCAGCCGCCCAAACAAGCGCCGTCGGAACCGCCTGCCCCCTCCTCCCGTGATCGGCTGTGCTGCCAGGCAGGCCTCACGGCCCCATCATATACTTGCATCCCTGGCCTATCTATCCCTCCACTCACCCACACCTCCTGTTATTTTCCGGCGACGGCAGCCGAACCAGTCAACCCTCGTACTCTACACAGCTTGGGGAGCCACTGACGTGTCTTCCCCGGCTCCGTATCGTTCCCTTCGTATGGCCTCGCCGTCGTCCACCATGCTGGTGCTCTCGGCGCGGCGTGGTCAATGTGGTCAACGAACGACATCCATCGGAAGTGGACTGTACGCGGAGAGGTTGACAACTGGGTCCACGGCCGCACACAAGGAAATGCCTCCTTATTATGCGCAAAATAATGATTCCTCCACCTGACATCTAGGACCCGCCGGAAGGGCCTCTGTATTTCGCGAAAAAAAACATTCTCTCCATTGACAGGTTGGACCCACCAACTATATCTTCGCGCGCAAGGAAGTGCCTCCTTATTGCGCACAAAAAAAATGAACACCCCCCTGCCAGCTGGGACCCACCACGGTGGGAGGCTGACTTGTGGGCCTACTAACACTGCAAGAAATATGTCAACTAGTGACCTTCTGTCAGTGACCCTGGAAGAATTGGTCATAGATCTATGACCATTTCAGACCAATTGGTAAAAAGCTGTTCGGGGGGCTCCAAACCCTAAACTATAACGACCATTTTGGTCAGAAAGGTCGTAATTTCCTTACACGAAATGGTCATAAAGCAGATAGCACTGGTCTGCTGCCTTATTTCTAGCTGATCATGACCAATATAGATGGTCATAACCTTGTAAATTGTGGTGGGTTGCTACGACTAGGCGCCACCTCATCAGTTTTGCTTATGTATCATGTCCATGTGGCAGCTTTTGCCCTAAGTTGTGAAGCAACCTATATTTCTATCATTCCTAAAATTCCCCAAAAAATCTCATAAATTCTTTGGGTCATATCTTCGTCAAATATGTAAAAAAACCTTCCTTGCCTAGTTCAAAAATATTCATTTTCCTATTCTGTTAAAAAAAACACTTTGTGAAGGAAGTACCACTTTGGCATGTCCAAATGGTATCCATTTTCTACAGTGCTTTCCTATGCCCAAATAACCATCCTCCACCAAATTTCAGCTCAATCCATTCATTATTTTGAGCCTAGCTTCAACATTCGTATTTATGTCCAGTGTGGTACTTTGCAAAGCAAGTACCACGTAGACTCCTCCTTTTGAGCTGAAAATTTGTGAAGACGGTCTTCTTAGTAACTAATCATCCTCAACCAAAACTCACGCCCATTAGCCATGTGCATTTCCCATACCGCTAATCAAACACTTGGCTGCTAATTCATGTTTGAGCATCGATCGGTCTCCTCGTGAGAATCTTATGTTGTAATTTTCTTCCTAGCACCTACCTGGGGAGTGCCCAACCCACTAGACATGCCTAGGCCTCCCAGAACACATGGCAACACCATAGTCACGCGGTTATCATGCGGCGGGCATGCGAGTTTACGCGCTCTAGAGTTGGTGCCCTCGACCACTGCCCAAACCTCGACGTATCGCCACCAAACCATGTATTTATGATTAAATAGGTACTTATGTAACTAGAAATGATTTTTGGAAAAAATAAATAGCAAACTATGAGGCAGCTGCAGTTCAAATTTGACCCGCTTCCAGCTGAATCGGCGGAAATTTGTCTTTTTCACGAGAGGTGGGTCAAAACTTTTTACACCCAACCATTTTGTCAATTGTGCATTAAATATGTCCTAGTATTTTATAAAATTGATTTGGTCCAATTTTCAAACAATTATTTGGGAGGTCCTTCACAAAAAAACCTCCTTTTGGGCACTCGAAAAATGGAAAATGATTTTTTCGTTCAAAGAAAATGAAAACTTCCTTAGGCAATATTGTTTGCCATTCCAATATGCACCCTTGTGCACAATATAATATCATTTGAACAAACTATGCCATGAATGTGGCCATAGGATTGATCATTTGGCTTGAAAGCCATGAATCTTCACGCATGATAGCGCATTTATGAGAACACTTTTTTAAAAGAATTGTCGTATTACAAGTTTATTATTTTTCCTGGTAACTTGGTCATCTATAATGACACAATGCGAAGGTTTTCCATTTTTTGATTTTTTTTTGAATTTTTTATGCCCGTTTCAAAATGCGGACAAAACGACGGGAATGACCGTTCCTAGCTAGTGGTTGAATCTTGGTATTTTTTGGGTGTTTCTCTGATTAAATAGATACTTATGTAACTAGAAATGATTTTTGGAAAAAATAAATAGCAAACTATGAGCCAGCTGTAGTTCAAATTTGACCCGCTTCAAACTGAATCGGCGGAAATTTGTCTTTTTCATGAGAGGTGGATCAAAACTGTTTACACCCAATCATTTTGTCAATTGTGCATTAAATATGTCCTAGTATTTTATAAAATTGATTTGGTCCAATTTTGCAACAATTAGTTGGGAGGTCCTTAACAAAAAAACCTCCTTTGGGGCACTCGAAAAATGGAAAATGAATTTTTCGTCCAAAGAAAATGAAAACTTCCTTAGGCAATATTGTTTGCCATTCCAAGATGCACCCTTGTGCACAATATGAGATCATTTGAGCAAACTATGCCATGAATGTGGCCATAGGATTGATCATTTGGCTCGAAAGCCATGAATCTTCATGCTTCATAGCTCATTTCGAGAACACTTTTTTAAAAGAATTGTCGTATTACAAGTTTATTATTTTTCGTGGTAACTTGGTCATATATAATGACACAATGCGAAGGTTTTCCATTTTTTTGATTTTATTTTTGAATTTTTATGCCCGTTTCAAAATGCGGTCAAAACGGCGGGAATGACCGTTCCTAGCTAGTGGTTGAATCTTGGTATTTTTTTTGGTGTTTCTCTGATTAAATAGATACATATGTACCTAGAAATGATTTTTGTAAAAAATAAAGAGCAAACTACAAGGCTACTACAGTTCAAATTTGACCCACTTCCAACTGAATCGGCCGAAATTGGTCTTTTTCACTAGAGGTGGATCAAAACTTTTTACACCCAACCATTTGGTCAATTGTGCATTAAATATGGCCTAGCATTTTATAAAAATGATTTGGTCCAATTTTGCAACAATTATTTGGGAGGTCCTTCACAAAAAAACCTCCTTTTGGGCACTCGAAAAATGGAAAATGAATTTTTCGTCCAAAGAAAATGAAAACTTCCTTAGGCAATATTGTTTGCCATTCCAAGATGCACCCTTGTGCACAATATGAGATCATTTGAACAAACTATGCCATGAATGTGGCCATAGGATTGATCATTTGACTCGAAAGCCATGAATCTTCACGCATGATAGCTCATTTCTGAGAACACTTTTTTAAAAGAATTGCCATATTACAAGTTTATTATTTTTCCTGGTAACTTGGTCATATATAATGACACAATGCAAAGGTTTTCTAATTTTTTTTGATTTTTTGAATTTTTTATGCCCGTTTCAAAATGCGGTCAAAACGGCGGGACTGACCGTTCCTAGCTAGTGGTTGAATCTTGGTATTTTTTGGTGTTTCTCTGATTAAATAGATACTTATGTACCTATAAATGATTTTTGTAAAAATAAAGAGCAAACTACAAGGCAGCTACAGTTCAAATTTGACCCACTTCGAGCTGAATCGACCGAAATTTGTCTTTTTCATGAGAGGTGGATCAAAACTTTTTACACCCAACAATTTGGTCAATCGTGCATTAAATATGTCCTAGTATTTTATAAAAATGATTTGGACCAATTTTGCAACAATTATTTGGGAGTCCTTCACAAAAAAACCTCCTTTTGGGCATTCGAAAAATGGAAAATGAATTTTTCGTCCAAAGAAAATGAAAACTTCCTTAGGCAACATTGTATGCCATTCCAAGATGCACCCTTATGCACAATATGATATCATTTTAACAAATATTTGATTGGACTTTCACGAAAAAACTCATTTTGGGCATTGAAAAATGGAATGAATTTTTTTATCTTGAATCGATCATGACAAATTTATATGGTCATAAGGTCATCAAATGGTTTGCTGCGTTCTGATTGGACCATGGGCATATCACGCGGATCACGCATCAACCACCGTTGGATGCTTCCGGATCCAACGGCCCAAACCAACCCGAGCCGAAACCCTAGGTCTGTCCTCATGGACATTTTCCACCCACCTCCCCCCCGCCTCCATTCTTTCTCTCATTCCTCCCTCCCCCTCCTCCATTCTTTTGCTCCAGATCCGCCACCACACCCTAATCCCTATCCCCGATACAGATTGACGACGACGGCCCCCCGTCGCCGCCCCCTCCTTCCCCATCCCGCCGCCGCCTTTCTCTCCCACCCACCCTGATCCATCCCCTCCCCCAGCGGGATTCGCTGCTCCCCCTTCCTCCGTCCCGCTCCCCCTTCCTCCACATCTTCCCCCATGCGGCGCCCCTCGAGCGACCCCAGGAAGAGCGGGACCGCGAGCAGGCCGGAGGCTCATGCTCCGCTGCCACGGCGGTGCAGCAACAAGCGCAGCCGACGTTCTACGACCTGCTGGGGATCTCGCCGGAGGGGAGCACCTTCGAGGACGTGCGGGCGGCGTACCGGCAGATGGCGTGCAAGTACCACCCGGACGTGTCCCCGCCGGACGCCGCCAAGGAGCACCCGCACCGCTTCATCTAGGTGCAGGAGGCCTACGAGACGCTCTCCGACCCCAGCCGCCGCACCAGCTACGACCGTGCCCACGCCCGCGGCGTCTGGCGCCTCGCCTTCTCCCCCGCCGCGCGGCGCCATGACGCCTCCGCCTTCTGCCACCAGGTACACACATCATCATCATCATCATCATCTCCGCCATTTCCTCTCCTCCAGCTCGATACCTCTGTTGTTTCAATTTTCGATAATAATGGATGGTAGATTCCTGATCGCAGCTGAATCCACCTGTGGTTTTAATTCAACTTGTGATCTTAATTAGTCCTTCGAACTGCACTCTATGTAAACTTGTTGGACTCGGGTGATTTTGCGAGCGAGCTTCGCATTTTGATGCTCTGATTTTGTATGATGACTTTGGCGTGTGTTAATGCCTAATACCACCTCTGTAACTTGATGTAGGGAGTAATATTTTAGGCTAATCCTAAATATATTTAACAAGATTCCTTCACAGAACACCTCAACAACTCTGTGCGAGCCTATTTATTCAATTAAGACACTTGTAAACTCATGATTTAGCATATCATGCATGTGGGATCCAGCCTGGCTTGAGATGGTTGGCTGGTTAATCGAGGAGTATTCTGTGAACCTTGGGTATTTCAGTGTATAGGAGGAACCTTGGGTATCTTAGTTTGGCAGCAGGACACATTCATTATTGGTCCTGGGCCTTCTCTCAGTCTGGCATCATATTTTAAGCAAATGGCTATCATATTTTAAGTCTGGCATCATCGGCTTGTTTCGCCCTCTGGAATGCTTAATTTGATTATTATCCGCGTTGCATGTTTTCTATACTAGACCTCAACATCATTGTAATGATGCCGGCGAATTGCTGTGTGAAACAAGGGTGAGTGTTAAAACATTGAAATGAGATGCCCCTCTAGGTGTACTCCATTTATGCCCCCCTCTGCCCAGTGTTGTTTATGCTAACAAGATAGGTTTGTTAGTAGTGGTTCAGTTGTGGTACGTAGTGCTGAGTGGTGTAGGGTACATATGAGTTTTGTTATTGAAGTCATCTTCTGTTCTGGTTAGGTGAATGCAGTGTAGGCTGCTGGGATACAACAACTGTTGGATCACACACTGTTGTTGGTTCAGACAGTCAATTGTCTATTGACTGTTGTTGGTTACAAAGTGCTAGTATATGTTTCCTTGCCTCACCCACACAATGTACTAATATGTATGTCTCTTGGTGCGTTGCTAGGTCGGTTCTACGCCTTCGAGAAGGCCCATCGCCTCGACCCCACCTCTAGCGGCGCTAGAGTTCACCTTGTCGGCCGACGACTACAAGCTCATGGAGGAGGTCTGCTTCGGCACCAACGCCGTCGTGTATCGCGCCATGTTCCTCCCGGCCAACCGGACCATCGCCGTCAAGTGCCTAGATCATGATCAACTCAACAGTAATCTTGTGAGCTCCCTCTCTATCTCTTTGTAACGCCCGGGTAATCACGCTACAGTAATTCCCTGCTAATGATGCCACGTCATCACGATTACCCGTTGTTAATCTCACGATGATTCAAACCGATTCAAAATTCAAATTTAAAACAAAGTCAAGTAATTAAAGTTCTAAAAATTCAAAAATAAAATGTTCTAAAAGTGGCAAATAATCCTTAAAGAATATCGGTGAGGAAATTAACCTTAATTAAAGTATTTAGATGTACTAGAATAAATAAAACAACATCACAAATAATTAATTAAATGTCTTTATAATTTATAAAGTATTAAACTAATTTATTTGGGAGGCAAACTTTTGTAGGGGTGGGCTAATGTATAGCACTAATTTAGGTATTAATATTGTATTTTATAAAACTAGACTTAATTATAAAGTAAATAGAAAATAGAAAGTAATAAAAAGAAAAAAAAGGGTAACAAAAATAAACTAACCTACCCTAACCAACTGGGCCTCGGCCCACTACCCCCCTCAGCCTATAACTTCCCTCCCCCACTCCCAAAATATCTCCCCCTCTCCCTCCCACCGACACTCCCCCCCCCCTTTCGACTGGATCGGGATCGACCCGATCCCTCCCCGTCGCTC
>LR738710.1:43622491-43701854 GCA_902687465.1 Secale cereale | reverse complement strand
GCTCCCCGGACCGCGCGCTCCGCCCTGCTCTGTCGCACGGCGCCCACGGCCCCGCTCCCTACGCTGCAGCCGCAGAGGCCGCCGCGGCCGCACCGCGCGCCCGCTCCGCCTTCCGCCCCTCCGAGCCGCCTCCGCCGCGCTCCCTGCTGCGTGCGCGCACGCCACGCCACGGCCCCGCTCCCCTACCTCGCCGACTCCCTTCGCCACAGGCCCTCCCTGCGCCGAGCGCCCGCCCTTCGCAAGCCGCCGCCGCGCCTCCCGCTATTCTCCCGCACGCCTTGGCGTCGCTCCGCCCCTGGCCCCTCGCGCCATCACCCGCTGCCGCGGCCGTCGCTCAGGTCCGCCCCGTCGACGCCCAGCGCCAGTACGCCCCGCCTCCGCATGGCTGGCCGGCGGCCGCCTCTCTCCTCCGGCGGGCTCGCCGAGCCCCGGCGGCCTCGCCCCCGCGGTACCTGCGGGCGAGCGCTCGCTCGGGTGCCCGATGTGTCGCAGCGCCCGACCCGCCCCGCTAAGCATGCCCGCCCCGTTGGCCCTCTAGGCCAATGACAAGGGGGGCCCGCCCCCAGAACGCTGAAAAAAAAGATTTAAAAAAACAATAATAAAAATAAATAAATAAATAATTATATTAATTAATTAACAAATTAATTTAGTTAATTAATCATATTTAGATTATTCTAATCAGTAATTAACCTAATCAGTAATTATCTAAATCATAATTAATCTAACTATACTGTTAGTTAGTTTACAGCCAATGACACTCGGGTCCCATGCGTCAGCTTGACCCAGTCAACGTCCTGTTGACTGCTGACGTCATGCTGACGTCAGCATGCACTATTCTGGATAATGTTGTTTTATTTAATAATTAATAAATTAGAAAATGATTTAAAACTTTAAAAATTAATATAAAATAAACCGTAACTCGGATGAAAATACTTTATATATGAAAGTTGCTCAGAATTTCGAGACACATCCGAATACGCAAACCGTTCGTCAACCACACATCCCTAGCATACCGAACCCGCAACTTTCCCCCTTAGTTTCATCCGCCCAAAAACGCGAAACACCGGGAATACTTTCCCGGATGTTTGCCCCCTTCGTCAGTATCACCCGATACTGCGTTAGGGCACACCTAGCATCGTTACATGTCATGTCATGCATCGTCATGCATCTGTTTGCATTGTATTCACTGTTTCTTCCCCCTCTTCTCTCCGGTAGACTACGAGACCGACGCTGTTGCTGCCCCGATCAACTACGGTGTTGACGACCCCACTTTGGCTGCCGAGCTTCCAGGCAAGCCCCCCCCCCTTGATCAACCTGATATCGCCTACTCTTCTCTCTACTGCTTGCATTAGAGTAGTGTAGCATGTTACTGCTTTCGATAATCCTATTCTGCTGCATAGCCTGTCATTGTTGCTACCACTGTTGATACTTTACCTCCAATCCTAAATGCTTAGTATAGGATGCTAGTATTCCATCAGTGGCCCTACACCCTTGTCCGTCTGCCCTGCTATTCTATCGGGCCGTGATCACTTGGGGGTGATCACGGGTGTATACTACATACACATATACATGATACATGTTGTGACTAAAGTCGGGTCGGCTTGTTGAGTACCCGTGGTTGATTCACGGATTGGGGGCTAAAAGGACATACTTTCCCGACGGCCCTCTGTGTGGATCTTTGTGGCGGAGCGACAGGGTAGGTTGAGACACCCAGTGGAGAGGTGGCCTGGCCCTGGTCGTTGTCCGCGGTTATTCCATAATAACACGCTTAACGAGTTTGGATATTTGATCTGAGTCTGGTGGTTGGCCTTTACGCACTAACCAGCTCCGTGGGAACAGTTATGGGCACTCAACGTCGTGGTATCAGCCGAAGCCTTCTTGACGTCAGCGGCTTAGCGGCGCGCGCCGGGTTGGACCGCGTAACGTAACTTCCTTAGTAATAGTGGTTGCTAGGTCTGCTCACCTGCCGCCCTCGCAACGTGCAGGTGTGCATTGGGTGATGGTCCCAGACCCCTGTGTGCTTAGGACTTAGACCGGCGTGCTGACCTCTCTGTTGTGCTTAGGTAGGGCTGCGACGTGTTGATCTTCTGAGGCCGGGCATGACCCTGGAAAGTGTGTCCGGCCAAATGGGATCAAGCGTGCTGGGTTATGTGGTGCACCCCTGCAGGGAAGTTAATATTTTCGAATAGTCGTGTCCCTCGGTAAAAGGACGACCCGGAGTTGTATTCCGACCTCATGACAACTAGAACCGGACACTTGATAAAACACACCCAGATGAGTTCCAGATATAACTCGGTGGTTGCTCTCTCACAGGGTGATGTGTGGGAGGATCGCCGAGTAGGATTATGCTATTCGTTGATACTTGGTGAACTTACCATATGTTCTCTTCTACTGCTGCAAGATGGAGGCTGCCACAAGCATAGTCTTCGTTTGGATTAGCTATCCCCCTCTTATTCTGGCTTGCTGCAGTTCAGTCCACCGATACTACCCATATCATTGTTACCATTGCATATGTAGTATAGATCCTTGTTTGCGAGTACTTTGGATGAGTACTCACGGTTGCTTTGCTCCCCCTTTTCCTCCTTCTGTTCCTTCTTCTCGGATGATGTAACCAGATGGTGGAGCCCAGGAGCCACACGCCACCTACGACGACTCCTACGACACCGGAGGCGCCTACTACTACGTGCAGTCTGCCGACGATGACCAGGAGTAGTTTAGGAGGATCCCAGGCAGGAGGCCTGCTCTGTATCCCAGTTTGTGCTATCCATCTTATGGCACCTTGTTTAACTTTATGTTTGTACTCAGATATTTGATGCTTCCGCTGACTTGTCTATGATCGAGCACTTGTATTCGAGCCCTCGAGGCCCCTGGCTTGTAATATGAAGCTTGTATGACTTATTTTACTTTTAGAGTTGTGTTGTGATATCTACCAGTGAGTCCCTGATCTTGGTCGTACACATTTGCGTGCATGATTAGTGTACGGACAAATCGGGGGCGTCACACTCTTGTTCTCTGTATCGCGGCTCTGTCTTCGATTTTCCAATTCATCGTCGATGACGCCCCTGTATAGGAATAGGATTGGGCGGTGATGACTTTGATCAGGTAGATATGGGATATTTTGGGTATGTGTTGTGGATGCAGTCCAGCTGGTCTGTCTTAAGCTGGGCGATCCATCCATTTATAGCTTTTTATATTTTATTACAATGAAAATGGCAGTACTAGCTTTAGTAGCATCAAACAATCAAACACAAGCAAATTAAATGCTTTCTAGTATTCCATATAGTGCTTGCTATGTGATACGTCCAAAACGTATCTATAATTTCTGCTTGCTCCATGCCACTTTTGGGTGATATTGCTATGATATTCATACACTTCCATACACTTTTGATCATATTTGGACTAACCTACTAATCCAGTGCACCCCGGTGCCAGTTTCTATTTTCGGCTGTTTTTGTATTTCAGGTTTTCACGTTACGAGAACTGCCAGGAAAAATCCAGAAAAATTATATAAAAAATCAGCGTTCCAGAACCTACCTTGCGCCCGAAGGACAGCCGGGGGGCCCACCAGGGCTCCAGGCGCCCTGGCGGCGCCCCCCCCCCTGGGCCGCGTCGGGGGGGCGCCTGGGCCCCCCGAGCCCCGTCTGGTGCCCCCTTCGGCATATATTTAGAGCGTCCTTCAAAACCCTCGGAACGGGAACTCTTTTTCGCGATCTCATCTCTGTTCCGCCGCCGCCGCCGCTTCCAAGACCGGGAGGACCAGGAGAACTCTTCCCGGCACCCTGCCAGAGGGGAGGATCACCATCGGGAGCCTCTCCACCACCATGGACGCCTCCCAGATGAGTTGTGAGTAGTCTCCCTTGGACCATGAGTCCATGACCAGTAGCTATGTGATGTTCTCCTCCCGTTCTTGTGCTTCACTAATTAGTCCTCGTGAGCTGTCCTACATGATCGAGGCACATATGTAATCCTTATGCTGTTGCTATGTTGAGTTTGCTGGGATCCGATGGATTATGAGATTATGTTCAGATTGTTCTTGAGTAATATATTTGATCTACCTCTTTTATATTTATGTTCATAAGTAATTCTTGCATGTTCTCCGTTGTTATTTATTGCTTTGGCCAAGTAATACGTAGTGACTCCAAGAGGGAACGTTATGCTCGATTGTGGGTTCATGCCCCTCGATGGCTAGCTTGAGTGACAGAAACATGAGTCTAGGGGATGTGCTGTTGCCACAAGGGGGAAAACAACGGTGCTTGTGCCCGCGGGTGCAAGGATTGTTTACTTTATGCAAAGTTCTTTTAATGCAGTTGTCTGTTGCATTGAGTTTACACTATGGGTGGGACTCGCAACTTAATACCAGCGAGATGTTCTGGATAGATATCTCAAGGTGGATGATTAGTAGTAGATATTGATGGATTTCGGTCTACTTACTTTGGCGTACCGCCCATGCTTTGAGCCTCAACCTTTCTTGCAATGTAGTCAGCATTGGTTTGCGTTCGTGGTCCTGTCAATTGCCCAGCTGTAATTCGTTTACCTCACATAGCTGTTTTATCGTCTTTTGGGAGAGAGACATCACTAGTGAACATCATGAGACTCCGGTCCATATTACCATCATTGATCACATCCGCTATTTACTTTTCGCTTTTACTTACTATTGCAAACATTATCCATCACTACTATCATTTGCGTTTAATCCTTTGTGAACTACAAGGCCGGAGGGATTGACAACCTCTCTGTACTCGTTGGGAGCAAAGTTATTTGTATCTGCGTGCTGGTCCACGTTGATTGCTAATATCTGGCGCCGTTAGCAGTTGACACCTACTTGTTGAACCTAGGAGTCTCTGGGGATTCGATCCTTGGCATCTTTGCTAAGGGAAAAACTTCCACAACACTGCATCTTACACCTTCCACTTGGGGTAACCAACGAGGGGTTAGAAGCCCATCAAGGAGTTTTTCTGGCGCCGTTGCCGGGGACTCCACTCTTCAGGATAGGGGAGTTGCATGCTATCTTTTACCTTTGCTTTTTAGTCTTGTTAGTTTACCTTTCAGTTTTTGCTTTAGTATCCTTTATCAAAAAATTACAAAAAATCTTATTTTGCCTTCCTGTTAGTAGTCCTATCTATTTAGCTAAACATGTTAGGATATGGTGCTTTGAGGGAATCAGAAGTTCTAGATTTCCATCAAAGGGATGGAGAAAATATGAAGAAGGCATGGGACAGAATTTTTGATGCACATAGGAGAATTATGCCTTGGATACCTATAAAAATTGTGCTTAGGAATTTTTACCATGGTCTTTTTAAATGGTGTAAACACTCTCTTGATATTATAGCCGAGGGAGATTTCCTAGAGTGTGATGAAGCTAGAGCTCTTGAAATTATACATGGTCTATCTAGTTACTTTGTTTATGATCATAATTTTGATACTGTCATAGATAGACTTGCTACTATTGAAAAGAGAATGGATGCTCTAGACTTAATGAAGGTAGAGAAACCCAAACCCAATAAGAGAGATATTTTGGAAATAGATAATGACTGGGAGCCTCTTGTTAGGATTAGCATCTCTAATTGAAAGCACATTTTCTCCCTGGGTGGTTTTGGTAATTAATGACAACATACTTTGTGGTTGGACTAATGCTTTTATCAAGTATGTTTCAGGAAATTCAATCACATTGGCATGGCAAAAGGACTGAAGAAGTGGACCCCTCAAAATGCTAAGGCAAGCATTGGCAAAAGCTCAAGACTCCATTTTTGGTTTAGTGATCCAAGATCACATTGAGTCCATAGGAAAAGCCAATACTATTAAAAGGGGATGCGGTTATGTTGATGATCTGGTTGCTCAAGTGCTTAGTGATATATCTCCTTAAACTATCAGCAACTTTCACTGCCAAATACACTCATAAGTAATCTCGGACCAACCGATTTTCCAAACTCAGTCACACCGAGATGAACCACCTCAGCCATAAGCCAAACCCTAGAAAAATCGGATATTCCGAGTTTGAAATCGGTTTCACCGAAACATGGGCTGCCAAGCTTCTGTAACCTTCTGTCATCAAATCGGTGTCACCGAGATGATGAAGTCGGTCCCACCGAAACTGGCAAGCTCCTGTCTTTGCTCAAATCGGACTAACCGAGATGGTATTTTCGGTCCCACCGAAAAACCCCAACGTTCACATTATTTGAACTTTCGGTCTCACCGAGTTGTCCACTTCGGTCCCACCGAGTTTGCTCAAATGTGTGTGTAACGGTTGGATTTTGTGTGGAGGCTATATATAGCCCTTCACCCCTCTTCATTCGTGGAGAGAGCCATCAGAAAGAACTACCACTCCTACCTTACATTTCTGAGAAGAGAACTACCTACCCTTCTGTTGAGATCAAGTAGCTCCACTCCCACCATATGAAACTTGATCTCTAGCCTTCCCAAGTTGCTTTCCACTCAATCCTTTCTTCCACCACAGCCAAATCAGTGAGGAGAGTTGAGTGTTGGGGAGATTATCATTTGAAGCACAAGAGCAAGGAGTTCATCATCATCTACAACATCTATTACCTTTTGGAGGGTGGTGCCTCCTAGATTGGTTAGGTGTCGCTTGGGAGCCTCCGTCATCGAGATGTGGAGTTGAACCAAGAAGTTTGTAAGGGCAAGGAGATCGCCTACTTCGTGAAGATCTACCCCGAGTAAGGCTAGCCCTCCGTGGGCGTAGGCCATGATGGAATAGACAAGGTTGCTTCTTCGTGGACCCTTCGTGGGTGGAGCCCTCCGTGGACTCGCGCAGCCGTTACCCTCCGTGGGTTGAAGTCTCCATCAACGTGGATGTACGATAGCACCACCTATCGGAACCACGGGAAAAATCATTGCGTCTCCAAATTGCGTTTGATCTTCTCCACTTCTCTTTACTACTTGTGCAATTTACTTTCCGCTGCCCATACTCTAGAATTGCATGTGTAGTGTGCTACTTGACTTGTGTGTTATGCAAAATCTCCCAAAATCTGTCCTTGATAAAAGACAGAATTTTTATCTTGTCGAGTAGTCTAATCACCCCCCCTCTAGACACTCTCACCTTCTTCGATCCCTCAATTGGTATCAGAGCTTTGGTCTCCATTGCTTTGGTTTACACACCATTGGAGGAAGATGGACGTGTCTACGCTTGGGAGTGTTAGCCATAGAGTGCCTATTCTTAATGGAGGGTTCTATAACACGTGGAGGGTTGAAATGCTTAGTATCTTTAAGATGTACAATTTGTGCAAATATGTTGAGACCCCCTACGTGCCTCCATTTGATCCCTTGCACCCTACCATGGATGAAGAGCTTGATTTGCTTCGTAACCTTAGGACTGTAAATCTTATCATTAGAGGGTTACCCGATAACTTGCTTAAGCTCGTTACAAACTTTGAGTGCGCCTATGCTATGTGGAAATTCTTGGAAGAACTTTATTCGGACTACTCTTTGAGAGGTCTTGATGAAATTCTACACAAGACTATTGAATTTGATAAGATGCGCCCCAATGATCCCAACTTTGGTAAATGCTTCTTTGAGCTTCGTGATCTTATGAAAAAGAAGGGTGAT
This sequence comes from Secale cereale, assembly GCA_902687465.1. NCBI lineage: Eukaryota > Viridiplantae > Streptophyta > Magnoliopsida > Poales > Poaceae > Secale > Secale cereale. Next base: position 43,694,294 of record LR738710.1, on the reverse strand, counting down.
CCCGGTCTTATCAATGTTTTAATTAGAAATGCTCTTGCATTGCATTCCGAAGATTATTGTCACATTGACAAAACTAATGCAAGTGGCTATCAAATTGACCTAGGTGTTGATGATGAACAATCTATGGGTCAATATGATGATGAGCATGAGCATGATGATGATTACTCCGATTCGGACACCGAGCTAGACAAAATCATGAAGAATCTCAATCTTATGGCAAATCTGAGAGACTACATGTCCGGCGGAAAAGAGTGGATTCTTGATAGTGGATGCACCGACCACATGACCGGAGACAAAGACATGTTTCGAGAGCTTGCAAAGAACGATGGTCCACGCAAGTATGTGACTTTTGGAGACAACTCCATGGGTAAGGTACTTGGCCTTGGTAAGGTGGCCATATCTCATGATAGCTCTATTCAAAATGTCATGCTTGTAGAATCTCTTGGATACAATTTACTTTCCGTGTCTTGATTAGCTGACTTTGGATTCAATGTGCTATTCACCAAAGTAGATTGCCAAGTCTTTCGTCGTGACAATCAAAACATGGCATTTACCGGTATCCGTAGAGGTGATCTATATATTGTTGATTTCACTAAGAAAGCCCAACCTAGAGCTTGTTTCATTGCTAAATCCTCTAAAGGTTGGTTATGGCATAGAAGGCTTGGACATGTTGGTATGCGTAATCTAGACAAGCTGATCAAAGGTGATCATATTCTTGGTGTTAAAGATGTTTTCTTTGACAAAGATAGACTTTGTAGTGCCTGTCAAGCAGGAAAACAAGTTGGTGGAAGTCATCCCGTGAAGAACATCATGACCACAAGGAGACCGCTTGAACTGCTTCATATGGATCTCTTCGGCCCCAATGCTTACAAAAGCCTTGGTGGTAACTCCTTTGGTCTAGTTATAGTTGATGATTATTCCAGATTTACGTGGGTATTTTTCCTTGATGACAAATCACAGGTTCAGAGAATCTTCAAGACCTTTGCCAAAAAGGCCCAAAATCAATTCGAGGTGAAGATCAAGAAAGTTCGGAGTGACAATGGAACGGAGTTCAAGAACGCAAATGTAGACTCCTTTCTCGATGAGGAAGGGATTCTACATGAGTTCTCGGCTACGTACACTCCTCAACAAAATGGAGTTGTTGAGAGGAAGAACCGAACACTCATAGAGATGGCAAGAACGATGCTTGATGAATACAAGACACCGAAGCATTTCTGGGGGGAAGCGGTCGAGACAGCTTGTCATGCTATCAACAGGCTTTATCTTCATAAGCTCCTCGGCAAGACATCATACGAGCTCCTCACCGGTAACAAACCCCAAGTGGGATACTTTCGTGTCTTTGGTTCAAAATGCTATATCCTTGATAAGCATCGTCGGTCTAAGTTTGCTCCTAAATCTCATGAAGGCTTTCTTCTTGGTTATGGATCAAACTCCCACACCTACCGTGTCTACAATAATTTCACCCGAAAGGTTGAAGAGACGGTAGACGTGAAGTTTGATGAATCTAATGGCTCGCAAGTAGAGCAAATGCCTATTGATGTAGGAGACAAGGACCCATCGGAAGCTATCCAAGATTTATCTATTGGAAAGATCCGTCCCATGGAAGTGAAGGAGAGTACCTCATCTACATATGTGGAGCCCCCTACCTCACGGAGAGATGAACCTCAAGGCAACATGGAGGCCTCCACAAGTGGAACTCACCAAGATGAGGAAGTGCAACAAGAAGATCCACCACAACCTCCTTCTCCACCGCCTCAAGACAACACCAACAACAATGAAGAAGAAGAAGAGGAAGATGAAGATGATGAGGAAGCTCAGACACAACCTCAACAAAAGCTATCCCGAGTCCGAGCAAGAGTCAAGAAAAATCATCCCGTGGAACAAATGATGAACGACATCAACTCCGGGAGAATTACTCGCTCTAAAACTCGCTTAGCTAACTTTTGTGAGCATTACTCATTTATCTCTAGTATTGAACCTATGAAGGTAGAAGAAGCACTTGAAGACCCGGATTGGGTGAACGCTATGCACGAAGAACTACACAACTTCGAGAGGAACAAGGTATGGACTTTGGTAGAGAAGCCCAAGGATGATCAAAACATCATTGGAACCAAATGGGTGTTTCGGAACAAGCAAGATGAAGATGGACAAGTCATCCGCAACAAGGCTCGTCTCGTAGCTCAAGGTTACACACAAGTCGAAGGTATGGACTATGGTGAGACCTATGCCCCCGTTGCTAGACTTGAGTCCATTCGCATTCTTCTTGCTTATGCCAATCACCATGATATTACTCTCTATCAAATGGATATCACAAGTGCTTTCCTAAATGGTGAAATTGAGGAGGAAGTATTTGTGAAACAACCTCCCGGATTTGTGAATCCCAAAAAGCCTAACCATGTTTACAAGTTGCACAAAGCTCTTTATGGTCTTAAACAAGCTCCTAGAGCTTGGTACAAATGCTTGACTAGTTTTCTTCTTGAAAAAGGCTTTGAGATTGGAAAGATAGACTCAACGCTGTTCACGAAAAGGGTTAATGGTGAACTATTTGTGTGCCAAATATATGTTGATGATATTATCTTTGGTTCAACTAACCCTCATTTTAGCAAGAAGTTTGGACAGCTCATGTCGGAGAAGTATGAAATGTCCATGATGAGTGAACTCAAATTCTTCCTTGGGTTGCAAATCAAGCAATCTAAGGAGGGTACCTTTGTCTCACAAACAAAGTACACCAAGGATCTCTTCAAGAAGTTCAACATGCAAGAAAGCAAAGGTATGAGTACCCCCATGCCTACAAGTGGACATAATGACTTGACAAAAGATGGAGAACCCGTTGATCAAAGGGTTTACCGATCTATGATTGGTTCTCTACTATATCTTTGTGCTTCTCGTCCTGACATAATGTTGAGTGTATGCATGTGTGCGCGATATCAAGCAGCCCCTAAAGAATGTCATCTTAAAGCTGTTAAAAGGATAGTGAGATATTTGATACACACACCAAACTTTGGCATTTGGTATCCTAAGAGGGCCTCTTTCGACCTTGTTGGCTATTCCGACTCGGACTATGCTGGTGACAAGGTTGATAGAAAGTCAACTTCGGGTACGTGTCAATTCCTTGGTCGATCTCTTGTATCTTGGTCCTCCAAGAAACAAAATTCGGTATCATTATCCACTGCCAAAGCGGAATATATTGCTGCTGGTTCGTGTTGTGCTCAATTACTATGGATGACACAAACGCTTAAGGATTATGGGATACATGTGAGACATGTTCCCTTGCTTTGTGACAATGAGAGTGCAATTAAAATTGGACACAATCCAGTGCAACACTCTCGAACAAAGCATATTGAAGTTCGTCACCATTTTATTCGTGATCATATTGCCAAGGGTGACATCAATCTTAAGCATGTTCGTACTGACAAACAACTTGCTGATATCTTTACAAAACCTCTTGATGAGAAGGTGTTTTGTCGCTTAAGGAGTGAGTTGAACATCATTGATGCTTCAAACTTGGAGTGAGAACTCCATTGATGCATGCAAGGCATGAGCCCACGTGACTAATCCTTGATATTTCTCTTATGATGGTGATCATATGTCTTGGACACATTTGCCTCCTTGTATTGCATCTAACTCCTTGCAGGTACTTGGATGATCTACATTCCACAAGATTACCACACACTCAAATCATGAGTAATCTTGTCTTTGACCAAGTATCTAGCCCTTTGGGATGTTGAATTCAAGGAACAAAATTCCACATATCCTTTTTGACATCTTATACATCTAGTATTTCACTCTTGTCATCTTGGATATCCTTGAGTATTTCCTTGCTTGCCTAACCCATGTAGGAAGATGAACTACACAAGTAGAAATGGCGCTCCAACTTCACATTCAATGAGCACCTACATCAAGTTTACCTACATGAGCAAAGCAACAACAAGCCCAAGGTATGTTCTTCACATCTTTAAGGAGCTTTGCTCAAAGTCATGAGTACAAGCAGCTTCATAAGATGTGATCACATCAAATGCTTAATCGAAAAATGGCAACCCCATTTTGAGCTTAAATGATGAGTATGACCTATGATCAAATGTCCTCATTTGACTCCTAAGTCAATATACTCAAACATAGGTGACTTTGTCGCCGACCTTTATCTAGATGAAGTACATATGTTTTGGAGTCCTTCTATTTTCTCTTAAAAAAAGGGCACTTCATCTAGGAATCTTTTTCATTTCTATTCTTCTGTCTTTGTGAATATCCTTCTGGCTCTGATCATTTCCTTGAAAATCTTTCACAAATTCATTGCAAATCCTTTGAAACATTCCTCGCAAAGTGAGCTGAATTATTTCTGTATTTCCTTGGAATTAAACTCGGCGTCACCGATTTCAATATTTCGGTCTAACCGAAACACCTGACTTTCGGACCCACCGATCCATCTTAATTCGGTGTCACCGATTTATTTCTTCCAGGATATCATCTTCTGCAGCTCCACTCAATGATTCTCTATGCATGTTCCTATTTGCCCTGTTGTGATTCTTAAGGATCCCACTTTTTTCTTTCCATCTTCCCTGACCTTCCTAGTTTGCTGTCCTTTTCGGCACCTGATGTCAAAGGGGGAGAAGACTTAGGGGGAGAAGAGAAGATTTAGGGGGAGAAGAAGAGCAATCTTATCTTAAGGGGGAGAGAATCACATCAAAGCTTTGCCGTGTTTTACAGTGGACACTACAATTGGCATCATTCTTTTGATTTTGCTCTTTCCATCAAACCCCTTGATCTGAGAGAACTCAAAGGGAGAGGAATCCTCACAATCGATATCTTATGGAAAGCAAAATCTCTCAGAGTTCATTGAAAATCTTTTAGTTTCGGAGACATGTTTGCCTGTGCTCAATATGAGACACTCTTCATACATGTCATCCCTGGCTTGGTACTCTTGATGTTCTTGCAGTTGGTTGAAGAAATACTCTTGTGTTATCTAACCTTGTTTTCCCAAGTTTATCTCTTCAGGTACAATGCCAAGGAACCTCAAGGTAAGTATATGCACTTTGCAGAATGTGCATGATGGTAACTTGCTTGTGAATACTTGTTTGCAAGAAATCACCATGCACATATGCATTATCACTCACTTCTTTTCATCTGCTCTGATGCATATAGCCAAGCTGCATGTAGCACATCTTGCTTATCTCTCTTGTGTGCTTGTGGTAATCCAAAACCATAATCTATGAAAATCTTGCACACTTGTAGGGGGAGCATGTGTACTACATGCTTGTCAAAGCTTTCGTGATAATTCTGTCTTTCTTTCAATAAGCTTTGATGTCTTGTTTAGTGTGATTTTAGTGTGTTGCCATCAATTACCAAAAAGGGGGAGATTGAAAGCACATTTGCTCCCTGGGTGGTTTTGGTAATTAATGACAACATACTTTGTGGTTGGACTAATGCTTTTATCAAGTATGTTTCAGGAAATTCAATCACATTGGCATGGCAAAAGGACTGAAGAAGTGGACCCCTCAAAATGCTAAGGCAAGCATTGACAAAAGCTCAACACTCCATTTTTGGTTTAGTGATCCAAGATCACATTGAGTCCATAGGAAAAGCCAATACTATTAAAAGGGGATGAGGTTATGTTGATGATCTGGTTGCTCAAGTGCTTAGTGATATATCTCCTTAAACTATCAGCAACTTTCACTGCCAAATACACTCATAAGTAATCTCGGACCAACCGATTTTCCAAACTCAGTCACACCGAGATGAACCACCTCAGCCATAAGCCAAACCCTAGAAAAATCGGATATTCCGAGTTTGAAATCGGTTTCACCGAAACATGGGCTGCCAAGCTTCTGTAACCTTCTGTCATCAAATCGGTGTCACCGAGATGATGAAGTCGGTCCCACCGAAACTGGCAAGCTCCTGTCTTTGCTCAAATCGGACTAACCGAGATGGTATTTTCGGTCCCACCGAAAAACCCCAACGTTCACATTATTTGAACTTTCGGTCTCACCGAGTTGTCCACTTCGGTCCCACCGAGTTTGCTCAAATGTGTGTGTAACGGTTGGATTTTGTGTGGAGGCTATATATACCCCTTCACCCCCTCTTCATTCGTGGAGAGAGCCATCAGAAAGAACTACCACTCCTACCTTACATTTCTGAGAAGAGAACTACCTACCCTTCTGTTGAGATCAAGTAGCTCCACTCCCACCATATGAAACTTGATCTCTAGCCTTCCCAAGTTGCTTTCCACTCAATCCTTTCTTCCACCACAGCCAAATCAGTGAGGAGAGTTGAGTGTTGGGGAGATTATCATTTGAAGCACAAGAGCAAGGAGTTCATCATCATCTACAACATCTATTACCTTTTGGAGGGTGGTGCCTCCTAGATTGGTTAGGTGTCGCTTGGGAGCCTCCGTCATCGAGATGTGGAGTTGAACCAAGAAGTTTGTAAGGGCAAGGAGATCGCCTACTTCGTGAAGATCTACCCCGAGTAAGGCTAGCCCTCCGTGGGCGTAGGCCATGATGGAATAGACAAGGTTGCTTCTTCGTGGACCCTTCGTGGGTGGAGCCCTCCGTGGACTCGCGCAGCCGTTACCCTCCGTGGGTTGAAGTCTCCATCAACGTGGATGTACGATAGCACCACCTATCGGAACCACGGGAAAAATCATTGCGTCTCCAAATTGCGTTTGATCTTCTCCACTTCTCTTTACTACTTGTGCAATTTACTTTCCGCTGCCCATACTCTAGAATTGCATGTGTAGTGTGCTACTTGACTTGTGTGTTATGCAAAATCTCCCAAAATCTGTCCTTGATAAAAGACAGAATTTTTATCTTGTCGAGTAGTCTAATCACCCCCCCTCTAGACACTCTCACCTTCTTCGATCCCTCACTAATCAAGACTTCCTTGCTTATTGTGATATTGGATCTATGGTTTCTACTATGCCAAAAACCGTTCATAATTCTTTAAAATTTAACATGGATAGACTACCATCCTATCATGAACACACTAATGGAGATATTTCTGAAATCCAGGGAAGAATAAAAGATGTGCCAGTTGAATTCCTTAAAAGGATTGCAATGGTTGATTTCTTCATCATGGAGCCAAACTAAGGAAATATAGTGCTTGGAAGGGACTTCCTCCGAGCGGTAGAAGGCTTCATCGATATAGGTAAGGGACAAATCCGCTTACGCGGGAAGGCAAAAGGTGTGTACCCCTTTCCTAGAAGGAACAAGAGTGAACTTGTTGAGGAACCTTATGAATCAATTTATAACTCCGATTATTATGATGGTTATTGATTCCTCTATGCATTATGCATAGCTTAAAGGCATAAAAGAAAGCGCTTTTGGGAGGCAGCCCACATGAATAAATTTTTATATTTTGCTTTTGTTGTGTCTTGATGTTGTTTACTACAGTAGCATCATCATTGTATCTTTGCTTTTAATATTTGTGCCAAGTATAGCCTCTGATTGCTAGAAAGTTCAAAAGTTATGAGGTGCTGTCCAGGAAACAGATTCTGTCCTTGGATAGAAAAATTCGTATAAAATCACCAGATCATCTTTTTGGTCTGAATTTTTTCGACAGCGTTCTATAAATAATTGTCTTTCGTGCATCTGTTCTGAGTTTTTTGATTTGAGTTGCAGTAGTGCCCCGAACAAATAAATTACTACCTGCTATTCTGTTTTTCACAGATTCTGTCCTGTTTTGCCTTTCCTTCATTTTGCAAACCAAGAGCTTGTTTTTTCTTTGCAAAAACCTTTTGGCAATCTTTAGAAACAGTAGAACTTCAAGAATATCTTTATTTCCAGCAAGGTGCAATTATTTTATTAAGGGTACTAACCTCGCTAATCAGATTATGATGAGTTATGTATGAAGGGAGTTTTCAAGTGTGCGAGGGAAGATGATAAAAAGATTCAGGAGTGTCAAGCGCTCAAGCTTGGGGATGCCCCCGTGCACCCCCAAGAAATATTCTAGGAGACTCAAGCATCTAAGCTTGGGGATGCCCCCGTGCATCCCCTTCTCCATCAACATTATCAGTTCGTCTTTCGTTCCGCTATATTTTTATCACTTCATGTGTTATGTGCTATGCTTGGAGCGTCTTGCTTTTAGTTTTCTCTTTAGTTTTTCATAACGATTCGGAACTCAGCTTTCTTTATGTGGGAGAGAAACACGCTCCACTTCTACCTAGAACATAACATAGAATTTTTATGTCTATCTTTGATGTGTGTGTTCTTTGTCTTTTAATAGCTACTATCATGTTCAGCTCTTAGTATTCATGCTTATCTTTTCAAAGAGCTTTTGTTTAGTTGGTTGCTTGAACTCTCTTTAATTACCATGCTTACCTTATTAAGCTAGTTTGCTTCCGTTGCATTGGTTAATATGTCTATGATAAAGATGCTACGTGCATAATGGCGCTTAGTAGTTCAGGTTTTCTTATGGTTAGTCTCAAATAGCTGGGGGATTCCCAATGAGTTATTGGAGTACCAACTTGATTTGTTTGCCTATGATGTGGTATGGTTTAGTAATATCTTCCTTCGAGAATTTATTTTGATTGACTTGGTGTATGCTCACGCATATTTAAGACTGCAAAGAAAGTCTGTCAAGCCTTGATGATCTTTTATTTCTGAGTAGCGATATAACTTCCATGCCTGATTCAATATTGCTTTGTCGCTCTACATGATTATGACCGTCATTGCTCTCTTAGTTGGTCGCTCCCAGTCTTTTGCTAACCTCCACCTGTACTAAGCAGACTAACTTTGCAATACATAGCTCATGGGAAAGTAGCTTAAAAACTATTGTGGTAAAGAATATGTTGCTTATGTATCTTATTTCTTATAAGTTGCTTGCTGAGCGGTAACCATGTTTCTGGGGACGCCATCAACTGTCACACTTTTGTTGAATATCATGTGAGTTGCTATGCATGTTCGTCTTGTCTGAAGTAAGGGTGATTTGCCATGGGTTGAATGAGTATGCATATTGTTAGAGAAGAACATTGGGCCGCCAACCAAAGCCATGTATCATGGTGGAAGTTTTAGCTTGGACATTAATCCTCAATCTCTTATGAGAATATGCTTATGCATTAAAGAGGAGTCCATCATCTATTTTCTATGTTGTCGCGGTATGGATGTCCTCAAGTTGAGATCTATCAAAAACGAGAAATCAAATGCGATTTATCTCCTTGGACCTTTGTACAGGTGGCATAGAGATACCCCTTTGTGACACTTGGTTAAAACATATGTAATGCAATGATAACCCATGGAAATCCGAGCTAATTAGGACAAGGTGCGAGCACTATTGGTATTCGATGCATGAGGCTTGCAACTTATAGGATGTCTTATGCATGACACATATGAAGTACTAATACCGTTGACAAAATTGCTTCTATGTTTTTAAAATAAAAAGCTCTAGCACATAACCATTCTTTTACTTTTATGTTGAGTCTCCACCTTATTTTAAAAGCACCAACTACTGAGAGCATGATTGTCATTCTGAGTGTAATGTGCATTGTCCCAAAGTAGCATTGTCTTTTGCATGATTGTGATATCGTTTATTTTGAAATCATTGTATCTAGTCATCACTTAAACCTTGAAGGTGCCCTGCATTTATGTTTTGCTTCACTAAAGGGGGCAAGCTAGATATCACTTTATCATATTTGCACATCATGTTCATTGCAAATCTATTTGATGCTTTAATGTCATGTTGTAAAACTTTCAGTCATTTGTGATTTTCTCATGAGGCAACTTAATTACTATAGATTCATTGTCTCAGTAAGATTTTGTCATATGACTATGAATAAGTCCTATATGGTTAATAGCATGTCACCACAGAAATTATTCTTGTTATCATTTACCTACTCGAGGACGAGCAGGAATTAAGCTTGGGGATGTTGATACGTCCAAAACGTATCTATAATTTCTGCTGGCTCCATGCCACTTTTGGGTGATATTGCTATGATATTCATACACTTACATACACTTTTGATCATATTTGGACTAACCTACTAATCCAGTGCACCCCGGTGCCAGTTTCTGTTTTCGGCTGTTTTTGTATTTCAGGTTTTCACGTTACGAGAACTGCCAGGAAAAATCCAGAAAAATTATATAAAAAATCAGCGTTCCAGAACCTACCTTGCGCCCGAAGGACAGCCGGGGGGGGGGGCACCAGGGCTCCAGGCGCCCTGGCGGCGCCCCCCCCCTGGGCCGCGCCGGGGGGGCGCCTGGGCCCCCCGAGCCCCGTCTGGTGCCCCCCTTCGGCATATATTTAGAGCGTCCTTCGAAACCCTCGGAACGGGAACTCTTTTTCGCGATCTCATCTATGTTCCGCCGCCGCCGCCGCTTCCAAGATCGGGAGCACCAGGAGAACTCTTCCCGGCACCCTGCCGGAGGGGAGGATCACCATCGGGAGCCTCTCCACCACCATGGACGCCTCCCAGATGAGTTGTGAGTAGTCTCCCTTGGACCATGAGTCCATGACCAGTAGCTATGTGATGTTATCCTCCCGTTCTTGTGCTTCACTAATTAGTCCTCGTGAGCTGCCCTACATGATCGAGGCACATATGTAATCCTTATGCTGTTGCTATGTTGAGTTTGCTGGGATCCGATGGATTATGAGATTATGTTCAGATTGTTCTTGAGTAATATATTTGATCTACCTCTTTTATATTTATGTTCATAAGTAATTCTTGCATGTTCTCCATTGTTATTTATTGCTTTGGCCAAGTAATACGTAGTGACTCCAAGAGGGAACGTTATGCTCGATTGTGGGTTCATGCCCCTCGATGACTAGCTTGAGTGACAGAAACATGAGTCTAGGGGATGTGCTGTTGCCACAAGGGGGAAAACAACAGTGCTTGTGCCCGCGGGTGCAAGGATTGTTTACTTTACACAAAGTTCTTTTAATGCAGTTGTCTGTTGCATTGAGTTTACACTATGGGTGGGACTCACAACTTAATACCAGCGAGATGTTCTGGATAGATATCTCAAGGTGGATGATTAGTAGTAGATATTGATGGATTTCGGTCTACTTACTGTGGCGTACCGCCCATGCTTTGAGCCTCAACCTTTCTTGCAATGTAGTCAGCATTGGTTTGCGTTCGTGGTCCTGTCAATTCCCCAGCTGTAATTCGTTTACCTCACATAGCTGTTTTATCGTCTTTTGGGAGAGAGACATCACTAGTGAACATCATGAGACTCCGGTCCATATTACCATCATTGATCACATCCGCTATTTACATTTCGCTTTTACTTACTACTGCAAACATTATCTATCACTACTATCATTTGCGTTTAATCCTTTGTGAACTATAAGGCCGGAGGGATTGACAACCTCTCTGTACTCGTTGGGAGCAAAGTTATTTGTATCTGTGTGCATGTCCATGTTGATTGCTAATATCTGGCGCCGTTAGGAGTTGACACCTACTTGTTGAACCTAGGAGTCTCTGGGGATTCGATCCTTGGCATCTTTGCTAAGGGAAAAACTTCCACAACACTGCATCTTACACCTTCCACTTGGGGTAACCAACGAGGGGTTAGAGGCCCATCACTATGCGATGTATAGTTTTGAATGGTTCAATCATACAGAGCTCTCCATGCTCAAGATGAGAAATTCTCACTGTCAATCTGGTTGATGCTATCATTTTCTTACCATCATATTATATGTGTCGCTCAACATTCAACCTGCTTTAATCTGTACTAGTATTCAGTTTGTACCAAATCTAGCACACTGCCTAAAATTGCCACTATTCTTTCAATGAAATTAGTAGAATTACCTTGTGATTCCTTTGTTTGCTTCATATTATGGTTGCTTTACTGCTAGTGTCTTACTAGCTTGTTCTGGCTCATCGTGTTCCTGCTTGTAGTTGATTTTCCATGTGCCTAAGTATATGAGTAGTAAACGTGCAAGCAAACATTCGAACTCAAACCCGTCCATCCTCTGTCCTATACTGTATTGAAGAAGTAATCTAGACGAATATACATGCAGTTTTATTAAGTGAATGCCATGCAAACAACTAACTTGCTCTTGTCCATGTAGATGGAGTAGAAGGATGAGCAACAGCAACAAATGAGCCTGATGGTGAAGAAGCACCTGATGACCAAAACTCCTTCAAGAGAGCTCTTTAGTCCTTCCAAAACAAGGTCTTGATGCCCCCCTTACAGAAAATGTTCATATATGTTCCTGCATGATGCGTGTGTGCATGTTGGATGGTCACGTTCTAGCTAGCTAGTAAGCTTGTTTTCCTACAGGATGATTGAATGTCATCTCAGTTTATACCTCATCTAGCTCACCACCTAAAATTGCCACTGTTTGGTCCCTTCTTGGTTGTCTAAACATATCACTTTGTTGTTGCTATTGCTCGCACTTTGTTCCTTATGTATTCCTTTGACTAATGAACCTAGCAGCATCAAAGTCCAGAATATCCACACCAAAATGCATTGGCTTGTTGAACCCTTGTGCTGGTTAGAAATGCAGACTTGTGATATTGTGTTGGGAGCACTGTTGCTACAGTCATCAGTTAGATTTCAGCTTTGCATCTTTTTAGGTTTAACTGTTGGTTTACATTGAAACTGTTAAGCAAGTATCAAATTGAGTACATATTGTGCAATTTCTGTTTAGTAATCTAGTAGCTCATAAGCATCAGACCATATGTTTTCTTATAAGCAAACTATATTGATGATTGCAAGATAAGTAAAAATATACTAGTGCTACCTTGATTTTTATACTGCTTGCCATTTATTTCTTCGTTTCATGTTTTATATGCTTCTGATGCGTGATCATTCTAATGCTAGGTAATTTCTTTCTTCAAATTTGGAAGAGGAAGACGATTAAGCGTGGTTGTTATCTATCAATATTTTTTGTGTTCTAGACCTTCTGGTTATACTTCATAGCTAGTTACATTGTATTCTGTACTGGCTTGGTTGTATGAACACTATATAAAGATTGTAATAGGCTAATTTTGGCTATCATTTCAACTATATAGTTCTGTTTCATTTGAAATATTTGTCATATGTGTACTGTGAAAATGTGAGAAATAGAAAGTTGATGAGTTGGACCTACTTATTGGTAGAGGCCAAGGCTCGAAATGTAAATAGCCTGCAAAAAGGCTCAGGCCCAAAAAAGAAGTCAACTGTAAAAAGGCCGAGGCCCAACAAGAAATGGATCGTAAAAGTTAAACCAAAAAGGCTAAATTGTTGGGCTTGGCCCATGTAGCTGATCAAAATCGATATGAAAATAAATAATAAATGGGCTGAATTGTTGGGCTCGACCCATGTAAGGCGTCGAATTGGACCGGGCTGAATCTTATTAATGACCTTTTCAATTGGTCGCAATTTTGCCATGTCAGATTGCCACGTCGGATCCAACGTGGCCTGGGCAGACAACCAGTGACCAAAACAAAAGTTCGTTGGTTCAATGACCTTTTGTTTTGGTTGTAAACGTCTTTGACCATTCCAGAAGAAAGGTCATTAATTTCAGTTTACGACGGCCAGCTTTTGACCATCTGTTTTTGGTCACAAAAAGGTCACAAATGGAAAATAATGACCATTCAGTGACCAATAGTCAAGGTCACAAGTTGACATATTTCTTGTAGTGTAAGTTAACGGGGGCGGAGGGCTTTGTCAACTTAGTCAATATGAACGATTCTAGCTCTAGTGATCGTACAATGTCCATCCAACGGCCTTAGTGCTCCTCAACCTCTAGTCTTCTTGCTCCAGCCGCCCAAAGCAGCGTCGGTCGTGCCGCCTGCTCCTGCCTCCTGATACTTCCATTTTGCAAGATGCTTATATGTTGATATTTATTGCATTATGGGCTGTTATTACATGTTTTGTCACAATACTTATGCCTTTTCTCTCTTATTTTACAAGGTTTACATGAAGAGGGAGAATGCCAACAGCTGGAATTCTGGTCTGGAAAAGGAGTAAACTCTGGAAACCTATTCTGCACAACTCCAAAAGCCCTGAAACTCAACATAACGCCGTTTCAGAAAATATAAAAAATATCTGGCGAAAGAAGTCCATGAGGGGGGCCACCGGCTGTCCACGAGGGTGGGGTGATAACCCTCAACCGTAAGGGATCGAGATAGTCTTCGCGGGTAAGAATAACCCAATTTATTGATTCGACACACGGGAAGCCAAAGAGTATTTATAAGCTTTGACAGTTGAGTTGTCAATTCAACCGCACCTAAAATATACTTACTTGCAACAAAAGATAAGTGGTAACAGTGATATGATAGTGATGATAGTAATAGTAAAAGTAAACAGCAAAAGTAAATAGCAGTAGTAAATGGCAAAAGTAGCAACTAGTGACAAGCAGGGTTTAAAACACTGTAGGCTAGGGAGATGGATGGTTGGGCGCTGCATGGATGAGATAGATTCTAACTTGGGGCACGGCACACGGAAAAGTAAGGATCATCTAGGCAAATATCAAACATTAGGCATGTATCCCGTAGGTAGTTGTACGTGCTTGCAATAAGAACTTGCACAACATCTTTTGTCCTACCATCCCGCTACGAACGGGGCCAAAAGGAACTTATGGATATTAAGGTGCTCCTGTCAAAGAGCACAGGAACAAAGCAATGAACTCAATGGATACATGTAATCCTCAAACTACAGACCATCCCCTTTGGTGTCCCAAGCTGTCACTTTTGGGATCGCTGGTTCCGGACCGTAACAGGTGCAAACAACTCATAGATAGGATCACGAACACAAATATATTCATACAAACACATATGGTTCAGATCTGAAATCATGGCACTCGGGCCCTAAGTGTCAAGCATTAAGAATAACAAGTTGAAGCAAAGATGATAAACACCATAGTAGATGATAGGCAACATGCCCCCAATGATCTCATAAACTATTACATGATCTAACTCATCCAATCCCTACCATCCCCTTCGCCTACAGCGGGGGAATTACTCACACATGGAGGGAGAAGTCATGGAGGGATGATGGAGTGGTGATGATGATGACGATGGCGACGATCTCCCCTCTCCGGAGGCCAATTCAGCCTCCAGATTAGCCCTCCCGAGGAAGAACAGAGGGTGGCGGCGGCTCCGCGATGAAAAACTGCGAAAGAACTTCCGATCTGGGGTTTCTGCGTCGGGAGTAAAAATACGGGATAAAGTAGGGCACCAGGGGGTGTGGGACCCACCCAGGCGCCCCCCCACCCCCCCGGCGCGGCCCAGGGGGGCGCGCCCACAGGGCGCCTGGGCACCCCCTGGCCCCCCTCTGGCCCCACTTCTGGCTCCTGGTTCCTTCGGGTGCGTGGATTTTCTGTGATTTTTCGTGGATTTTTCTGAGGTACCTAAAAATCCGTTTTCCTGCACACAAATAAACCATACAGGCAGCTCTGCTGAAAACAGCGTCAGTCCGGGTTAGTTTAGTCCAAATCATGCAAGAATGAGGCCAAAACAATATCAAAAGTGTTTGGAAAAGTAGATACGTTTGAGACGTATCAACTCCCCCAAGCTTAGCATATTGCTTGTCCTCAAGCAATTCAGTTCAACGAACTGGACGCGACAAAGAAAACTTTGACAAACTCTTTTGCTTCATTAGATGTATATAAGCATGTACTACGAAAAGAGTTTAGCAAGTATGGAAACAGTACTTATGAGGACAATGCAAGGAGCAATCCTTCTTTCAAGTGACCAGTCACAAATACTTAAAAGTGAATAATATATTACTGAAAATCAAGACAAGATTACATTGCACATAGCTTGAGCATATTAGGGTGGTATCTCGCTAGCCTCCATGAGTGAAGCAAAACATAAATGCAGAGACTCCTCCAGAGTTTTAAAGGAGACTAGAACTAAAAATTTCAGAATAAATCATATCACAAGTATGCATAAGGCAATGTAATACTTTGGGACAATGCACATTACACTCAGAATGACAATTATGCTCTCCTAGTCGGTGCTTTGAAGAAAGAAGGTGAGACTCTCGAACCGTGTCTTTTATTGGCAAGGTTGAAAACCCATGGTCGGAAACAAAAACTAAACATGTACCCGAGCTCTTGGTTTTAAAAACAGAAGTAAACATGTTTTGAGAAGTGCATATTTCGTCAACGAATGCTAGCAGATAACTCAATCACCTTGTAAGTGGACAAGTCTCGAGGAACGGCTCCCGCATGAGGACGATCACATCCTCTTAATCTCCTTTGTTTATCACTGCCAAAGTTTTCTGATTTCTCATGAACAAAGCGTGAAGGAGGGTTTGTTTGTTATATTATCTTTTTGAGCCGGGCGCACTCAATGCCAGTTCCTTTTCGTATTAGGGGTTTGCACATTAGACATACAATCCAGGGGTGAAACTTGTCCAACTTAAAAAGATCATGAATTAACTACTACTTCCTCATGAGCTAAAACATAGGCACAAAAGAGAAATGCTTTTGATTAGTTTCGAGATGGTACATGAAAGTCTTCATTAGGAATGGCAGGTAAATACCATGTATAGGAAGGTATAATGGACTCATATGGCATAATTGGTTTTAAGGATTTTGGATGCACAAGCAGTCAGTCCGCTTAGTACAGGTGGAGGTTTAGCAAAAGACTGGGAAGCGGCCAACTAGAGAGCAATAACGGTCATAATCATGCAGAGCGACAAAGCAACATTGAATCGGGCATGAAAGTGATATAACTATTCTAAAACTCAAAGATCATCAAGGCAAAGTAGACTTTTTAGTCTTAAACATGTGTAAGCATGTGCCAAGTCAATCCAAAAATTCTCTAAAGGGAGATACCACCTTAGTATACCAGACTATGAACAGTGCAATGCATGTAGATCATTTCAATAACACATTATATACTCTAGTTATTCGAGACTAGCCACAAGGAAAGCATGAACCACCGAAAGAGCATTGTAAACATAGCACTATGTTGCTACAAGCTGGTCTCTAGATCATAAGTACATGCATATGTACAAAAGTAGAAACAATAAGAGTTCACACTGGTCTTCCCTGTTTCTTCCTTTCAGTCGATCTTCGTCATTACTGCTTATCACTTGCATGATCGGACGTAGGAAATATAATTAAATGCCATCACGGACTCGAGCTGATCTCTAAAAACAAAGCAAACTAAAGAGAGAAAGGAAATCTTTTTGGGTTTTTCAAAGGTTGAATAAAAGCAAAAGGAAAAAGGAAATCTTTTTGTTGTTTTTGCAAAGAGAGAAATAAAGAAGAATGGGCAAAAACTTTGAAAAGATCAAAGTGAATAAAATGGATAATACAATGGAAAAGTGAGAAGGGCACGTACTCCCCCAAGCTTAGGCTTTTGGCCTAAGTTGGTAGCAGCTACTGCCCCCAGGAGCCTCCTGCTCCAGGGGTATGGTGGTGAGTCCACGGGTCGTAGAAGGATGCTGGCGCGTACACCGAACTCCTCGGAGTCTCCCACGAGGAAGGTTCCGAATGCCAAACAGAGGAAGACCCTTCACCAAACTCGGTGGCGGTCTCTTCTTGAAAATGTGGTATCTCACCGTGCCTCTCCTCATCGGGCACAACCCCCTCCATGGGGTTATGAAACTGATGCTGGACCATGAACTCATCGAACTGAACAACATCAAAGGACCATCCGTTCCTGCGAGGAAAATCAAACAAAAGAGGTGCAGGTAGACGGATCTCGCGTTCCGCGGCAGTTCCGAAATGCAAGATATAGATAAGATTATTAAGTTCAGAACCCATGGTAACAAACTTATGCCTTTTCATAGCAGCAAGATCAAAGCTTAAATAAGTAAAAGGAGTATCATCAGGGTGTGGGGTGCCTCCAAGATGCTCTAAGATAAGTGTGGCATAAACGCCACCATATAAGTCCCCCTTGTTACCGTTCATAGCAAGGCGTCGAGCAATTAAGGTACCCAGATTATAATCAGACCTCCCTGAGAGGGCTGCTGCCAGGATAGCAATATCTGGAGCAGAAATGCTGCTCGTGTTGTCACGAGCTAACACCCCTCTAGCAATATAATATGCAAAATACCTGAGGTGAGGAAACAAGATGCTAGAGATCGTCGACCGATGAATATCCCTCGTACCCATGCTGCAGAGAGAGTTGATGACGGTTTTCAGCTCGGAGGGCTGAGTGGCCATCCTAGCCGTCCCCCCAACGTTCGGCACACCTATTATTTCACAAAAATTTCCCAAAGTCATGGTGATAAGATCATTGTAAACTTTAA
The DNA here is from genome assembly GCA_902687465.1 of Secale cereale. NCBI lineage: Eukaryota > Viridiplantae > Streptophyta > Magnoliopsida > Poales > Poaceae > Secale > Secale cereale. The sequence goes on along the minus strand of LR738710.1, from coordinate 43,676,169 downwards.
ACTCAATAGCACCTGAATCAGGATTATATCTAAAACTGTTAATGAAACTGGAGGTAAGTTTTCGATACTGGGTAACACGGCTCGTGACGAGTCGTGTCAAACCTGCATTAGCACAAAGATTATAAAACTCATCCTTGATTCCCGCAGCTTCCATGAATTCATCACATGGAAATGTCATCGCACGTGCTGGACTTGTATCTTCCAACAACTCCAGGGGCACATGATCTTCATTATAGCTCACCCTAGCAGTCGACGATGAAGCTGCGGCTCTAGTAACTCGATCGGAGTGTGCGGGCCTCCTCTTCTCAAGCCATCCTTTTGCCCTTCCTAACAAACTCATTTCTGAATTATTTTTTACAATTTACAAAAACAAGGATTAAAACAAAATGAGCTAAGGCAAACTACTCAACTCACTTGCCCAAGGCATAAACTTGCATCAAAACTTGGAAAATAACTTTCTACACATGCATGCAAGCTCATCTCTATAGCACCAACAACTACTAAATACTCACAAATGAGGCCACCAATCAAAAATCTAATTGGAGGGGTGGAGGAGTCACATACCAGGGAGTATTTGCTCAAAATTTCAGCTCAAATGATGGGCTGTAGAGAGAGATCGAAGAATCGCCTCCAAGAACAGCAAGAACACAAGAACAAAAGCACAACTCGTGTTTTTGGAGAAAGAGAGAGAGGGAGGAAGAAGACATACCTGGAGGGGGGGCCCTGTGGGCCCCAGGCGCCCTGTGGGCGCGGCCAGGGGCTGGGCCATGCCAGCTGGCCGCCTGGGCCACTGGTGGACCCTCCTGGCTGGCCCCAGGCCCCTCTGGGTCTCTCCCGACGTGGAAATTTTTATTATAATTTTTCTGGAATTTTTCTGAAAACTTCACTGTTGAAATTTTTTCGAAGTTCAAAAAGCTGCGAAACTTTCTGAAAACTTGAAGCAGTTAGTAGTATTGTGAAGCTTCAAAAACATAAATACTTGGTACAGCAAGTAGGACAAAACTAAAAACAAGTGAAAACATAACAAGCTCAACTTTTTATCCATATAAAACATGTTTACTAGTAAGGTTGATCAAGTCTTACCAACAAACAGGCGATATATAGAGCAAAAAGTCTCACCTCCTACGAAGTAGTTACTAAACCTTTACTTTGATGGACATTGTCCCCACCATGATAGTTTTATATTTGTGAGGCACATGTAGTGGACAATCCCATTCTCCAATTTTCACGGTCTCGATATTCTCTATAGAGTTGAGGCCATGCCTCCTGTCGATCTTCTTCGGAAAATATACCGTGTGTTCTTTATCATTCACATGGAAGGTGACCTTCCCTTTATTGCAATCAATAATAGCACCTGCGGTATTAAGGAAAGGTCTACCAAGAATAATGGACATTCTCCCATCCTCGGGCATGTCAAGCACAACAAAATCAGTAAGAATTTAATAATTAGCAACTTCTGCGGGAACATCCTCACAAATACCTATCGGAACAGCGGTTGACTTGTCAGCCATCTGAAGGGAGATATCTGTAGGAATTAGTTTTTCTAAACAAAGCCTCTCGTAAAGAGAGAGAGGCATAACACTCACTCCTGCTCCAAGATCACATAAAGCAGTTTTGACATAATTATTCTTTATGGAGCAAGGAATGGTGGGTATACCTGGATCACCGAGCTTCTCAGGAATCTTGCCACTGAAAGAGTAGTTAGCAAACATAGTAGATATTGCATCATTAGGAATTTTTCTTTTATTAGTGACAATATCTTTCATATATTTTGAATAAGGAAATAACTTAATAGCATCAGTCAAAGGGATTTGAAGAAAAAGAGGTTTAATCCACTCACAAAACTTATTATAATGCTCCTCTTCTTTAGACTTGATGAACTTACCTGGAAAGGGCATGGGTTTCTGTATCCATGGTTCTCTTTCCTTCCCATGTTTTCTTGCGATGAAGTCTTCTTTAGTGTACCTCTTACGTTTGTCAGGTGCTTCTTCTTCTCGAACTTCAGGCGGATCATTCTTCTCATTATTATTACCGTCAGGTTCAGCACCGTCTTCAGTCTCAGCATCGGAGATAGATACACTGTTGGGATCAATAGCTGGTTCTTCATCTGCAATAGGATCATTAGAATTGTCAGTCTCCTTATGTTTCTTCTTTTTCTTTGGAGAGCCAACAATTTCTTCTTCCTGCATTTGAGAATCCTGCTCGATTCTCTTCGGATGCCCCTCTGGATAAAGAGGATCTTGAGTGCTAGTTCCTCCTCGGGTCTTAATCCCGAAAGCCTGCAAATTATCTTGTTTGGCATTGTTAGCAAGCAAATCTCTTTGAACATTAGAAATTTGATCAAGCTGAGTTTGAACCATATGAAAATGCTTCACAAGACATTGAACATCATTAAATGTTCTATCTAAAACATCAAGCAGTCTTTTGATAGCAAGGGAATTATCATGCAACTGACTTTCTATCCTCTCATTAAAATGATTTTGTTTCATAATAAAATTATCAAACTCATCTAAACATTGATCAGGAGGCTTACCATGAGGGATGTCACTTGCGTTGAAATCTAAAAGAGAGTGTACCTCTACCATAGGAGGGTGAGTAGTAGGCTCACACAGCTTCTCAATAGGGGGTAGATTCTTCACGTCTTCAGCTTTAATACCTTTCTCTTTAATAGACTTATTTGCTTCTCGCATATCCTCGGGGCTCAGAACAAACATGCCCCTCTTCTTTGTTGGTGGAGGTGGTTCAGGCACGGACTAATCTTCATGGTTTTTGGCAATCCTGCCCATTAAATCTTCCGCATCGTCCGGTGTTCTTTTCCTGAAAACACAACCAGCACAACTGTCCAAATAGGACCTGGATTCATCAGTTAGACCAGCATAGAATATATCCATTAATTCATTCTTAGGGATTTCATATCCTGGTCTAGCCCGAATCAGACCGCAGTACCTCCCCCAAGCTTTAGGGAGGGACTCATCCTGCAACTGTTTAAAGTTATAAATTCTTTGTAAAGCAGCATGTTGCATGTGAGCAGGAAAGTACTTATCAACAAAAGAGTGAGCTAGGTCCTGAGGACTCTTAATGGAACCGCATGGGAGTGAATCATACCATGCTTTAGCACCCTCCTTCATGGAGAAAGGAAGAAGCTTGGTCACATAAAAGTATCGTATCTTCTCATCTGTGGTAAACAGGTACCCAACTCACCGAGTTTAGTCAGGTGTGCAATAGCATCATCATTTTCTCTGCCATAAAAGGGGTCAGCTTCAACCATAGGTATAAGTGAAAGATCAACAGAGAAATCATAATCAGGATCATCAATGCATATAGGGGATGTAGCAAATTCAGGATTAGGAACGGTTTTGTGCTTCAGAGAGTGTTTTTCAAACAGTTTCTTAATAGCTTCAGGGTCAGAGCCAGAAAACTCTGTCAGTTCCCTGCATAATTCTTCATCTAGTATATAGTAATCATCATCAAGGACCCTCTCTTTGAGTTTACTCAAATCAGGATAATCATAAGTTTCACCAATAGGGTAGCGAGTAACAGGAAGTTCAATTCCAGACTTTTTAGCAGCAGCAGCAATTTGTTTCTCAAGAGCATAACCAAGCGAACTAATATCATCATCAAAGGTAGTAGAAGCATCATCAAGAGTATCAGACATAGTAACAGATTCAGTAGGAGCATCATGTGGTGGTGGTGAGGCAAACTTACTCATAACGGAAGGTGAATCAAGTGTAGCACTAGTGCTTAGAGCAGTACCTCTTCTTGTAGTAGATAGTAAGATCGGAACCCTGGGGTCTCCTTTCTTACCCATAGTGAATAAAGTGCAGCAGGTAGGATACCTCAAGTAGACTTGTAAATATTGTATTGCTCCCCGGCAACGGCGCCAGAAAACGGTACTTGATAACCCTCAACCGTAAGGGATCGAGATAGTCTTCGCGGGTAAGAATAACCCAATTTATTGATTCGACACACGGGGAGCCAAAGAGTATTTATAAGTTTTGACAGTTGAGTTGTCAATTCAACCGCACCTGAAATATACTTACTTGCAACAAAAGATAAGTGGTAACAGTGATATGATAGTGATGATAGTAATAGTAAAAGTAAACAGCAAAAGTAAATAGCAGTAGTAAACGGCAAAAGTAGCAACTAGTGACAAGCAGGGTTTAAAACACTGTAGGCTAGGGAGATGGATGGTTGGGCGCTGCATGGATGAGATAGATTCTAACTTGGGGCACGGCACACGGAAAAGTAAGGATCATCTAGGCAAATATCAAACATTAGGCATGTATCCCGTAGGTAGTTGTACGTGCTTGCAATAAGAACTTGCACAACATCTTTTGTCCTACCATCCCGCTACGAACGGGGCCAAAAGGAACTTATGGATATTAAGGTGCTCCTGTCAAAGAGCACCGGAACAAAGCTATGAACTCAATGGATACATGTAATCCTCAAACTACGGACCATCCCCTTTGGTGTCCCAAGCTGTCACTTTTGGGATCGCCGGTTCCGGACCGTAACAGGTGCAAACAACTCATAGATAGGATCACGAACACAAATATATTCATACAAACACATATGGTTCAGATCTGAAATCATGGCACTCGGGCCCTAAGTGTCAAGCATTAAGAATAACAAGTTGAAGCAAAGATGATAAACACCATAGTAGATGATAGGCAACATGCCCCCAACGATCTGATAAACTATTACATGATCTAACTCATCCAATCCCTACCATCCCCTTCGCCTACAGCGGGGGAATTACTCACACATGGAGGGAGAAGTCACGGAGGGATGATGGAGTGGTGATGATGATGACGATGGCGACGATCTCCCCTCTCCGGAGGCCAATTCAGCCTCCAGATTAGCCCTCCCGAGGAAGAACAGAGGGTGGCGGCGGCTCCGCGAGGATAAACTGCGAAAGAACTTCCGATCTGGGGTTTCTGCGTCGGGAGTAAAAATACGGGATAAAGTAGGGCACCAGGGGGTGTGAGACCCACCCAGGCGCCCCCCCGGCGCGGCACAGGGGGGAGGCGCGCCCATAGGGCGCCTGGGCACCCCCTGGCCCCCCTCTGGCCCCACTTCTGGCTCCTGGTTCCTTCGGGTGCGTGGTTTTTCTGTGATTTTTCGTGGATTTTTATGAGGTACCTAAAAATCCGTTTTCCTACACACAAATAAACCATACAGGCAGCTCTGCTGAAAACAGTGTCAGTCCGGGTTAGTTTAGTCCAAATCATGCAAAAATGAGGCCAAAACAATATCAAAAGTGTTTGGAAAAGTAGATACGTTTGAGACGTATCATGGGGGTGCGCCCCCCTTCCTAGGGCGCGCCCCCTGCCTCGTGGGCCATCCGGAAGGCCCCTGATGCTCATCTTCTCCTATATGAGTTGTTTTGACCTGAAAAAATAATCAGGAGGCTTTCGGGACCAGACACAGCCATCTCGAGGCGGAAACCAATCTAGGGCTCCGGCAGAGCCGTTCTGCCGGGGAAACTTCCCTTCGGGAGGGGGAAATCGTCACCGCCGTCATCACCAACAACTCTCCCATCTTGGGGAGGGCTATCTTCATCAACATCTTCACCAGCACCATCTCCTCTCAAACCCTAGTTCATCTCTTGTATCCAATCTTTGTACCCAAACCTCAGATTGGTACCTGCAGGTTGCTAGTAGTGTTGATTAATCCTTGTAGTTGATGCTAGTTGGTTTATTTGGTGGAAGATCATATGTTTGTATACATTATGCATATTAATACCCCTCTGATCATGAACGATATTATGTCTTGTGAGTAGTTACTTTTGTTCCTGAGGACACGGGAGAAGTCTTGCTATTAGTACTCATGTGAATTTGGTCTTCGTTCGATATTTTGATGAGATATATGTTGTCTCTCCTCTAGTGGTGTCATGTGAACATCGACTACATGAAAATTCACCATTATTTGGGCCTAGAGGAAGTAATTGGGAAGTAATAAGTATATGATGGGTTGCTAGAGTGACAGAAGCTTAAACCCTGGTTTATGCGTTGCTTCGTAAGGGGCTGATTTGGATCCATATGTTTCAGGCTATGGTTAGGTTTACCTTAATACTTCTTTTGCAGTTGCAGATGCTTGCATTAGAGGTTAATCATAAGTGGGAGGCTTGTCCACCCACATACCAAATTATCAAAGTACCGAACGCGAATCAGATGATCGTGATGAAAACTAGCTTGACGATAATTCTCATGTGTCCTCGGGAGCGCTTTCCTTTATATAAGAGTTTGTCCAGGCTTGTCCTTTTCTACAAAAAGTATTGGGCCACCTTGCTGCACCTTATTTACTTTTACCTTTTGTCACTTGCTACCAATTATCTTATCACAAAACTATCTGTTACCTATAATTTCAGTGCTTGCAGAAAATACCTTACTGAAAACTGCCTATCATTTCCTTCTGCTCCTCGTTGGGTTCGACACTCTTACTTAGCAAAAGGACTACCATAGATCCCCTACACTTGTGAGTCATCAAGACTCTTTTCTGGCGCCGTTGCCGGGGAGTGAAGCACCTTTGGTAAGTGGAATTTGGTAAGGAAAAATTTATATAGTGTGCTGAAATTTATTGTCACTTGTTACTATGGCTCAGAATCCTTTGAGGGGCTTGTTCGGGGTATCTTCACCCCGATCAGAAGAGCAAAGAGTTGCTCCTCAACCTACTGCACCTATTGAAAATCTTTGCTTTGAGATTCCTTCGGGTATGATAGAGAAACTGCTTGAAAATCCTTTTAAAGGAGACAGAACACTACATCCCGATTTACATCTAATCTATGTGGATGAAGTTTGTGGATTATTTAAGCTTGCAGGTATGCCTGAGGATGTTATCAAGAAGAAGGTCTTCCCTTTATCTTTGAAGGGAGATGCATTGACATGGTTTAGGCTATGCAATGATATGGGATCATGGAACTATAATCGTGTGAAGTTGGAATTTCATCAGAAGTTCTACCCTATGCACCAGGTTCATCGTGATCATAATTATATTTATAATTTCTAGCCTCGCGATGGGGAAAGCATCGCTCAAGCTTGGGGGAGGCTTAAGTAAATGTTGTATTCATGCCCCAATCATGAGCTCTAAAGAAAAATGATCATTCAAAATTTTTATGCTCGGCTTTCTCTTAATAATGGCTCCATGCTCGATACTTCTTGTTCTGGCTCTTTTATGATGAAGACTATTGAATTCAAATGGGATTTATTGGAAAGAATTAAACGCAAGTCTGAGGATTGGGATCTCGACGAAGGTAAGGAGTCAGCTATGACCCCTAAGTTTGATTGTGTTAAAGCTTTTATGGATACCGATGTTTTCCGTGAGTTTAGCACTAAATATGGACTTGACTCTGAGATAGTAGCTTCTTTCTGCGAATCTTTTGCTGCTCATGTTGATCTCCCCAAGGAGAAGTGGTTTAAATACCATCGCCCTATTGAAGTAAAAGTAGTTGAACCTATTAAAGTTGAAGAATAGACTATCACTTATAATGTTGATCCTGTTATTCCTACTGCTTATATTGACAAACCACCTTTCCCTGTTAGAATAAAGGATCATGCACAAGCTTCAACTGTAGTTCGTAAGAGTAATACTAGAACACCTACACCCTCTGAGCAAAATTAAAGTTGAACCTAGTGTTGCTATATTTAAAGATCTCTTGGTAGAAGATTTAGAAGGACATGTTATTTATCTCCAAGAAGAGTCTGCTAGAATAGCCAAACCCAATGCTAGAAATAAACATAAACTTGTTGTAGGCTTGCCTGTTATCTCCGTTAAGATAGGAGACATTGCTACCATGGTTTATGCAACGTAGGTGCCAGTGCGAGTATTATCCCTCTTGATTTGTATAACGAAATTATGCATGATATTGCACCTGTTGAGTTAGAAGGGATTGATGTTACTATTAAGCTAGCTAATAGAGAAGCTATTTCACCAGTTGGGATTGTTAGAGATATTGAAGTCTTGTGTGGGAAGGTTAAATAACCTGCTGATTTTCTTGTTCTTAGTTCCCCACAAGATGAATTATGTCCCATTATATTTGGTAGATCCTTCTTGAATACTGTTAATGCCAAGATAGACTGCGTGAAAGATATTGTCACTGTTGGATTGGGGGATATCTCTCATGATTTTAACTTTGCTAAATTCCGTAGACAACCCCTTGAAAAGACACCACCCAGTAAGGATGAAATTATTGGTCTTTCTTCTATTGTCGTGCCACCTAATGATCCTTTAGAACAATACTTGCTAGACCATGAAAATGATATGCATATGAGTGAGAGAAGGGAAATAGATGAAATATTACTTAAACAGGGACCCGTATTGAAAAACAACTTGCCTGTTGCAATCCTAGGGGATCCTCCTCCACCCAAGGGTGATCCCGTGTTTGAACTTAAACATTTACTTGATAATCTTAGGTATGCTTATCTTGATGAAAAGAAGATATATCCTGTTATTATTAGTGCTGACCTTTCAGAGCAGGAAGAAGAAAAACTATTGAAAACTCTGAAGAAGCACCGTGCTTCTATTGGATATACTCTGGATGATCTTAAGGGCATTAGTCCCACTATATGCCAACACAAGATAAAATTGGAAGAAAATGCTAAACCGGTTATTGATCATCAGCGACAGTTAAATCCTAAGATGAAAGAAGTGGTAAGGAAGGAAATACTAAAGCTTCTAGAGGCAGGTATTATCTATCCAGGTGTTGATAGCCAGTGGGTAAGTCATGTCCATTGTGTCCCTAAGAAAGGAGGTATGATTGTTGTTCCTAATGATAAAGATGAATTGATCCCACAAATAATAGTTACAGGGTATAGGATGGTAATTGATTTCCGTAAGTTAAATAAAGCTACTAATAAAGATCATTACCCCTTGCCGTTTATTGATCAAATGCTAGAAAGGTTATCCAAACACACTCATTTCTGTTTTTTAGATGGTTATTCTGGTTTCTCTCAAATACATGTGTCAAAAGGGGATCAAGAAAAGACCACTTTTACTTGTCCTTTCGGTACCTTTGCTTATAGATGTATGCCTTTTGGTTTATGTAATGCACCTGCTACCTTTCAAAGATGCATGATGGCTATATTCTCTGATTTTTGTGAAAAGATTGTTCAGGTGTTCATGGATGATTTCTCCGTTTACGGAACTTCTTTTGATGATTGGTTAAGCAATCCTGATCGAGTTTTGCAGAGATGTGAAGACACTAACCTTGTCTTGAATTGGGAGAAGTGCCACTTTATGGTTAATGAAGGCATTGTCTTGGGACATAAAATTTCTGAAAGAGGTATTGAAGTTGACAAAGCTAAAGTTGATGCTATTGAAAAGATGCCATGCCCTAAGGATATCAAAGGTATACGAAGTTTCCTTGGTCATGCCGGGTTTTATAGGAGGTTCATTAAGGACTTCTCCAAAATCTCCAGGCCACTGACTAAGCTCTTACAAAAAGATATTCCTTTTGTCTTTGATGATGATTGTCTAGAAGCATTTGAAATACTTAAGAAAGCATTGATCTCTGCACCTATTCTCCAGCCTCCTGATTGGAATTTACCCTTTGAGATTATGTGCGATGCTAGTAATTATGCTATAGGAGTTGTTTTAGGGCAAAGAGTTGATAAGAAATTGAATGTTATCCAGTATGCTAGTAAAACTCTAGATAGTGCCCAAAGAAATTATGCCACTACTGTGAAAGAATATTTAGCAGTTGTATTTGCTTGTGATAAGTTTAGACCCTATATCGTTGATTCTAAAGTAACTATTCACATTGATCATGCTGCTATCAAATACCTTATGGAAAAGAAAGATGCTAAGCCTAGACTTATTAGATGGGTTCTCTTGCTGCAAGAATTTGACTTGCATATTATTGATAGAAAGGGAGCTGAGAACCCCGTTGCAGATAACTTGTCTAGGTTCGAGAATATAATTGATGACCCACAACCTATTGATGATAGCTTTCCTGATGAACAACTAGCTGTCATAAATGCTTCTCGTACTACTCCTTGGTATGCTGATTATGTTAATTATATTGTTGCCAAGTTTATACCTCCTAGCTTCACATACCAGCAAAAGAAAAAATTCTTCTATGATTTGAGACATTACTTCTGGGATGACCCACATCTTTATAAAGAAGGAGTAGATGGTATCATTAGACGTTGTGTACCTGAGCATGAACAGGAACAGATCCTACGCAAGTGCCACTCCGAAGCTTATAGAGGACACCATGTGGGAGATAGAACTGCACATAAGGTATTGCAATCTGGTTTTTATTGGCCTACTCTCTTCAAGGATGCCCGTAAGCTTGTCTTATCTTGTGATGAATGTCAAAGAATTGGTAATATTAGTAGACGTCAAGAAATGCCTATGAATTATTCACTTGTTATTGAACCATTTGATGTTTGGGGCTTTGATTATATGGGACCGTTCCCTGCCTCTAATGGGTACACACATATTTTAGGTGCCGTTGATTACGTTACTAAGTGGGTAGAAGCTATTCCAACTAGTAGTGCTGATCACAACACCTCTATTAAGATGCTTAAAGAAGTTATTTTTCCGAGGTTTGGAGTCCCTAGATACCTAATGACTGATGGTGGTTCACACTTTATTCATGGTACTTTCCGTAAGATGATTGCAAAGTATGATGTTAACCATAGAATTGCATCCCCCTATCACCCACATACTAGTGGTCAAGTAGAACTAACTAATATGGAGTTGAAACTAATCTTGCAAAAGACAGTCAATAGGTCTAGAAAGAATTGGTCCAAGAAACTTGATGATGCATTATGGGCCTATAGAACTACATACAAAAATCCTATGGGTATGTCTCCATATAAGATGGTATATGGAAAAGCTTGTCACTTACCTCTTGAGCTAGAACATAAGGCATATTGGGCTATTAATGAGCTCACTTATGATTTCAAACTTGCTGGTGAAAAGAGGCTATTTGACATTAGCTGTCTCGATGAATGGAGAACCCAAGCCTATGAGAATGCCAAACTGTTTAAAGAAAATGTTAAAAGATGGCATGACAAAAGGATACAAAATCATGAGTTTAACGTAGGTGATTATGTATTTCTATACAACTCTCATTTAAGATTTTTTGCAGGAAAACTTCTCTCCAAGTGGGAAGGACCTTACGTTATCGAGGAGGTCTATCATTCCGGTGCCATAAAAATCAACAACTTCGAAGGCAAATATCCGAAGGTGGTGAACGGTCAAAGAATCAAACATTATATCTCAGGTAATATTATAAAGGTTGAAACCAATATTATTGAAACCGTAACCCCGGAGGAATACATAAGGGACACTTTCTAGAACGATTCAGCCTCCGAAAAGGAAGAGGTATGTGATACTGTAAGTAAACTGACTCCAAAACAGTTTTAAAGGCAATTTTTCTCCGTTTTGGAATATTTAGAAAAATAGAAAAAATAAGAAGCAGTCCGGTGGGGACACGAGGCGTCCACGAGGGTGGAGGGCGCGCCCCCCTTCCCAGGGCGCGCCCCCTGCCTCATGGGCACCCTGTGTGTCCCCCGGACTCTGTTTTCTTGTGGGTTACTCCTTTTGGTCGGTAAAAATTCATTATATATACTCCCGAAGGTTTTGATCTCTGTATCACGCAAAAATCTTCTGTTCTTGTTTCGAGCTGTTTTCTGCTAGGGTTTGCGAAGCTTGGCATCATGTCGTCTCCCTCCTCCAACAACGAAGGCAACGATGCTTGGCTAATGAAGATAGATCTGAAGAGGGAAGGACCCGAGGAGATCCACAAGGAGAAGAAGATCAAGATGGAGGTGGAAGATCCGGCTCCGGCATTGGGAGAAGAAGACACCTCTAAATCCCTTCCTAATCTCTTTACCTCAACTGAGATAGAAGCTTTCAGGATTATTGAGTTATCTCAGATTCGAAACAAGCATCTCAAAAGTGAAAATATTTTGTTGAAGGATTACATAGCTGCACTCAAAGGTATTATCCGCAAGCTGGAGGATCTCCTACGCTCGATATATGAGGACCCGCCGTCACTACTTTCAACTCCATCATCACCACCCCCGAAGAAGGAGACATAATCATATGGGTATGGGCACTCCCCTTGGCAACTGCCAAGCTTGGGGGAGTGACCCCGGTATCGTATCACCATCACTCCTATCTTTACCGTTTTACTTAGTTTGATCCTTTTGGTAGTATCTTCATCTAGTAGAATAAAGTTAGCATGATCTAGTTGTGAGCTTTTGCTTTGTGAGCTTTACCCTTTGTAATCGAGTTTGTGAGTTATATAATAAAGATTAGTGTTGAGTCAAGAGCTTGATTTCCTCACTTGGATCTTGATAAAAAGAAAGAGAACATAAATAGTATCAAAGAGATCATATCGATCTTATGGGAAGTAATGACTTCACATACAAGAGTATGATAAATAAAAGTTCTTGGGAGTTGACAAACATAGTTTTGGTCATCGTTGCAATTAATAGGAAGTAATAAAAGAAGAGAGGCTTCACATACAAATATAATATCTTGGACATCTTTTATGATTGTGAGCACTTATTAAAGTATGACATGCTAAAGAGTTGATGTTGGACAAGGATGACAACATAATGGGATGTGTCTTCTTATATCTGAAATAAAGTATATTGTCAAGGATCATCCAACATGTTGAGCTTGCCTTTCCCCCTCATGCTAGCCAAAACTCCTTGCACTAAGTAGAGATACTACTTGTGCTTCCATATATCCTTAAACCTAGTTTTGCCATGAGAGTCCACCATACCTACCTATGGATTCAGAAAGATCCTTCCAAGTAAGTTGTCATGTTGCAAACTCGCTAAAATATGTATGATTTATTAGTGTGGGAGAAATTAGCTTTATACGACCTTGTGATATGGAAGTAATAAAATCGACGGACTGCACAATAAAGGTCCTTATCACAAGTGGCAATATAAAGTGAAGTTCTTCTATGCTAAGACTATATGCATCCAACCATAAAAACAAATGACAACCTCTACTTCCCTCTGCGAAGGGCCTATCTATTATTCTTGCCTTATAAGTGTCAAGGTGAAATCCACCTTTCCTTTTTACATTTTATCCTTTGGCAAGCACATTTGTTGGAAAGATCCTGACATATATACCCACTTGGATGTAAGTTTTCATGATCTATTACTGTTGACATTACCATTGAGGTAAAAGGTTGGGAGGCAACACCATAAGCCCCTATCTTTCTCTGTGTCCGATTAAAACTCCATAAACATAAGTATTGCGTGAGTGTGAGCAATTGTGAAAGACTATATGATAGTTGAGTATGTAGGCTTGCTGAAAAGCTCTTATATTGACTTTTTCCGATGTTATGATAAATTGCAATTGCTTCAATGACCGAGATCAAAGTTTGTTAGTTTCCAATGAAGTTTATGATTCATACTTGATATTGTTGATGAATTGTTACTTTGGCATAAGCATCATATGACTATATTTGCATAAGTTGCTGTTATGAGAATGATCATGATGCCCTCATGTTCGTACTTTGTTTTTATCGACACATCTATATCTAAACATGTGGACATATTTTTCGATCTCGGCTTTTGCTTGAGGACAAGCGAGGTCTAAGCTTGGGGGAGTTGATACGTCCATTTTGCATCATGCTTATATGTTGATATTTATTGCATTATGGGCTGTTATTACATGTTTTGTCACAATACTTATGCCTTTTCTCTCTTATTTTACAAGGTTTACATGAAGAGGGAGAATGCCGGCAGCTGGAATTCTGGGTTGCAAAAGGAGCAAACTCTGTAAACCTATTCTGCACAACTCCAAAAGCCCTGAAACTCAACAGAACGCCGTTTCAGAAAATATAAAAAATATCTGGCGAAAGAAGTCCACGAGGGGGGCCACCGGCTGTCCACGAGGGTGGGGGGGCGCCCCCCCCCCTTCCCAGGGCGCGCCCCCTGCCTCGTGTGCTAGCCGGAAGGCCCCCGATGCCCATATTCTCCTATATGAGGTATTTTGACCTGGAAAAAACCATAAGGAGGCTTTCAGGACCAGACGCCGCCATCTCGAGGCGGAACTGAGGCGGAAACCAATCTAGGGCTCCGGCAGAGCCGTTCTGCCGGGGATACTTCCCTCCGGGCGGGGGAAATCATCACCGTCGTCATCACCAACAACTCTCCCATCTTGGGGAGGGCGATCTTCATCAACATCTTCACCAGCACCATCTCCCCTCAAACCCTAGTTCATCTCTTGTATCCAATCTTTGTACCCAAACCTCAAATTGGTACCTGCGGGTTGCTAGTAGTGTTGATTACTCCTTGTAGTTGATGCTAGTTGGTTTATTTGGTGGAAGATCATATGTTCAGATCCATTATGCATATTAATACCCCTCTGATAATGAACAATATTATGTCTTGTGAGTAGTTACTTTTGTTCCTGAGGACATGGGAGAAGTCTTGCTATTAGTAATCATGTGAATTTGGTCTTCGTTCGATATTTTGATGAGATGTATGGTGTCTCTCCTCTAGTGGTGTCATGTGAACGTCGACTACATGACACTTCACCATTATTTAGGCCTAGAGGAAGGCATTGGGAAGTAATAAGTGGATGATGGGTTGCTAGAGTGACAAAAGCTTAAACCCTAGTTTATGCGTTGCTTCGTAAGGGGCTGATTTGGATCCATGTGTTTCAGGCTATGGTTAGGTTTACCTTAATACTTCTTTTGCAGTTGCGGATGCTTGCATTAGAGGTTAATCATAATTGGGAGGCTTGTCCAAGTAAGGGCAGCACCTAAGCACCGGTCCACCCACATACCAAATTATCAAAGTACCGAACGTGAATCAGATGATCGTGATGAAAACTAGCTTGATGATAATTCCCATGTGTCCTCGGGAGCGCTTTCCTTTATATAAGAGTTTGTCCAGGCTTGTCCTTTGCTACAAAAAGGATTGGGCCACCTTGCTGCACCTTATTTACTTTTACCTTTTGTCACTTGCTACCAATTATCTTATCACAAAACTATCTGTTACCTATAATTTCAGTGCTTGCAGAAAATACCTTACTGAAAACTGCCTATCATTTCCTTCTGCTCCTCATTGGGTTCGACACTCTTACTTATCGAAAGGACTACGATAGATCCCCTACACTTGTGGGTCATCAAGACTCTTTTCTAGCACCGTTGCCGGGGAGTGAAGCGCCTTTGGTAAGGAAAAATTTATATAGTGTGCTGAAATTTATTGTCACTTGTTACTATGGCTCAAAATCCTTTGAGGGGCTTGTTCGGGGTATCTTCACCCTGATCAGAAGAGCAAAGAGTTGCTCCTCAACCTACTGCACCTATTTAAAATGTTTGCTTTGAGATTCCTTCAGGTATGATAGAGAAACTGCTTGAAAATCCTTTTACAGGAGACGGAACATTGCATCCCGATTTACATCTAATCTATGTGGATGAAGTTTGGGGATTATTTAAGCTTGCATGTATGCCCGAGGATGTTATCAAGAAGAAGGTCTTCCCTTTATCTTTGAAGGGAGATGCATTGACATGGTTTAGGCTATGCGATGATATGGGATCATGGAACTATAATCGTCTGAAGTTGGAATTTCATCATAAGTTCTACCCTATGCACCAGGTTCATCGTGATCGTAACTATATTTATAATTTCTGGCCTCGCGAAGGGGAAAGCATCGCTCAAGCTTGGGGGAGGCTTAAGTCAATGTTGTATTCATGCCCCAATCATGAGCTCTCAAGAAAAATGATCATTCAAAATTTTTATGCTCGGCTTTCTCTTAATAATGGCTCCATGCTCAATACTTCTTGTTCTGGCTCTTTTATGATGAAGACTATTGAATTCAAATGGGATTTATTGGAAAGAATTAAACGCAACTCTGAGGATTGGGATCTCGACGAAGGTAAGAAGTCAGGTATTACCCCTAAGTTTGATTATGTTAAAGCTTTTATGGATACCGATGTTTTCCATGAGTTTAGCACTAAATATGGACTTGACTCTGAGATAGTAGCTTCTTTCTACGAATCTTTTTCTACTCATGTTGATCTCCCCAAGGAGAAGTGGTTTAAATACCATCCCCCTATTGAAGTAAAAGTAGTTGAACCTATTAAAGTTGAAGAAAAGACTATCGCTTATAATGTTGATCCTGTTATTCCTACTTCTTATATTGAGAAACCACCTTTCCCTGTTAGGATAAAGGATCATGCACAAGCTTCAACTGTAGTTTGTGAGAGTAATACTAGAACACCTACACCCTCTGAGAAAATTAAAGTTGAACCTAGTGTTGCTATGGTTAAAGATCTCTTGGTATAAGATTTAGAAGGACATGTTATTTATCTCCAAGAAGAGTCTGCTAGAATAGCCAAACCCAATGCTAGGAATAAACATAAACTTGTTGTAGGCTTGCATGTTATCTCCGTTAAGATAGGAGAATATTGCTACCATGGTTTATGCGACGTAGGTGCTAGTGCGAGTATTATCCCCCTTGATTTGTATAATGAAATTATGCATGATATTGCACCTCTTGAGTTAGAAGGGATTGATGTTACTATTAAGCTTGCTAATAGAGACGCTATTTCACTAGTTCAGATTGTTAGAGATATTGAAGTCTTGTGTGGGAAGGTTAAATACCCTGCTGATTTTCTTGTTCTTAGTTCCCCACAAGATGAATTATGTCCCATTATATTTGGTAGACCCTTCTTGAATACTGTTAATGCCAAGATAGACTGCGTGAAAGATATTGTCACTGTTGGATTGGGGGATATGTCTCATGATTTTAACTTTGCTAAATTCCGTAGATAACCCCTTGAAAAGACACCACCCAGTAAGGATGAAATTATTGGTCTTGCTTCTATTGTTGTGCCACCTAATGATCATTTAGAACAATACTTGCTAGACCATGAAAATGATATGCATATGAATGAGAGAAGGGAAATAGATGAAATATTACTTAAACAGGGACCCGTATTGAAAAACAACTTGCCTGTTGAAATCCTAGGGGATCCTCCTCCACCCAAGGGTGATCCTGTGTTTGAACTTAAACCTTTACCTGATAATCTTAAGTACGTTTATCTTGATGAAAAGAAGATATATCCTGTTATTATTAATGCTGACCTTTCAGAGCAGGAAGAAGAAAAACTATTGAACACTATAAACAAGCACCGTGCTGCTATTGGATATACTCTGGATGATCTTAAGGGCATTAGTCCCACTATATGCCAACACAAGATAAAATTGGAAGAAAATGCTAAAGCGGTTATTGATCATTAGCGACGGTTAAATCCTAAGATGAAAGAAGTGGTAAGGAAGGAAATACTAAAGCTTCTAGAGGCAGGTATTATCTATCCAGTTGCTGATAGCCACTGGGTAAGTCCTGTCCATTGTGTCCCTAAGAAAGGAGGTATGACTGTTGTTCCTAATGATAAAGATGAATTGATCCCACAAATAATAGTTCAGGTTAAAGGATGGTAATTGATTTCCGTAAGTTAAATAAAGCTACTAAGAAAGATCATTACCCCTTGTCGTTTATTGATCAAATGCTAGAAAGGTTATCCAAACATACTCATTTCTGCTTTTTAGATGGTTATTCTGGTTTCTCTCAAATACATGTGTCAAAAGGGGATCAAGAAAAGACCACTTTTACTTGTCCTTTCGGTACCTTTGCTTATAGACGTATGCCTTTTGGTTTATGTAATGCACCTGGTACCTTTCAAAGATGCATGATGGCTATATTCTCTGATTTTTGTGAGAAGATTGTTGAGGTGTTCATGGATGATTTCTCCGTTTACGGAACTTCTTTTGATGATTGGTTAAGCAACCTTGATCGAGTTTTGCAGAGATGTGAAGACACTAACCTTGTCTTGAATTGGGAGAAGTGCCACTTTATGGTTAATGAAGGCATTGTCTTGGGACATAAAATTTCTGAAAGAGGTATTGAAGTTGACAAAGCTAAAGTTGATGCTATTGAAAAGATGCCATGCCCTAAGGACATCAAAGGTATATGAAGTTTCCTTGGTCATGCCGGGTTTTATAGGAGGTTCATTAAGGACTTCTCCAAAATCTCCAGGCCTCTGACTAATCTCTTACAAAAAGATATTCCTTTTGTCTTTGATGATGATTGTCTAGAAGCATTTGAAATACTTAAGAAAGCATTGATCTCTGCACCTATTGTCCGGCCTCCTGACTGGAATTTACCCTTTGAGATTATGTGTGATGCTAGTGATTATGCTATAGGAGCTGTTTTAGGGCAAAGAGTTGATAAGAAATTGAATGTTATCTAGTATGTTAGTAAAACCCTAGATAGTGCCCAAAGAAATTATGCCACTACTGAGAAAGAATTTTTAGCAGTTGTATTTGCTTGTGATAAGTTTAGAGCCTATATCATTGATTCTAAAGTAACTATTCACATTGATCATGCTGCTATCAAATACCTTATGGAAAAGAAAGATGCTAAGCCTAGACTTATTAGATGGTTTCTCTTGCTGCAAGAATTTGACTTGCATATTATTGATAGAAAGGGAGCTGTGAACCCTCGTACAGTCATACTCCCCTCCGCGTGGGAAACAACTGCCGAGTCTTCCCTGCCTCCGTGTCATTCCCTTCCTAGGCCTCGCCGTCGTCCACCGCCCTGGTGCTCTCGGCGCGGCGTGGTCAACGTGGTCAAGGAACAACTTCCATTGGAAGAGTACTGTACATGGAGAGGCTGACAGCTGGGTCCACGACAGCCGCAAGGAAGTGCCTCCTTCTTATGTGAAAAATAATTATTCCTTCACCTGACAGCAGGGACCCACCGGACGGGGCACCGTATTTCGCAAAAAAAATGTTTCCCCCCTGACTCCTGGGACCCATCGAACGGGCCACCGTATTTCGCAAAAAAAACGTTCCCCCTGCTGTCAGATTGGACCCACCGGAAGTGCCGCCTTATGACGCACAAAAAAATGAATACTCCCCCTGCTAGTTGGGACCCACCTTGGTGCATGGCTGACTTGTGGGCCTACAAAGTTGACGGGGATGGAGTGCTTTGTCAACTTAGTCAATATGAACGATTCTTGCTCCAGTGACCGTACGATGTCCATCCAACGGTCGTAATGCTTCTTCAACCTCTGGTCTTCTTGCTCCAGCCGCCCAAAGCAGCGCCGGTCGTGCTGCATGCTCCCGCCTACCGTGGCCAGCTGTGGTGCCACGAAGGCCTCACCGTCCCCTACTCTTCCCACCGCTGCCAGACCTTGTGGCAACGACAGCCTCACACCGCAGACGAACTAGTGAACCCTCGTATTCCTCTCCGCGCGGGCTTCCACTGCCGCATCTTCCCCGGCTCCACGTCGTCCCCTTCCTAGGCCTCGCCATCGTCTACTAATACGTCTCCAACGTATCTATAATATTTGATTGTTCCATGCTATTATTTATGATGTTTTGGATGTTTAATGGGCTTTGTTATACACTTTTATATTATTTTTGGGACTAACCTACTAACCCAAAGGCTCAGTCCAGATTGCTGTTTTTTGCCTGTTTCAGGGTTTTACAGAAAAGGGATATCAAACAGAGTCCAAACGGAATGAAATCTTCGAGAGAGATATTTTTGGAGAAAATCACGCACGGGAGACTTAAGAACCATGGAGTAGGGGCCACGTGGTGCCCACGAGGGTGGGGGACGCCCCCCCTAGGGCGCGCCCCCTGCCTTGTGGGTCCCACGTAAGGCCCCCGGTACCCTCCTTCCTCCTATATAAGCCTACGTACCCCGAAACCATCAGAGCAATAGAGAAAACCCTAGTTCCACCGCCGTAACCTTCTGTTCCCATGAGATCCCATCTTGGGGCATGTTTCGGAGCTCCGCCAGAGGGGGGATCCTCCACGGAGTGCTTCTACATCATCATCATCGCCTCACCATGAGTTGTGAGTAGTTTACCACAGACCTTCGGGTCCATAGCTAGTATCTAGATGGCTTCTTCTCTCTCTTTGGATCTCAATACAAAGTTCTCCTCGGTCTTCGAGGAGATCTATTCGATGTAATCTCTTTTTGCGGTGTGTTTGTCGAGATCCCATGAATTCCCGGTTTATGATCAAGATTATCTACGAGAAATATTTGGTTCTTTTCTGAACTCTTTATGTATGATTATAATATCCTTGCAAGTCTCTTCGAATTATTGGTTTGGTTTGGCCTACTAGATCTATAGTTCTTGCAATGGGAGAAGTGCTTGGCTTTGGGTTCAATCTTGCGGTGTCCTTTCCCAGTGACAGTAGGGGCAACAAGGCACATATTGTATTGTTGCCATCGAGGATAAAAAGACGGGGTTTATATCATATTGCTTGAGTTTATCCCTCTACATCATCCCATCTTACTTAAGGCGTTACTCTGTTCTTATGAACTAAATACACTAGATGCATGCTGGATAACGGTCGATGTGTGGAGTAATAGTAGTAGATGCAGAATCGTTTCGATCTACTTGTCTCGGACGTGATGCCTATATATAATGATCATGCCTAGATAGTCTCATAATTATTCTCTTTTCTATCAATTGCTCGACAGTAATTTGTTTACCCACCGTAGAATATCGCAATCATGAGAGAAGCCACTAGAGAACACTATGGCCCCTGGGTCTATTCTCAACATATCAATCTATACTTACTTTACTTTTTCCACTTTTACTTTCTGTTCTTATAAACAAAAAAATACCAAAAATATAAACTATCATCTCTATCAGATCTCATTTTCGTAAGTGACCGTAAAGGGATTGACAACCCCTTATCGCATTAGCTACGAAGTTCTTATTTGTTTGTGCAGGTGCGAGGGACTCGGGCGTGGTCTCCTACTGGATTGATACCTTGGTTCTCAAAAACTGAGGGAAATACTTACGCTATTGTGCTGCATCTCCCTTTCCTCTTCGAGGGAATACAACGCAAGCTCGAGAAGTAGCAAGAAGAATTTCTGGAGCCGTTGTCGGGGAGGCTTACGCAAAAGTCATATACCAAGTACCTATCACAAACCCTTATCCTTCGCATTACATTTTTGCCTCTCGTTTTCCTCTCCCCCACTTCACCCTTGCCGTTTTATTTGCCCTTCTTCCATCGTGTGTTTATCGTTCGCTTTGCCCTGTCGTCATGGCTAACCCCTTATCCGCTCCTTTGTCTCCCGAGTTTGAAGTTCTTCACTTCAAGCAAAAGGAAGGAGAAAATTTAAAAGATGCTTTGTTTAGGATGATGGAATCTTGTCGTAAGTGCACCTTAGAGGTGAATTTAGAATCTTGCTTCGCAATTTCTATGTTGGATTGAATATGTCTCATAGACAACTCTTGGACTACGTTGCCAAAGGGAATTTTATCGAAATTGATCCTAGTATTGCGCATGAAATTATAGAGGGAATGGTGGGAACACTACCTGCCCAAAATGGGTCACATCCAACCCAGGAAGGGATGCAAGTTTTTGAGAAAAATTGCGAAGTAACAAAAATACTACAAAAGTCTCTTGAACCTCTTAAAAGTGTTAGTGGAAATATCCACCGCATGAATATGTTGATTACCCTTTGTAATAAGTGGTTGGATTATTTAGATCTAAAGATTTCCGAATATGAAGGGAAACGTAAAGAACCTCCCGGTTTCGAGCTTGACCCCATTAAAAGGGTCAAGATTAAAGATGGCAATACCTAGATCTATCTATGTATCGTGCCTAGCTAGGGGCGTAAAATGATAGCGCTTGTTGGGAGGCAACCCAATTTTATATATTTTTTGTTTTTGCTGCTGTTAGGGAATAAATATTGCGTCTAGCTTCTGTTTAGATGTGCTTTTGTGTTTTGTTTAGTGTTTGTGCCAAGTAGAACCTTTGGGAAGACTTGTGTGAAGTTTATGTGATCTTGCTGTGAAAACCAGAATCGTTAGCGTTAGCTAGAATGGTCATCAGATTTTACTGGAGCGTGCTATTTAGTTGATTCTTTTTGCAGATGATTAATAGACAAATTCCTCACGTTTACCAATTTAGTTTGAATTTTTTTGGAGTTACAAAAGTATGTGAAACCTGCAGATTACTACAGACTGTTCTGTTTTTGACAGATTCTGTTTTTCGTGTGTTGTTTGCTTATTTCAATGCTTCTATGAGTAATATTGGGAAGTATGAACCATAGAGAAGTTGGAATACAGTAGGTTTAACACCAATATAAACAAAGAATTAATTCATTGGAGTACCTTTGAGTAGTGGTTTGCTTTCTTATACTAACGGAGCTCACAAGATTTTTGTCTAAGTTTTGTGTTGTGAAGTTTTCAAGTTTTGAGTATTGCTTTGATGGACTATGGAACAAAGAGTAGCAAGGGCCAAAGCTTGGGGATTCCCATGGCACCCCAAGTAAAATTCAAGGACAACCAAAAGCCTAAGCTTGGGGATGCCCCGGGAAGGCATCCCCTCTTTCGTCTTCATCCATTGGTAACTATACTCGGAGCTATATTTTTATTCACCACATGATATGTGTTTTACTTGGAGCGTCTTGTATAATTTGAGTCTTTGCTTTTTAGTTTGCCACAATTATCCTTGCTGGACACACCTATTTGAGAGAGTTAAATATGGCCTAGGAATTGTTAGAACACTCTATGTGCTTCACTTATATCTTTTGAGTTGAATAGTTTTTGCTCTAGTACTTCACTTATATATTTTAGAGCACGGTGGTGATAATATTTTGAAGAAATTGTTGAACTCTCATGCTTCACTTATATCCTTTGGAGAGTCTATTAAAACAGCATGGTAATGTGTTTAGGCTATAAAACTAGTCTCCACATGATAGACATCCAATATCAATGTAGTAAAAACTTTCACACTAAGTGCATTGAATATGATGAGAAGTTGGATGCTTGATAATTGTTTTGAGATATGAGGATAGTAATATTAGAGTCGTGCTAGTGGAGTTATTATGAAATTGAGAAATACTTGTGTTAAGGTTAGTGATTCCCGTAGCATGCACGTATGGTGAACCGCTATGTGACGAAGTTAGAGCATGAGGTATTTGTAAAGTGTTAACCTTTGTGTGGAGGTCGGGGGCACGCGATGGTTAACTCCTACCAACCTCACCCCTAGGATCATGCGTTGATTGCTTTGTTTTGATGACTCGTAGATTTTTGCAATAAGTATATGAGTTCTTATGACTAATGTTGAGTCCATGGATTATACGCACTCTCACCCTTCCACCATTTCTAGCCTCTCTTGTATCGCGCAACTTTCGCCGGTACCATACACCCACTATATATCCTTCCTCAAAACAGCCACCAAATTATTCCTCAAAACAGCCACCATACCTACCTATCATGGCATTTCCATAGCCATTTCGAGATATATTGCCATGCAACTTTCCACCGTTCCGTTCATATGACACGCATCATATTGTCATACTGCCATGCATGATCATGTAGTTGACATCGTATTTGTGGCAAAGCCACCATGCATAATTTTTCATACGTGTCACTCTTGATTCATTGCACATACCGGTACATCGTCGGAGGCATTCATATAGAGTCATACTTTGTTCTAGTATCGAGTTGTAATAAAAGTGTGATGATCATCATGATTAGAGCATTGTCCCATGGGAGGAAAGGCTAAATCAATAAAGCCCCTCCACACAAAAAAGGCAAAATAAAAAAAGAAAGGCCCAAAAAAAGGAAAGAAAAAGGGACAATTGCTACTATCTTTTTCCACACTTGTGCTTCAAAGTAGCACCATGTTCTTCATGATAGAGAGTCTCATACTTAGTCACTTTCATATACTAGTGGGAATTTTCATTATAGAACTTGGCTTGTATATTGCAACGATGGGCTTCCTCAAATGCCCTAGGTCTTCGTGAGCAAGCAAGTTAGATGCACACTCGCTAGTTTCTTTTATTGAGCTTTCATACATATTTAGCTCTAGTGCATCCGTTGCATGGAAATCCCTACTCACTCACATTGATATCTATTGATGGGCATCTCCATAGCCCGTTGATACACCTAGTTGATCTGAGACTATCTACCTCCTTTTTTGTCTTCTCCACAACCACCTCTCTATTCCACCATAGTGCTATGTCCATGGCTCACGCTCATGTATTGCGTGAAAGTTGAAAGGTTTGAAAGAATAGAGTATGAAAACAAGTGCTTGGCTAAAATCGGGGTTGTGCATGATATGAATATTTTGTGTGATGAAGAGGGAGCATAGCCAGACTATATGATTTTGTAGGGATGACTTTCTTTAGCCATAGTATTTTGAGAAGACATGATTGCTTTGTTAGTATGCTTAAAGTATTATTATCTCTTATGTCAATATAGACTTTTGTCTTGAATATTTCAGATCTGAACATTCATGCCACAATTAAGAGAATTACATTGAAAAACTATGTTGGTTAGCATTCCACATCAAAAAGTCTGTTTTTATCATTTACCTACTCGAGGACGAGCAGGCATTAAGCTTGGGGTTGTTTTTTGCCTGTTTCAGGGTTTTACAAAAAAGGGATATCAAACGGAGTCCAAACGGAATGAAACCTTCGGGAGAGATATTTTTGGAGAAAATCACGCACGGGAGACTTGAGAACCACGGAATAGGGGCCACGTGGTGCCCACGAGGGTGGGGGCGCCCCCCCCCCTAGGGCGCGCCCCCTGCCTCATGGGTCCCACGTAAGGCCCCTGGTGCCCTCCTTCCTCCTATATAAGCCTACGTAACCCGAAACCATCAGAGCAACAGAGAAAACCCTAGTTCCACCGCCGTAACCTTCTGTTCCTGTGAGAACCCATCTTGGGGCCTGTTCCGGAGCTCCGTCGGAGGGGGGATCCTCCACGGAGTGCATCTACATCATCATCATCGCCTCACCATGAGTTGTGAGTAGTTTACCACAGACCTTCGGGTCCATAGCTAGTATCTAAATGGCTTCTTCTCTCTCTTTGGATCTCAATACAAAGTTCTCCTCGGTCTTCGAGGAGATCTATTCGATGTAATCTCTTTTTGCGGTGTGTTTGTCGAGATCCCATGAACTGTGGGTTTATGATCTAGATTATCTATGAGAAATATTTGGTTCTTTTCTGAACTCTTTATGTATGATTATAATATCCTTGCAAGTCTCTTCAAATTATTGGTTTGGTTTGGCCTACTAGATCTATAGTTCTTGCTATGGGAGAAGTGCTTGGCTATGGGTTCAGTCTTACGGTGTCCTTTCCCAGTGACAGTAGGGGCAGTAAGGCACGTATTGTATTGTTGCCATCGAGGATAAAAAGATGGGGTTTATATCATATTGCTTGAGTTTATCCCTCTACATCATGTCATTTTGCTTAAGGCGTTACTCTGTTCTTATGAACTCAATACACTAGATGCATGCTGGATAGCGGTCGATGTGTGGAGTAATAGTAGTAGATGCAGAATCTTTTCGATCTACTTGTCTCGGACGTGATGCCTATATATAATGATCATGCCTAGATAGTCTCATAATTATTCGCTTTTCTATCAATTGCTCGACAGTAATTTGTTTACCCACCGTAGAATAACGCTATCATGAGAGAACCCAGTATAGAACACTATGGCCTCCGTGTCTATTCTCAACATATCAATCTATACTTACTTTAATTTTTCGCTTTTACTTTCTGTTCTTATAAACAAAAAAAATACCAAAAATATAAACTATCATCTCTATTAGATCTCACTTTTGTAAGTGACCGTAAAGGGATTGACAACCCCTTATCGCGTTGGCTGCAAAGTTCTTATTTGTTCGTGCAGGTGTGAGGGACTCGCGCGTGGTCTCCTACTGGATTGATACCTTGGTTCTCAAAAACTGAGGGAAATACTTACGCTACTGTGCTGCATCTCCCTTTCCTCTTTGAGGGAATACAACGCAAGCTCGAGAAGTAGTATCCACCGCCCTGGTGCTCTCGGCGCGGCGTGGTCAAGGAACGACTTCCATCGAAAGAGTAATGTACGTGGAGTGGCTGACAGCTCAAGCTGGCAATGGTTAACCGTTACCCATGTCCTCGTGGGTAATTACTCTATTAGGCGACGGGGATGTGCAAGTTTTAATACCCACGGGGAAGCTTGTGGGTCAAATACCTTACCCAGCATGCACGACGGGGATGGGGACGGGATAGCATTACCCATACCCGTTACCCGCCTTACCCGTGAAGGCCTTACACCGGGCCTAAAAAATTAGTAGAACCCATGTAATTATCGCCCTTACCCACCGATATTTTCACCATCCCACCCCTTTGGCCAAATATCCCGAAGAGAACCCTAACCTAGACATAACATACTATTTAATATGCTTAAATACTATATTTTTCTACTGAAATGCAATCTGATGTTGTTGTTGATTGTGTGTATGGGTTTCCCCACGGGTATAAAAAACATCGACGGGGATGGGGATGGGAATATTTTTATCCTCGCACACGGGTATGGGGACGGGGACGTGCATGGTAAGGCTGTCACGGGGACGGGGATGGGAGTCCAATACCCGCCTGGGTAATCCCCATTGCCAGCCTGACTGACAGCTCGGTCCACAGCCGCAGCAAAGAAGTGCCTCCTTATTACGTGCAAAATAATTATTCCTCCACCTGACATTAGGGACCCACTGGACGGGCCACCATATTTCGCGGAAAAAAACGTTTCCCCCTGACTGCTGGGACCCACCATCTATATCTTCGCACGCAAGGAAGTGCGTCCGGGCAAAAAAATGATTCGCCCCCCAGACTGCTGGGACCCACCAGCTACATCTTCGTACGCAAGGAAGTGCATCAGGGCAAAAAAATGATTTGCCCCTGACTGCTAGGACCCACCAGCTACATCTTCACAGGGAAGGAAGCTCTTGACAGTCGGGACCCACCTGGTCGAAGCGTACGTAGCGTTGTCATTCTGGTAGCGAACGTGTACGTACATACTGGTCGATGTAGAGGCACGCACGTAGCATGTACATGTACGTACAGCGGCCAGGGTGCAAGAAAGTAAATACGGCCACGTACGTACATACAGGCGGTGTCTCGAATGCCTACTCACGCGTACGTACGGCCAGGGCTCGTGTACATGGCTGGGTCGGAACGGAGAAACAGCGTCGTCGTCGTGTTCATGGGGAGCCAATCGGCTGGGTCGGAACGGAATGCATCATCGTGTTCATCGGGAGGGATTTGACGGAACAGCCGATGGAAACGAGGTGTGGCGGCCACGTTCGAAACGGGATCATGTTCATCGGGAGGGGTCTGGCGTATCGCAAAACGGAGGAAACGGACCTCCTGCGGTCGAAACGGGGGTCCTGTTGATCAGGAGGGGTGTGGCCTACCGCAAAACGGAGGAAACAGACTTGTGTTGGAGCGGTATGGTCGAAACGGGGGTCCTGTTCATCGGGAGGGGTGTGGCCTACCGCAAAACGGAGGAAACGGACTTATGTTAGAGCGCTACGGTCGAAACGGGGGTCATGTTCATCGGGAGGGGCGTGGCGTACCGCAAAACGGGACTCCACGGGATACTGTTCATCACCACCGTCGACCCACTCCAGCCTCCACGAGCTACTGTTCATCCACTGTCGACCTCCTCCAGCCTCCACCTGCGACTGTTCAGCCTCCACCGCGCGCTCCTCCATCGGCTACTGTTCAACCAGCCCTCTCCACGGGCTCCTGTTCAACCACCCCTCCACGGGCTACTGTTCATCCAGCCCTCCATCATCTACTGTTCATGCAGCCCTCCACAGGATGGTCCTGTTCATGCAGCCCTCCACGGGGTCCTGTTCATGCAGCTCCAATCGGCTCGATCGAACGGGGTCCTGTTCATGCAGAGGCAAGACCACGGGGTCCTGTTCAGCCACCCCCACCGGGAACTGTTCATCCAAACCCCCCCAGCAACGCTCACTGTTCATGCAGAGGCAGCATCGATCGGCTTCAGTTAGCAGCAATAGGCAAAGGAATCGCTCGATCGGGTTCAGTTAATAGCCATCGATCAATCGCTCAGGTTCAGTAACGCGTAGCCTACAGTGAAATCGCTCGGGTTCAGTTAGAGCCCAACGCCTCGCACCCACGCGCGTGCGTGTACGAGAGAAACGTGCATCGCTCGGCCCCGACCACCCACCGTAACCGGGAACACCCCGATATTTTCCTCGCCCTCGCTTCTACCACGGTTTTTCCCGTCATGGACGGCCCAAAGAATGTCATGCAGCTGCGTCTCCGGCCCGCCCAGGACGAAAAGCCAATTTTCTGTCATGATTTTTTGTCATAGAAGTAGGACCCCACCACATCTATGATGATACCGTGTTTTCTCACAATTATTGTCATAGAAGTGTCACAAGTATGACAGAAAAAAGTTTCGTTCGGACCAAAATGTCACGGATGTGTCTGTTTTTTGTAGTGACGGTTGCCTTCCATACCAACACTTTCCAAGGAATTTATTATTTGACAACATAAAGTAAATTTGTTTTTCATTTGGGGACTTGGCATCCCTAATACCTTTGCCGTACTCTCGTGCAATGACTAGTGAATAAACACTCATCGTGAGAATAACACATCCAGCATGGAAAATATTGCCCACCCCTCACCGCCTCGCAAGCGGTACGGGCACACAAAAGGGAAATTTATTTTGAAAATTAGAGATGACACATACAAATTTTCCTAGAACGGCAAGGAATTACCATATATAGGTAGGTATGGTGGACTCATATGGCAAAACCGGGATAAAGTATTTTGGATGCACAAGTAGAGATCATACTTAGTGCAAAATGAAGGCTAGCAAAAGACTGGGAAGCGACCAACCATGAAACAAATAATCTCGTAAGGGAACATTGAGCATAAATAACACCGAATAATGCACCACAAGTAGGATATAATTTCATTGCATGATTATTGACTTTCGTGCTTTCATCGGGAATCACAAACTTTAACACTAGTATTCTTACTAAAGCACAATTACTCATCAACATGACTCACATATCATATCATCATGTCTTAAAACTATTACTAAGAATCAAGTTTATTTTGTCCAATGATATTCATGACATTTTTTACTTTATCCTTTCTGGATATCTACCACTTTTGGGACTAATTTTCATGTGTTGCTTTTCATAAGCTCAAACAAATATAAGTGAAGATCATGAGCATAACAATTTTCTTTCTTCTCTCAAAATAATATAAGTGAAGCAAGAGAGAATTTCTGTAAAATAATCTAAGTGAATCAAGAGAGTATTTCTTCAAAAATACTAAGCACACCATGCTCAAAAAGATATAAGTGAAGCACTAGGGCAAGTCCTGGCTCATAAAGAATTTAAGTGAAGCATAGAGAACTATTCTAGCAAGTCATGGCATAATTTTCGCTCTCTCAAATAGGTGTATACAGCAAGGATTGATGACTTAAAAAGCAAAACAAAACAAGCAAAGACTCATATCATACAAGACGCTCCAAGCAAAACACATATCATGTGACGAATAAAAATATAGTTTCGAGTGAAATACCAATAGTTGTTGGAAGAAAGCGGGGATTCCACTCAGGGGCATCCCCCGGCTTAGTTGATTTCTCATTTTTGGATAATAGCTTGGGATGCCGGGGCATCCCCAAGCTTAGGCTCTTCCATCCTTCCTTCATCCATCGTAAGATAACCTAAAACTTGAAAACTTCAATCACACAAAACTTTAACAAAACCTTCGTAAGATCCGTTAGTGTAAGAAAGCAAACCACTACTATAAGTGTTGTGAAAAATAAATTCATTTTTTTATTATATCTACTATATTGCAAGTTTTCTATGGCAAAAACTCATCAAAGAAAACCATAGAACCATCAAAATAAGCACACAACACAAAGAAAATAGAATCTGTCAAAAACAGAACAATCTGTAGTAATCTAGAAGTTTCAAAAACTTCTGGACCTCTAAAAATCTTGAAAGTAGGGTCACGTGGGAAAATTTTATATTAATCTTCTGCAAAAAGAATCAACTAAAAACACTTTGTTAAAAATGAGAATTTTTCTCGTGAGCGCAAAGTTTCTGTCTTTTTCAGCAAGATCAAACAACTATCACCCAAGAAGATCCTATCGGTTCTACTTGGCACAAACACTAATTAAAACACAAAAAACACAATCATACCAGTAGCATAATTGTGTAAACACTCAAGAACAGAAAACAAAATAAATTTTATTCATTGGGTTGCCTCCTAACAAGCGCTATCGTTTTACGCCCTTAGCTAGGCATAAGGCAAGGATCTAAGTTTTGCCATCTTTATCTTTAATTTCCTTAGGGGTATCCTTATCACGGGGTTTCGTAAAGACAACGTAGAACATATTATCCATAGACACCTTGCTAGAGGTCGCTACTAATCAAGCAGATCAAAGGTGACCCGACCTGTGATCAAGCCGAATTGAACCTAAGGAGTCGCACGCTTAAGGGAAAGAACATGTGAGGACGGATCTGACTCCATGAGTCAGCTGTGATCCTACTTGGACTCTGATCCAGGCCAGGCATAATTTGGGCTTTAGGATCCATGCGAGGCCTAAGTGTTGAGCCTATGACGGATGCCTATATATAGTGAATATGAAGTAGACTAATTTGATTGATCGCTTCGGCGCCATCACTAGGTCTTTGCATGTGTTGCAACTAGTCACATCCACTCGCCGTCAGCTATGCGATCGGATATAGTAGGCTGTTGCACATTGTTCCTCCTGCATGTATGAATACCGTTAGACGCAGTGCACTTGCGCCGCTCTTGTGACCCCGTCTGTGGGATCTGACGACCGGTTGTTCGATTCAGATCGGATGAGGAGGAGACAAACCCCGCGGATGCATTGCCCCAACTGTAGTTTTAACGCACGGCTCTGCACATCTAGTGATAATGATATGTGATCCACCTCACATAGCATGTTCCAGGTTGCGGGTAGGGAAGTTTTTATATTGCAGCTGATGCACCTAGCGTATCCTGCTACCTCTTGAGCTTGCGTTGGTTTTTCCCTTGAACAGGAAAGGGTGATGCAGCAAAGTAGATTAAGTATTTCCCTCAGTTTGAGAACCAAGGTATCAATCCAGCAGGAGACTATGCACAAATCGCCAAATACCTGGACAAACAATCAAACAACTTGCACCCAACGCAAAAACGGGTTGTCATTCCCTTCACGGTTATTTGCAAAAGTGAGATCCGATAGAGATAGATAACTTGTAAAGTAAATATTTTTGGTATTTTCGGTTTATAGATTGGAAAGTAAAAGATAGCAAAATAGTAGATCTGGAACTTCTAAGATGGAAAATAGACCCGGAGGCCATAGGTTTCACTAGAGGCTTCTCTCATGATAGCAAATATTACGGTGGGTGAACAAATTACTTCCAAGCAATTGATAGAAGAGCACATAATTATGACGATATATAAGGCAATGATCATGATATAGGCATCACGTCCGTGTCAAGTAGACAGATTCATGTATGCATCTACTACTATTACTCCACACATCGACCGAAACGATTCTGCATTTAGAGTATAAAGTTCATAAGAACAGAGTAACACATTAAGTAAGATGACATGATGTAGCATAATTAACCCAAGCAATATGATGAAAACCCCATCTTGTTATCCTCGATGGCAACAATACAATATGTGTCATGTCCCCTACTTTCACTGGGATTGAGAAGCACAAGATTGAACCCAAAGCAAAGCACTTCTCCTATTACAAGAAATACCAATCTAGTTGGCCAAACCAAACCGATAATTCGAAGAGAACTATTAAGATGTCAAATCATGCATACAAGAATTCAGAAGAGACTCGAATAATATTCATAGATAATCTGATCATAAATCCACAATTCATCGGATCTTGGCAAACACACCACAAAAGAATATTACATCAAATAGATCTCCAAAAACATCGAGGAGAACATGGTATTGAGAATCAAAGAGAGAGAAGAAGCCATCTAGCTACTAGCTATGGACCCGTAGGTCCGTGGTGAACTACTCACACTTCATCGGAAGGGCAATGGTGTTGATGTAGATGCCCTCCGTGGTCGAATCCCCCTCCAGTAGAGTACCGGAAAAGGCCTCCGGATGGGATCTCGTGGAAACAGAAGGTTACGACGGTGGAAAATTTGTTTTGATGGATGTTCTGATGTTTCTGAAATATATGTGAATTTATAGGCGGAAGAAGTAGGTCAGGGGGGTCATGAGGAGCCAACAAGGTAGGTGCGCGCCCTCCACCCTTGTGCCTTCCTCGTAGCTCCCATGACGTGTACTCCAAGTCCTATGGATGTCTTCTGGTCCAAGAAAAATCCTCGTAAAGTTTCGTTCCGTTTGGACTCTGTTTGATATTTGTTTTCTGTGAAACTCAAAAATAAGGAAAAATAGAAACTGACATTGGCTCTAGGTTAATAGGTTAGTCCCAAAATAATATAAAATAGCATATTAATGCATATAAAACGAGTGCGGCGAATCTGCACCCAGGCTCATCTGCACCCACGTTCATGGAAAAAACAAAAAAAAATACTAAAAAGATTCAAAAAATTCCAAAACAAATATGAGGTAGATAATTTGATGCGTGAGGTTCGCTCCAAATTTCAACTCATTTGGACATCTGAGCAATCCTGGGCAAAAAAGACAAAATCGGGGTCTGTAAAACAGTTTACTGTTCAGGACTGTTTTTGACCCGATTTGTCTTTTTTGCCCAGAATTACTTAGATGTCCAAATGAGTTGAAATTTGGAGCGGACCTCACGCATCAAATGATCTACCACATAAATTGTTTTTGGAATTTTTTGAATCTTTTTAGT
The DNA here is from genome assembly GCA_902687465.1 of Secale cereale. Classification (NCBI taxonomy): domain Eukaryota; kingdom Viridiplantae; phylum Streptophyta; class Magnoliopsida; order Poales; family Poaceae; genus Secale; species Secale cereale. Next base: position 43,643,521 of record LR738710.1, on the reverse strand, counting down.
ATTTTTTTTGAATTTTTTCTGAGCGGGTGCAGATGAGCCCGTGCTTAGATGCGGATTTCCCATATAAAACATCCAAAACAGATTATACAATAGCATGGAACAATCAAAAATTATAAATACGTTGGAGACGTATCATATCCCAATAGGTACATTACCAGTCACACACACACAACCAAAGTCTCATCATTGGTGAGATCTTCACAATTCTAGTCATTAATTAAGGCGTCTACTTGTTTTTTTTTGTGTGCCAGTCACTGGTATGTAGTGTCAGTGATAAATTTTTTGTACTCGTTGCTGGTGACAGATAGGGTGTTCTATAGTAGTGTATTGTTTATATTCTAGAATTTTATATTTTGTATGAAGATAATTACCCCTTCTATTTACTTCCAAAGTAGACAAGCATGCAATTTTGAAACCTCACTTGACTTTTTGTCTCTGAGCCATAATATTTATAGAATAGGCACAACCACCAACATGTAGTTGCAATTCACTAACTGGCACAACTTAGACCATGAGGACGTATGCTCTGATTCTTTTCCATTTCTATCTGCTCTAGAATTATTTGGCTAAAATAAAAATTAAGTAAGACATAATGCCTCAAAATAGGTTCCCCTTACCAGATCCTTCAAATTCGTTGAATTTTATTTCTTCTGTCCAAGTTAAAATAATCTAAAATATATTGTATATTCATATTTAGCTATAATATTACACAATTGCTAAGTATAATTAAAAAAACTATGTGAATTATGATGACATGTCAAAATATGTAATTATAAAAAAGTAGAAGAGCTTAGTCTAAATAAACCAGAATAAAATACTATGTGGATTAAATCTTATAAATTATAAAAATTACTAACAACATTGCGGACCGTGGATATGTTGTCATTCGAAGACTATATAGATTTAAAGAACAAAGAAATTTAGACATTGGTTGAAAAAAATGAAAGAACCAAAGTAAGGTGACCGTCTCCACTCCAAAATTGTTTTGTTATACAACAATCGATGAAGGATGATGAAAGTATTCCCATTTGTTGGTTGAATTTTTTTCTAATATGACGAAAGCATAAGGTTTGCAGTTTTAGATGTGCTAGATTATTTAGAACCATATTTATATATTTCCTTCAGCTTCTCATTTAATGTTTGTTCATAGTTTTGCAGCTCTGACGATGTGATCTCAAATCTAAATGGCATCATGATCTTGATGTTGGTTTATTTTAAAATATATACATTAAATCACTATTGCATAAGTTACTCTTTGTTTGCATTTTACCAAGCATGGTAGATAGCGGCGTGCCTTGCTTTACCTAATGGTATTAACAAAATTTCTTATTATAATGTGTCCCTTGGCTAGTTCTTTGTTTCTTGTTATGGTGATGGCATGTGTTCCTTTAAATAAAAACCCAGTGGATTAATATTGACCTATTTGTTTGCTGAGAAAAGATTCAACTAAAGTACCAATGTATTTGTATGCTATATTTGGACTCTTTGAAACTTAGTTTTTCTATTCTAAAAGAATTATTATGCTTATTGGAGATGATACATTGGTAAATCCATTCTACAAGCATCTAGTTGCCTTTTTTAGTTGAAATTACAAAATAGAGAGTGTATATATTGTCCCACATGATTCTCACAAAGGATCAGATTGCACTATCACACGATAATGGAACAAAACACCTAGTGTAGTTAGCATCCAGGAGCAACATAAAAAAAGGAGTTCACTGCCGCAAAATGGTAGTAGAAAATCAAAAAAACACACAAAAGACATGGCCTAACACAGGGGGAAACATTTTATAGAATCAGCAGCCCCCGTTGCCTTAAAATTTTATTAGTGCTCCATCTACAGGCGAACCCAGCATGTAAGAAACATCAGCATATCTCTCCTTTTTACTTTTAGTATTGCACTTTGTCTTTTGTATCTTTTTCAATCTTCATCCACAGTTGCTTCCTTTGTCTGTTTGTCGGCCTCAACATCATCAGATCCTCTTGTATCGATGAGTAGCAGGTCATAATTTATTTCATTTGGTTCATTGGAACAATCAGTGTGTTAATCTAGTTCCTTTTCCGGTAGCATCATCTCTCCGTCATTTTGTAGACATGTCCCATAACGTATGAACGAGCATGCAAAGCATATAATCTTAGCAAGAGATCTAATAATATATTTCAAAACAAGCTCTATTCGCAATTTTCAAACAATCCGGCATAGCCCAGCCACCCCCACAATATGGATGTTGAGGTCCCATTTTGTATCCACTGGAAATACTAGGAGAAACACCCCGGCCTACCATCGGCACCCAAGCACTTGCACAAAATTCTTGACATGTATTTAACATCACAACAACTCAAGAACAAGTGGTTAATGCTCTCATGCTCTGGACGGAATCACCACAAAGGGACTCATGTCCATTTCCTTTTCACCATATTATCTTTTGTGCCAATGGCATTATGCCATATGAGACACAGCCATATTTTGATCTCAGTATGATTTTTTTACTTTCCACTAATGTCTGATCTATCAGGTCCACCTTAGATAAATGAGCATAAAGGGATTTGACTTGGAATATACTACTCATGTCCATTTCCACTTGGGCATATCAACAAGCTGGTTTTCTAACAGTGCAACCTACATCATCGCTAGTTGATGTTCAACAAGCTGGTTTTCTTGCTCTCCAATCAGCCATACACTAAAATGAAGACTCGGCCCTCTCTCAGACATCTACTTAACAGTGCAACCTACATCATTGTTGGGTGCAAATAGATGAGGATATTGTTCTCCCAGAATTTTAGATCCACACGAAGTGTCATTCCGGAAATTTGTCAATTGCCAATTCCCAACAATCACTCTTCCTCCTTATGAGGTACAAATGTTTAATTTTGAACAGACCAGACCAGCAGGAAGAATCATTTGCAGACTTATTATCCCACCTTACTCCATTATGTATCTTATATTTATTTTTAGTAATCTCCCGCCACATCCCTCTTTTTCTTTTTCCAAATTTTACCATCATTAACTAATTGTGTGTTGCAACAGGGGCGTACATACTTTAGTGGTTGAACATGAGGCTTCTCTGACATATACCTTACACTCATCATATTCTAGATTTTGGTTTATTTTATTATGGGTAGGGGAAGGGAAAGAATGTTTTGATTTAGTTGAGGTTTTGGTAAGATTTGATTTGATTTCATATGCTTGAATAAATGTAGTATTCTTTTGGGAAAGTACCGATTTTGTATAGATTATTCCAAGTTACACTATTTAAGTTGGGTTTTTTTGTATGACATTGGACAAAAAAAACAGGAAACCAAAGGGAGGAGAGGTGTGGGGAGGAAAAAAAGTGGTCAAGGAGGTGAGACGAACCGATGGGAGGAACAAAGCGGTCAAGGAGGTGAGACGAACCGATGGGAGGAAACGTTTGTGGTGGACGGGGCTTAATCGAAGTGGATATGGCGGAACCAACTCGCCTTTAATAGTAGAGATTTACACTGGGTGATGTTGAAACTTTCCAAGTTATGAATTCCCCACCCTCCTTTTTTCTTTGCTCTACATATCAACAACCATCTAACCATGTGGTGCTTTTTTTATTGTTTTTCTACACGGACATAAAAACGTTCTTTATGTTTATGGTCATTATCACCGCATTAGTCTTAGGGAATCTGTACATGGAAAACTAGTAAAGTTGCATTGCTAGTCAGGCAAGCTTTCATCCTAGCCACTCTACCACCCAAGGATCGAGTGTTTTCTTGCCAACCATCCAACCTTGATTGAGCGAAATACCGTTAGATCCCCCGATAGGGTTTGTGATGAGATTGGAAGTACCTAAATGGAGTATGCACACACAATTTGCCCAGGTTCAGACCTCCAGAGAGTAATATCCAGCATCCTGCTTCTTCTTGTTATTCATGATGATGGGATACCTTGTGCAGAGGATTACAATGGTGTACGGGATTGATGCCGAGAGTTTGGATCTAAGATTGGATTGATCAATGAGGACCCTAGACCTCTCTTTATATAGACATGAGGAGTCTAGAGTTTACACGGTGGTAGATGTGATCTAGGGCGACATCACCCTCTAGCCTTGGAGAGCACGAAGGACAGCTCCGCCTCTTATGACTTCCTTCTAGTCTTGGGCCTAGCGGGCCCTGTGTATCATTATGTTAGGTACCCTGGGTGTATAGGACCCCGTCCAATATTTTTATCAATTTATCCTCGACAGGCACCTGGTCCACCAGATGTAGCATGCTTCCACACACTGGGAATCCTTAATACTTCATAGGCAATCACCATATTGGCATATCTTTGTGTTTTTCTATCACATCATCACCTCACTTTTTTGGAAATTGATCTTTAAACTAGACATTTGCTGAAATAAATAAATAAAGCTATTTCAAAATCCTGGCACTCTCAACACTACCTTGTATAAACATTCTAGTGTGATTAATATACCGCGATACATCCAATCAGGTGTGGGATCAAGCCAACAATCTGCCCATCACATTGAACCAAATGTACCATCTTCTGCATACAATTTACAACAATGTTGAATAGGGAAGGTGAGGACAATGTTGACTAACCCCTTTTAAGCTGACAACTTTTCGTCCCAATAACATCAATAATATTGGCACTAAGAGTCCCTCCCTTAACAATTGGCCCAGAATTTTAGATCCACACGAAGTGTCATTCCGGAAATTTGTCAATTGCCAATTCCCAACAATCACTCTTCCTCCCTATGAGGTACAAATGTTTAATTTTGAACAGACCAGACCAGCAGGAAGAATCAGTTGCATACTTATTATCCCACCTTACTCCATTATGTATCTTATATTTATTTTTAGTAATCTCTCGCCACATCCCTCTTTTTCTTTTTCCAAATTTTACCATCATTAACTAATTGTGCGTTGCAACAGGGGCGTACATACTTTAGTGGTTGAACATGAGGCTTCTCTGACATATACCTTACAGTCATCATATTCTAGATTTTGGTTTATTTTATTATGGGTAGGGGAAGGGAAAGAATGTTTCGATTTAGTTGAGGTTTTGGTAAGATTTTATTTGATTTCATATGCTTGAATAAATGTAGTATTCTTTTGGGAAAGTACCGATTTTGTATAGATTATTCCAAGTTACTCTATTTAAGTTGGGTTTTTTTTGTATGACATTGGACAAAAAAACAATAGGAAACCAAAGGGAAGAGAGGTGTGGGGAGGAAAAAAAGCGGTCAAGGAGGTGAGATGAACCGATGGGAGGAACAAAGCGGTCAACGAGGTGAGACGAACCGATGGGAGGAAACGTTTGTGGTGGACGGGGCTTAATGGAAGTGGATATGGCGGAACCAACTCGCCTTTAATAGTAGAGATTTACACTGGGTGATGTTGAACCTTTCCAAGTTATGAATTCCGCACCCTCCTTGGAGAGCACAAAGGACAGCTCCGCCTCTTATGACTTCCTTCTAGTCTTGGGCCTAGCGGGCCCTGTGTATCTGACGAGGTCATGCTCCCTTATGTTAGGTACCCTAGGTGTATAGGACCCCGTCCAATCTTTTTATCAATTTATCCTCGACAGGCACCTGGTCCACCACATGTAGCATGCTTCGACACACTGGGAATCCTTAATACTTCATAGGCCAATCACCATATTGGCATATCTTTGTGTTTTTCCATCACGTGACACCATCATCACCTCACTTTTTTTGGAAATTGATCTTTAAACTAGACATTTGCTGAAATAAATAAATAAAGCTATTTCAAAATCCTGGCACTCTCAACACTACCTTGTATAAACATTCTAGTGTGATTAATATACCGTGATACATCCAATCAGGTGTGGGATCAAGCCAACAATCTGCCCATCACATTGAACCAAATGTACCATCTTCTGCATACAATTTACAACAATGTTGAATAGGGAAGGTGAGGACAATGTTGACTAACCCCTTTTAAGCTGCCAACTTTTCGTCCCAATAACATCAATAATATTGGCACTAAGAGTCCCTCCCTCAACAGTTGGTCCAGACCATTTCATCCACGTGTGTCATTAAACCCTCTCTCCTTCAACCCATGAAAAAGAAAATTCCGATTCACTTTATCATATGCCTTCTCAAATTCCAGCGGAACACAGCCCCTCCCATAACCAAAAGTGTATATACAAATGAGTTCATGCTTACATCAGTTTTTTGTTGGATGATTATCTTATGTTTTTATGTGACATGTTATTCTCTACCACTTTTGTGTCATTCATTTTCATTTATCTAGCTACATTTCCGTCCACCAATGATGTTTTTTTTCTCACTCGGAAGATAACATATGTGCATAATCAGTATTTGTTACTCGATGTATTATACAGAACATGATACAACTGAATAAATGTTTGTACAAATCAAAAGCTTCCATCACTATTTCTAAGTTGCTTTTAGTTTAAGCTTATTTTCTATTCAAATGACGCCTTCACCAGGTCATCTTGTGCCCTAGAGCGGTCCAGGTGTGGTAGCTGCTAGGACTTCACCCACCTCTCGACATCAAACATTTGTGGGATACAGTAACCCCACCTGACCTCGACATCAACATATGGCCCACCGTTGCCCTTGCCATCCTATGATAACTTTGGAGCTCTCGTAATGCCCAGATGTTCCGCTCTGACACTCACTTAGCCTTGGATACTCTACACAATGTAATCTCAGATTTCACGCCTTGGGTCTTCGATTTTAAAGACCCGGTCTGTAGGCATGCTGCCTTGTCTTGGCATCTATTCCTAATCTCTCACCGTAACCTATGGTGTAACTCTCGGCTCCAGCCCTTTAGGAGTAATATATTCAGGTGGGGAAAAACTACGCCTTCATGCAAAGAGGACAAAATTCTTTATAATAAATTGGTGTGTGCTTATTATGTTCGTGTGTCGATTCGTTGTCTGATCGCAAGATATGCGTCAACTTTTCTTCTATTATCTCCGTTGTGCATATCGCAATCATCATCGTTTGTAGAACTGGCCATTTCAAGACTGCTGGCCACAAACTTACAACAAACGTGCATTTTTGCAAGTCAAGATAGAGGTAACTGTTTTAGTGTGTTGGTTTTATGGGGTCTTAGCACGACGACTTCCTTACTGTCTACTACAACAAGGTTTGCCGGACTCCGCCGAGGGAGGGGCGATGACAGCGGCGCGCCTTCGGCTCGCTTTATTGTTTGTAGTCGTCGCAAGGTGGTCAACAAATTTAGATGTAATTTTTATTATTTCTAGTGTTCATTATACTACCATAATTGAAGATGAATGTATTGTAAGCTTTTTCTGCAAAAAAAGAAGATAAAGGTAGCTCGACGACTTCCGAAAGTGCAAAAGTCCAAAGCATGCATCCATCGGACCGCGCAAGTCATCTACTCGAAATCGACAATACATATGGTTGTATGCATATCTATCTCTCCATGCATGCCGTTTGCCAAAGTCTTTTTGAAACTTGTCAGTACGAGCGTGCAACTGGGTACAAGCTAGTCATCCGAGCCTGTACACACATAGACAGCGACAGATCGACGGAAGCCAACACCTCGTAACGGAGACGATCGACTTGACGTATCCAACAGAACGTGTACTTGCCGCAGGCAAGTCAAAATTAGCTTATCATCCATGTCTGATCTATCTATCCGTATCTACCGTGGGAGTGAGAGGATGGGCAACTTGGCGTCACGAAGCACGAACCAGTTCTGGCAGCTGGTTGGTCTCCGGCCGCTTGCCACGCCCATCGCAGACGTCTTCTCCACCACTCTCCGGCCGCTTGCCACGCCCATCGCAGACCTCTTCTCCACCGTTCGGCCCTTCATGTTGCTCCTCATTTTGTGAAAGATTTGGGATGCCAGGAATAAGAAGGTGTTCCAGAACCTTGACTTAGATGCAAACCAAACTCTAGCTGCTATTCTAGATGATTTAATTATTTGGTCTCACCGTCTTAAAACCGAGACACTTCGAGAACACACCGGTCTGTGGCGCGACTTCCTCTCTCCTTGTAACCTGTAAAACTCTGAGGTACTGCTTATTTTGAAATATATTCAGGTGAGGAGTCTTTCAAAAAACAAAACTGGCCAACCACTAGTGCAGAACCGGGATATAGCACCGGTTCGGAAGGCCCTTTAGTACCGGTTCTGTAACCGACACTAAAGGGTGGGGACTAAAGGTCCCCCCTTTAGTACCGGTTCTGCACGAACCGTCACTAAAGGGTCACCACGTGGCACGAGCACGTGTCGGGGGCGGGGAGACCTTTAGTACCGGTTCGTGATTTTTTTTTATTTTTTTAAATAAAGCAAAATCAGCCCGTCTACTGGGCTAGCACGGCATGCATACGACTAGAAATCCAACCTTTAGTTGGGCCAAGATGCAGGCCCATACGGCCTAGTAGGCCCCACAGGGCAGAAGACTTGCAATAGGCCCACAAAGGTCTGCTTACAGAGGAGCTCGACACAGTAGCAGCGGCGGGGCTTCTAAACCAATGCGAACTCCTCTCAACTAGCGAGGTGGGACTAAACATTGTGCACTGCAGGTGGCAGCGCACCCCTATAGTATCGGTTGGAGCCACCAACCCGTACTAAAGGCCACCACCTCTTTAGTACCGGTTCGTGGCACGAACCGGTACTTGTTGGAAATATGCCCTAGAGGCAATAATAAATTGGTTATTATTATATTTCCTTGTTCACGATAATCGTTTATTATCCATGCTAGAATTGTATTGAAAGGAAACTCAGATACATGTGTGGATACATAGACAAACACCATGTCCCTAGTGAGCCTCTAGACAACTAGCTCGTTGATCAATAGATGGTTACGGTTTCCAAACCATGGACATTGGATGTCGTTGATAACGGGATCACATCATTAGGAGAATGATGTGATGGACTAGACCCAATCCTAAGCCTAGCACAGATCGTGTAGTTCGTATGCTAAAGCTTTTCTATATGTCAAGTATCTTTTCCTTAGACCATGAGATTGTGCAACTCCCAGATACCGTAGGAATGATTTGGGTGTACCAAACGTCACAACGTAACTGGGTGGCTATAAAGGTGCACAACAGGTATCTCCGAAAGTGTCTGTTGGGTTGGCACGAATCGAGACTGGGATTTGTCACTCCGTATGACGGAGAGGTATCTCTGGGCCCACTCGGTAGGACATCATCATAATGTGCACAATATGTGATCAAGGAGTTGATCACGGGATGATGTGTTACGGAACGAGTAAAGAGACTTGCCGGTAACGAGATTGAGCAAGGTATCGGTATACCGACGATCGAATCTCGGGCAAGTGCTATACCGATAGACAAAGGGAATCGTATACGGGATTGATTGAATCCTTGACATCGTGGTTCATCCGATGAGATCATCGTGGAACATGTGGGAGCCAACATGGGTATCCAGATCCCGCTGTTGGTTATTGGCCGGAGAGTTGTCTCGGTCATGTCTACATGATTCCCGAGCCCGTAGGGTCTACACACTTAAGGTTCGATGACGCTAGGGTTATAGGGAAAGTATGTACGCGGTTACCGAATGTTGTTCGGAGTCCCGGATGAGATCCCGGACGTCACGAGGAGTTCCGGAATGGTCCGGAGGTAAAGATTCATATATGGGAAGTCCTGTTATGGTCACCGGAAAAGTTTCGGGCGATATCGGTAATGTACCGGGACCACCGGGAGGGTCCCGGGGGTCCACCAGGTGGGGCCACCAGCCCCAGAAGGCTGCGTGGGCTAAGTGTGGGAGGGGACCAGCCCCAAGGGGGCTGGTGCGCCCCCCCACCAAGTCCCTAGGCGCATGGAGGGTGGAGGGGGGCAAACCCTAGGTCCAGATGGGCCTTAAGGCCCATCCTAGGGCGCCCCCTCTCTCTCCCCCCCTTGGCCGCACCCTAGATGGGTTCTGGGGGGCTGCCGCCACCCCTAGGGAGGAAACCCTAGATGGGGGCGCAGCCCCTACCTCCCCCCTATATATATGTGAAGTTTAGGGCTGCCCAGAACAAGTTTTGACCTCGGTCGATTGGCGCAGCCCTACCTCTCTCCCTCCTCGTCTCCCGCAGCGCTTGGCGAAGCCCTGCTGGAGTCCCGCGCTCCTCCATCACCACCACGCCGTTGTGCTGCTGTTGGATGGAGTCTTCCCCAACCTCTCCCTCTCTCCTTGCTGGATCAAGGCGTGGGAGACGTCATCGGGCTGCACGTGTGAAGAACGCGGAGGCACCGTCCGTTCGGTGCTAGGATCTTCGGCGATCTGAATCGCGGCGAGTACGACTCCATCATCCGCGTTCTTGAACGCTTCCACTTAGCGATCTACAATGGTATGTGGATCCAACTCTCCTCTCGTAGATGCATCTCCTAGATTGATCTTGGTGAACGTAGGAAAATTTTTGTTTCCCATGCGACGTTCCCCAACAGTGGCATCATGAGCTAGGATCTTGCGTAGATGCTTTCACGAGTAGAACACAAAAGGGTTTGTGGGCGTTGATGTTTAAATTGCTGCCCTCCTTAGTCTTTCTTGATTCAGCGGTATTATGGGATGAAGCGGCCCGGACCAACTTTACATATCCACGTACATGAGACCGGTTCCATCGACAGACATGTGACTTTTGTTGCATAAGATGGCTGGCGGGTGTCTGTCTCTCCTATCTTAGTTGAATCGGAATAGAACAAGGCGGTCCTTGTAGAAGGTTAAATAGCAACTTGAATATCACCGTTGTGGCTTTGCGTAGGTAAGAAGCGTTCTTGCTAGATACCCATAGCAGCCACGTAAAACATGCAACAACAAATTAGAGGACGTCTAACTTGTTTTTGCAGGGTATGTATGTGATATGATATGGCCAATGACATGATGAGATATATTTGATGTATGAGATGATCATGTTGTAATAGTTAATATCGACTTGCATGTCGATGCATACGGCAACCGGCAGGAGCCATAGGGTTGTCTTTAATTTTTGTATGACCTGCGTGTCAATCATTAAGCGCTCTGTAATGCTTTACTTTATCGCTAAACGGTAGCAATAGTAGTAAGAGCATGGTGGGCGCGCGACAACCCCGATGGCGACACGATGATGGAGATCATGATGATGGAGATCATGGTGTAGCGCCGGTGACGATGGAGATCATGCCGGTGCTTTGGAGATGAAGATCAAAAGCACGAGTTGATGGCCATATCATGTCACTTATGATTTGCATGTGATGTTAATCCTTTTATGCATCTTATTTTGCTTAGGACGACGGTAGCATTATAAGATGATCCCTCACTAAAATTTCAAGATAAAATTGTGTTCCCCCCGAGTGTGCGCCGTTGCGAAGGTTCGTCGTTTCGAAGCACCACGTGATGATCGGGTGTGATAGACTCTACGTTCGCATACAACGGGTGCAAGCCAGTTTTGCACATGCAGAACACTCGGGTTAGACTTGACGAGCCTAGCATGTACAGACATGGCCTCGGAACACGGAAGACCGAAAGGTCGAGCATGAGTCATATAGTAGATATGATCAACATGAAGATGTTCACCATTAACACCACCTCATCTCACGTGATGATCGGACTTGGGTTGGTGGATTTGGATCATGTCACGCTCAGATGACCAGAGGGATGTCAATTTGAGTGGGAGTTATAAGTAATTGTTGGAAATATGCCCTAGAGGCAATAATAAAAGAGTTATTATTATATTTCCTTGTTCATGATAATCGTTTATTATCCATGCTATAATTGTATTGATTGGAAACTCAGATACACGTGTGGATGAATAGACAGACTTTGTGTCCCTAGTGAGCCTCTACAGGACTAGCTCGTTGATCAAAGATGACCGCAGTTTCCAGGTCATAGACATGAGTTGTCATTTGATAACGGGATCACATCATTAGGAGAATGATGTGATGGACGAGACCCAAACGTTAACATAGCTTTTGATCGTGTCAGTTATCGCTATAGTTTTCTGCATGTCAAGTATAAGTTCCTATGACCATGAGATCATGTAACTCACTGACACCGTAGGAGTGCTTTGTGTGTACCAAACGTCACAACGTAACTGGGTGACTATAAAGGTACTCTACAGGTATCTCCGAGGGTGTCTGTTGAGTTGACATGGATCAAGACTGGGATTTGTCACTCCGTGTGACGGAGAGGTATCTCCGGGCCCACTCGGTAATACGTCATCTCAATGAGCTCAAAGTGACTAAGTAGTTGGTCACGGGATTATGTATTATGGTAACGAGAAAAGAGACTTGCCGGTAACGAGATTGAACTAGGTATAGAGATACCGACGATCGAATCTCGGGCAAGTAACATACCGACGAGACAAAGGGAACTGTGTACGGGATTGCCTGAATCCTTGACATCGTGGTTCATCCGATGAGATCATCGAGAAACATGTGGGAACCAATATGGGTATCCAGATCCCGCTATTGGTTATTGACCTGGGAGTGTCTCGGTCATGTCTACATGGTTTCCGAACCCGCAGGGTCTACACACTTAACGTTCGGTGACGCTAGGGTTGTTAGTGAGAAAAGTGTATGGTTACCGAAGGTTGTTCGGAGTCCCGGATGAGATCCCGGACATGACGAGGGTCTCCGGAATGGTCCGGAGACGAAGATTGATATATAGGATGAAAGGTTTCGGAGTCCGGAAGTGTTCCGGAGAGCATCGGGAAATCGGCGGAATACCGAAAAGGGGTTTCGGGGGTTCCGGAAGCAGTTCTGGGCCTAATGGGCCACAAGGGGGAACACCACAGCCCTCAAGGGGCTGTGCGCCCCCCCTGGGCCCTCTCCTTGTGCGCCAAGGGGGGTGGACCCCTCTAGGGTGGCCGCACCCCCTAAGCCTTGGGGGGCAAGGCACCTAGGGGGGGAAACCCTAGGGCCTGCCCTGGCCGCCGCCCCCCCCATGCCCTGGCCGCCGGCCCCCTAGGGGAAACCCTAGGGCGCCCCCCCTCTCCTCCTTCCCCCTATATATAGAGGGGTAGAGGGAGGGCAGCCAACACAAGTTTGTGCCTCGGTGCTGCCCTCCCTCTCCCACAACATCTTCTTCTCCCGCGGTGCTTAGGCGAAGCCCTGCTGGAATTCTCCTCCACCATCACCACCACGCCGTCGTGCTGCCGGTTCTCCATCAACCTCTCCTCCACCCCTTGCTGGATCAAGAAGGAGGAGACGTCCCCGAGCCGTACGTGTGAAGAACGCGGAGGCACCGTTGCTTCGGTGCTTGGATCTTCAGCGATCTGAATCGCGGCGAGTACGACTCCATCAACCGCGTTCTTAACGCTTCCGCTTAGCGATCTACAAGGGTACGTGGATCCAACTCTCCTCTCGTAGATGCATCTCCTAGATTGATCTTGGTGAACGTAGGAAAAATTTTTGTTTCCCATGCAACGTTCCCCAACAGTGGCATCATGAGCTAGGATCTTGCGTAGATGCTTTCACGAGTAGAACACAAAAGGGTTTGTGGGCGTTGATGTTTAAATTGCTGCCCTCCTTAGTCTTTCTTGATTCAGCGGTATTATGGGATGAAGCGGCCCGGACCAACTTTACATGTCCACGTACATGAGACCGGTTCCATCGACAGACATGTGACTTTTGTTGCATAAGATGGCTGGCGGGTGTCTGTCTCTCCTATCTTAGTTGAATCGGAATAGAACAAGGCGGTCCTTGTAGAAGGTTAAATAGCAACTTGAATATCACCGTTGTGGCTTTGCGTAGGTAAGAAGCGTTCTTGCTAGATACCCATAGCAGCCACGTAAAACATGCAAAAACAAATTAGAGGACGTCTAACTTGTTTTTGCAGGGTATGTATGTGATATGATATGGCCAATGACATGATGAGATATATTTGATGTATGAGATGATCATGTTGTAATAGTTAATATCGACTTGCATGTCGATGCATACGGCAACCGGCAGGAGCCATAGGGTTGTCTTTAATTTTTGTATGACCTGCGTGTCAATCATTAAGCGCTTTGTAATGCTTTACTTTATCGCTAAACGGTAGCAATAGTAGTAAGAGCATGGTGGGCGCGCGACAACCCCGATGGCGACACGATGATGGAGATCATGATGATGGAGATCATGGTGTGGCGCCGGTGACGATGGAGATCATGCCGGTGCTTTGGAGATGGAGATCAAAAGCACGAGTTGATGGCCATATCATGTCACTTATGATTTGCATGTGATGTTAATCCTTTTATGCATCTTATTTTTGCTTAGGACGACGGTAGCATTATAAGATGATCCCTCACTAAAATTTCAAGATATTGTGTTCCCCCCGAGTGTGCGCCGTTGCGAAGGTTCGTCGTTTCGAAGCACCACGTGATGATCGGGTGTGATAGACTCTACGTTCGCATACAACGGGTGCAAGCCAGTTTTGCACATGCAGAACACTCGGGTTAGACTTGACGAGCCTAGCATGTACAGACATGGCCTCGGAACACGGAGGACCGAAAGGTCGAACATGAGTCATATAGTAGATATGATCAACATGTAGATGTTCACCATTGACACCACCTCATCTCACGTGATGATCGGACTTGGGTTGGTGAATCTGGATCATGTCACGCTCAAATGACCGGAGGGATGTCAATTTGAGTGGGAGTTATAAATAATTTGATTAGGTAATAACTCACTTATCATGAACAATAGTCTAAGTTGTCTTTGCAAATTATGTTGTAGATCAATAGCTTGCGTTGTAGCTCCCTGTTTAATACGATCCTAGAGAAAGACTAAGTTGAAAGATATTGTAAGCAAGGATGCGGACTGGGTCCGTAGTCCGAGGAGTGTCCTCACTGCTGCACAGAAAGCTTACGTCTTTGATGCACCGCTCAATGTGCAAACCCCTACAACGTTGTCTGTGGATGTTGTGAACACCTGAGAGACACGTCCTGATGACTACTTGATAGTTTAGTGCACCATACTTTACGGCTTAGAATCGGGATTCCAATGACGTTTTGAACGCCATAGAACATATGAGATGTTCTAAGAGCTGAAATTGGGATTTCAGGCTCATGCCCGTGTTAAGAGGTATGAGACCTCTGACAAGTTCTTTTGCCAAAAAGATGGAGGAGAATAGCTCAACTAGTGAGCGTGTGCTCAGAATGTCTGGGTGCTGAAATCACTTGAACCAAGTGGGAGTTAATCTTCCAGGTGAGATAGTGGTTGACAGAATTCTCTTGACACTATCACCAAGCTACTAGAACTTCGTGATGAACTATGACATGCAAAGGATGGAGATGATCCCGGTGCTGTTAGCGGTTCTTAGTACCGCAAAAGTAGAAATCAAGAAGGAGCATCAAGTGTTGATGGTTTAGCAAGACCACTGGTTTCAAAAGGGGCAAGGGCTAGAAGGAAACTTCATGAATGGCAAACCAGTTGTCGCTCTAATGAGGGAACCCAAGGTTGCACCCAAACCTCGAGACTAAGTGCTTCGATTGTAAGGGTAACGGTCACATGGTAGCGGAACCACCCCAAATACATGGTAGATATGATAGCTGGAAACTTCAACAAAGTATATTTGATATACGTGTTATTGATGTGTACCTTAGTAGTACTCCTTGTAGCACCTGGGTATTGGATACCGGTTCAGTTGCTATTATTAGTGACTTGAAGCAAAAGCTACGGACTGAACGGAGACTAGCTAAGGACGAGGTGACGATGTGTGTTGGAAGTGTTTCCAAGGTTGATGAGATCACCATCGCACACTTCCTCTATTTTCGAGATTAGTGTTGAACCTAGATAAATGTTATCAGGTGTCTACGTTGAGCATGAAAATGATTAGATCATGTTCATCGCAATACGGTTATTCATTTAAGTTAGAGAATAATGGTTATTCTGTTTACATGAATAATACCTTCATGGTCATGCACCCAATGATTCGTTGAATCTCGATCATGGTAATACACATAATGATAATATTAATGCCAAAAGATGTAGAGTTAATAATGATAGTACCACTTTCTTGTGGCACTGCCGCTTAGGTCATTTTGGCATAAAATGCATGAAGAAACTCCATGCTGATGGACGTTTGGAGTCACTTGATTTTGAATCGCTTGAGACATGCGAGCCATGCCTCATGGGCAGGATGACTGAGATCTCGTTTTCAGGTACAATGAAACGGGTAAGTGACTTATTGGAAATCATACATGCTGATGTATGTGATCCAATGAGAATTAAGGCGTGTGGTGGATATCGTTATTTTCTCATCTTCACTGACGATTTGAGTAGATATGGTATATTTACTTAATGAAGCAAAAGTCTGAAACGTTTGAAAGGTTCAAAAAATTTTCAGAGTGAAGATTAAGAATCATCATAACAAGAAGATCATGTTCCTACGATCTGATCAAGGGGATATTATCTTAATTATGAGTTTGGCAATCACTTAAGACATTGTGGAATTGTTTCGCAGTTGAAGTCCCCTGGAACACCACAGTGTAATGGTGTGTCCGGACATCGTAATCGAACCTTATGAGATATGGTGCGATCTATGGTGTGTCTTACCGATCTACCGCTATTATTTTGAGGTTATGCATTAGAGACAGATGCATTCACTTTATATAGGGCACCATCTAAGTCCGTTGAGACGACGTCGTATGGTTTGGCAAGAAACCAAAGTTGTCGTTTTCTTAAATGTTTGGGGCTGCGATGCTTATGGCTTCAGCCAGGAAAAGCTCGAACCCAAAGCGGACAAATACATCTTCATGGAATACCCACTGGTAGCGGTTGGGTATACCTTCTATCTCAGATCCAAGGACAAAATGTTTGTCGCTAAGAATGGGTCCTTTCTCGAGAAGGAGTTTCTCTCGAAAGAATTGAGTGGGAGGAAGATAGAACTTGATGAGGTTGTCGAACCCTCACTTCAACCGGAGAGTAGTGCAACACAGAAAGATGTTTCTGTGGAATCTACGACAGTTGAAGAGGAAACTAATGATAGTGATCATGAAGCTCCAGATCAAGTTGCTATCAAACCTCGTAGGTTGACAAGGATATGTACTACTCCTGAGTGGTACGTTGATCCTGTCTTAGAGGTCATGTTGTTGGACAACGATGAACCTACGAACTATGGAGAAGCGATGGTGGGCCCATATTCCGACAAATGGTTAGAAGCCGATAAATCCGAGATAGGATCCATGTATCAAAACAAAGTATGGACTTTGGTGGACTTGCCCTGTGATCGGCAAGCCATTGAGACAAATGGATCTTTAAGACTAAGACGGATGTGGACGGTAATGTCACCGTCTATGAAGCTCGACTTGTGGCGAAGAGTTTTCCACAAGTTCAAAGAGTTGACTACGATGAGATTTTCTCACCCGTAGCGATGCTTAAGTCCGTCGGAATCATGTTAGCATTAGCTGCATTTATGAAATCTGGCAGATGGATGACAAAACAAGTTTCCTTACCAGTTTTCGTAAGGAAAGGTTGTATGTGATACAATCAGAAAGGTTTTGTCGATCCTAAGGATGCTATTAGATATGCTAGCTCCAACGATCCTTCCATGGACTAGAGCAAGCATCTCGGAGTCGGAATATACACTTTGATGGAGTGATCAAAGTTTTTGGGTATACAAAGTTTGGTGGAAACTTGTATTTGCAATAAAGTGAGTGGGAGCACTACAACATTTCTGATAAGTATATGTGAATGACATATTGTTGATCCGAAATGATGTAGAATTTCTGGAAAGCATAAAGGGTTGTTTGAAATGAGTTTTTCAAAGGAAGACCTGGATAAAGCTGCTTACATATTGGGCATCAAGATCTATACAGATAGATCAAGACGCCTGATGATACTTTCAAAAGATCACACACCTTGGCATGATTTTGAAGAAGTTCAAAATAGATCAGTCAAAGAAGGAGTTCTTACCTGAGTTGTAAGGTGTGAAGTTGAGTAAGACTCAAAGCTTGACCACGGCAGAAGGAAGAGGAAGGACGAAGGTCGTCCCCTATGCTTTTCTCATAGGCTCTGTACGGTATGCCATGCTAAGTACCGCACCCGATGTGTGCCTTGCCACATGTCTGGCAAGAGGGTACAAAGGTGATCCAGGAGTGGATTACTAGATAGTGGTCAAAATTTTCCTTAGAGGAGTAAGGAAATGTTTCTCGGTTATGGAGGTGATAAAGAGTTCGACGTAAAGAGTTACGTCGATGCAAGCTTAACACCTATCCGGATAACTCTAAGTGGAGATACCGGATACGTATAATGGAGCAACAGTTTGGAATAGCTCCAAGTGGAACGTGATAGCAGCATCTACGATATAACATAAAGTTTTGCGAGGTACATAGGGATCTGAATGTTGCAGACCCGTTGACTACAACCTCTCTCACAAGCATAACATGATCAAACACAGAACTCATTGAGTGTTAATCACATATTGATGTGAACTAGATTACTGACTCTAGTGAACTCTTTGGATGTTGGTCACATGGCGATGTGACCTGTGAGTGTTAATCACATGGCGATGTGAACTAGATTATTGACTCTAGTGCAAGTGGGAGACTGTTGGAAATATGCCCTAGAGGCAATAATAAATTGGTTATTATTATATTTCCTTGTTCATGATAATCGTTTATTATCCATGCTAGAATTGTATTGATAGGAAACTGAGATACATGTGTGGATACATAGACAACACCGTGTCCCTAGTGAGCCTCTACTAGACTAGCTCGTTGATCAAAGATGGCTACGGTTTCCTAGCCATAGACATGAGTTGTCATTTGATAACGGGATCACATCATTAGGAGAATGATGTGATGGACAAGACCCAATCCTAAGCCTAGCACAGATCGTGTAGTTCGTATGCTAAAGCTTTTCTATATGTCAAGTATCTTTTCCTTAGACCATGAGATTGTGCAACTCCCAGATACCGTAGGAATGCTTTGGGTGTACCAAACGTCACAACGTAACTGGGTGGCTATAAAGGTGCACAACAGGTATCTCCGAAAGTGTCTGTTGGGTTGGCACGAATCGAGACTGGGATTTGTCACTTCGTATGACGGAGAGGTATCTCTGGGCCCACTCGGTAGGACATCATCATAATGTGCACAATATGTGATCAAGGAGTTGATCACGGGATGATGTGTTACGGAACGAGTAAAGAGACTTGCCGGTAACGAGATTGAGCAAGGTATCGGTATACCGACGATCGAATCTCGGGCAAGTGCTATACCGATAGACAAAGGGAATCGTATACGGGATTGATTGAATCCTTGACATCGTGGTTCATCCGATGAGATCATCGTGGAACATGTGGGAGCCAACATGGGTATCCAGATCCCGCTGTTGGTTATTGGCCGGAGAGTTGTCTCGGTCATGTCTACATGATTCCCGAGCCCGTAGGGTCTACACACTTAAGGTTCGATGACGCTAGGGTTATAGGGAAAGTATGTACGCGGTTACCGAATGTTGTTCGGAGTCCCGGATGAGATCCCGGACGTCACGAGGAGTTCCGGAATGGTCCGGAGGTAAAGATTCATATATGGGAAGTCCTGTTATGGTCACCGGAAAAGTTTCGGGCGATATCGGTAATGTACCGGGACCACCGGGAGGGTCCCGGGGGTCCACCAGGTGGGGCCACCAGCCCCAGAAGGCTGCGTGGGCTAAGTGTGGGAGGGGACCAGCCCCAAGGGGGCTGGTGCGCCCCCCCACCAAGTCCCTAGGCGCATGGAGGGTGGAGGGGGGCAAACCCTAGGTCCAGATGGGCCTTAAGGCCCATCCTAGGGCGCCCCCTCTCTCTCCCCCCCCTTGGCCGCACCCTAGATGGGTTCTGGGGGGCTGCCGCCACCCCTAGGGAGGAAACCCTAGATGGGGGCGCAGCCCCTACCTCCCCCCTATATATATGTGAAGTTTAGGGCTGCCCAAAACAAGTTTTGACCTCGGTCGATTGGCGCAGCCCTACCTCTCTCCCTCCTCGTCTCCCGCAGCGCTTGGCGAAGCCCTGCTGGAGTCTCGCGCTCCTCCATCACCACCACGCCGTTGTGCTGCTGTTGGATGGAGTCTTCCCCAACCTCTCCCTCTCTCCTTGCTGGATCAAGGCGTGGGAGACGTCATCGGGCTGCACGTGTGAAGAACGCGGAGGCACCGTCCGTTCGGTGCTAGGATCTTCGGCGATCTGAATCGCGGCGAGTACGACTCCATCAACCGCGTTCTTGAACGCTTCCACTTAGCGATCTACAATGGTATGTGGATCCAACTCTCCTCTCGTAGATGCATCTCCTAGATTGATCTTGGTGAACGTAGGAAAATTTTTGTTTCCCATGCGACGTTCCCCAACAGTACTAAAGGTTCACCACGAACCGGTACTAATGAGCGCCGCCCGGCTAACCGTTGAAACCGGCACTAATGGTTCCATTAGTGCCGGTTAAATTATAAACCGGGACTAATAAGCTTCACATTAGGTCCTTTTTCTACTAGTAAACCAATAAAATGCCCTTTATTGAAACAGTCTCCACATGATTATACTATTTCGCTTTTTTTCTTTTTGAAACGAGGACTTGATTTGAATATGTGCATTTTAGTTATCCCAAGGTCAGATATAATGCTTAAACCTTTTATAAGTAATAATAAGTTCCCTTTATCGAAAAAAAAACTGGCTAAGCTATGCTATCCCGTGCTTTGCCGCGCACTTAGTAATTACCCATGCACCGTCACCGTCGTCGTCGATTCTTGGTAACATATGGTCGGTGGCAAATGTTCTGATAGTAGAGAAGAAGAATTGTAACTCTTGTTAATAGCGATCACATGCGAAAAGAGTGTAGGCAACTAGGCATCACGACAAACTCCAGGGTCAAACAAATACTTCCTTCGTCCCGAAATGTAAGACGTTTTATGATACTATGACAGTGTCAAAAAACGTCTTACATTTTGAGACGGAGAGAGTATTTCTTTTCTTTCTTCTGCATACAGGTCAATCCAGCAAAGATCTTGCGGTTGTCACGACTTCCACCTGAGGCACACGTCCAGTTTCTCAGCGTACTTCCACCATAGGAGGTCCTCTTTGCCGCCAGAAACCCTCTCTCGCGCTCACGCGCTGGTCTCGCGTGGGCCGGTTCCAACAAACCTCGATCACTCGACGCCCCCCCCC
>LR738710.1:43597117-43622317 GCA_902687465.1 Secale cereale | reverse complement strand
CCTGTAAATTGGAAAAATTATAGATTTTCAAAAATACATTTTTAAAATAATAATTTTTGGGAAAAAAGTTCATCAATTTTAGGAAATATCATAGATTTGCAAAAAAAACTCAAGAAAATGAGAAAAGTTCATAATTTTGAAAAAGGGTTCATAAACTTGGAAATGTTCATAGATTTTGAAAACAATATATCACGAAGATGAAAATGTCCATCGATTTTGAAATTTTCTTTTACATATTTTAAAAAATTTCATTGATTATTTTTGTATACTTCATAGACATGTAAAAAGAAGAAAATCACGAAAATAAAAAATTCACAATTGAAAAACATGAAATTTGAAAGTTCATGATTTTTTAAAAGAAGTTTTGAATTGAGAAAAGTTCACCCATTTGAAAATAGAGGGGAAAAGAAAAAGGGAAAATATAAAAAATAAAGGAAAAAATCTGACCGAAGGTTCCAGAAGCTTCCCAATACTGGCCTCGAAAGCTTTTGGAAGCTTCCCAGAAGCAGCGACCGAAACCATTGAATATCGTTAAATGGGTCGGCGCACTGAGAAACGATGAAAGAGAGGGGTTTAGAGGTATGCACCATTTTTGCAGCAACACCTATATTCGGCGCTTGAAGCGCCGAATAGGGTTTGCGGCTGCCATTTACAGGCGAGCTAATCCGCACGGTGTTCTTTTGGGAGAATACAAGTTGCATGGCATGAAAAGTATAGGTTGCACCATGCAGGGAAGTACACGTTGCACCAAAATGTATAAATTATACTGTGCGGGAAGTACACATTGCAAACACCTCGTACCTGACAAGATCATTACACTACATCGATCTTCCATGTGCAGTCTATCAATATGTATCAACCGTGGGCGTGAGAAGTTGGCAACTTTGGCATCACGAAGCAACAACCGTCTAATATATCTTGTGCTTTGCCACGTGCGTAGTGATCACACATCCATTGTTACCATCGGATAGAAGCCACATTTTCCATGCCGCGATGTCGATTCTTGCTAACATAAGTGCTTCCAAAATGCTCTGGTTCTAGAGAAACAAAATTGTAACTCATGTTTATACCAATTACATGTACAAGAATAAAGAACATAGGCATCATGTCAAATTGCAGGGTCCAACGAAGTATTTATTTTCTTCTTTTGAGTACACAGTTCGAACAATAGTTTTGATACTCTCATCACCGTCATATTTTCTATAGAACTAACAAACGAGGTGACATACGTGAAAACCTTCTGTTTGGATATTTAGAGGGATACGGCTTTCTCTCACTCGCAACGAGACCGACCAGCCTATCGCCTGTATGGAAAGTATAGTGGGCTCGCTCAGTTGGGAGTTATTGCTTCGTTTGTTTCTTTCGTTAGTTTGCTTCTTTGGTTTATAATTTTTTTCTATTTTCTCAATAATTTAAATATATTTACACACTTTTTTAAAGTGTTCATCACACATTAACAAAATATTCGTGTAGTGTAAATAATGGTAGCACAACTTTTATAAAATGGTGATATTTGTAAATGTTGGTGACATTTAAAAAATGTGCATGAGTTTGAAAACATGTTCATGGCAGATAAAAAAATTTATACGTACAATGCAAAAATGATTGTATAATTTTAAAAATATTCATGGAATTTGAAAAACCAAGCATGGAAAAGAATATTTTCATAAAATGTATTTGCAAATGTTTATGCAATGTAAAAACAATGTTCACACAATTTCTAAAAATCATTTTGACATTCAAATTTTTTACTTGACCTTCAAAAAATAATCGTATGTTTCAAAAATATGTTCGTGACATTTAAACAACTGTAAATATTCAGGTAATTTGAAAATTATGTTTTGTACCATTCAAAAAACTATTAAAGTTGTGTTTGAAAAATGTTTGACATTTATTCAAAAAACTTCCCAAAGCCTCCTCCATAGATGTATCTTCCCTCCTTTGATCAAGGGCTCTGGATGAGCTAAATACTCTCTCAAATCATCCCCTGATGGTCAAGGAAAGTCGTGGGAACAAAGAAGATGAAATCCACGAAGAATCGTGAAGATTGGAGCTATTTTCGTTGCTCATGGCACCAGATATGAGCTGCGGTACTACCATGCATGGTCATCCTGTACGGCATCTTCTTCCCTCAACTACGCGTGTGCATTTTATTATTTTGGTCGTCATTTCTTCATACAAACTCCGATTTGGTGTTCTTGTTCTCGTTGGATTCTTCTCGAAAAGCTCGATATGGGAACTTTGAAAAAAATAGTCAAATCCAACTCCCAAAGGGGCTGAACTTGGTGCATGGAAATCCCTCGTATTGCTCATAACCTTGGTCCTTTCATCATTCTAAGTCCACCGCTGCTCCAAAACACCTACAAACACAACAAATTAAAGAAAGCATAAAAAATCTAACAGAAACTAAAAACTATGCAATGCTCACAATAAATAGAGTGCAAACTAAAAATCATGCATAATGGACATGTAATTGGCTCGATGGAGCATGATATATGGAGTTATTATGCAACAAATGAACTTTAAAATGGGTCTAAATTAGAGCCACTAGATATCCATCTCACTTTGTTCGAAGGCACTGGGAAGTGTGTGGTAATGATGCTTGATACGGGGAGCTAATGACATGGAACACTTGGATCTTTGGCTATTCGTGAAGGTCTAGCGTTGGCAACAGATTTGAATCTAACTCACCTGAGAACCATTTCGGATTGCAAAGAAGTTGTGACAGTCCTGAATGAAAGCATTGATGGACGTTATGCTTTAGTTATTCGAGAGATCAAGTTGAGAACGAGTAGGTTTATCTAATGCTCCTTTATTCATGAAGGACGCTTATCAAATTAGGAGGCTCGCTCTTAGCTAAACACACTCTTAAAGTTATCTGAGGGGGGAGACATGTTTGGTTTCCAAACCCCATGATCCGAGGGGAGACATGTTTGGTTTTCCTTGGTAACATAAATTACATCTAGGTTCATAGACCACTTAGTGACAACTATCAGTACTGGAGCGAGCGCCAATGAAGAGAAGCGTAGATTGGAAGGCTCCAACCAGTAGACACATAAACGTATATGAACAAAGATTGGATCCATGTATATCCAACGAAGACAAACACCGTCTGAATCCTATGAGATCTGCCGGAGACACACCTTTGCAACCCCCCCGACAACACTAAACACACTACCTGGACGTGAGCTAGGAGGAGAGAACCGTATGCTATTTTTAGGGAGTCGCTGCTGCCTCACCTTCCTGAGCAGCACATAAATCCCTAACTAAATTTAAAAAACATCTAAACTGGAGCAAGAATCCTCCTACCAGCAAGGGTCGAGGTCGGCGGGAGGCAGGCCATCGTCGCATGCGAGTTGCCTTTCGTGGGGAGGAGGAAAACATTTTACGCATCATTGGCTACCACATCGAGATCACATTCTTCTTCCTTCAATAGTTGACGCGCCTTATGCAGCCCACCAGCTTCCGCGAAAACGCTGATCCCCACTACCATCAGTCGGTAAAAGATGTTGTTGGGTTACGTAGTATTTCAAAAAAAAATCCTACGATCACGCGAGATCTATCTAGGAGAAGCATAGCAACGAGCGGGAAGAGTGTCTCTACGTACCCGTGTAGACCAAAAGCAAAAGTAACGCGGTTGATGTAGACGAACGTCTTCGCGATCCAACCGATCAAGCACCGAATGCACGGCACCTCCGCAGTCTGCACACGTCCAGCTCGGTGACGTCCCACGAACTCTTGATCCAGTTGAGGTCGAGGGAGAGTTCTATCAGCACGACAGCGTGGTGACGGTGATGATGAAGTTACCGGCGCAGGGCTTCGCCTAAGCACTATGACAATATGACCGAGGTGTGTAACTGTGGAGGGGGACACCGCACACGGCTAAGAAATCAACTTGTGTATCTATGGGGTGCCCCCTGGCCACGTATATAAAGGAGTGGAGGACGGGGCCGGCCGGCCTCCTATGGCGCGCCCCAAGGGGGGATTCCTACTCCTACTAGGAGTAGGTTTCTCCCCATTCCTAGTCCAACTAGGAGGGGGGAGGAGGGGAGAAGGAAAGAGGGGGCCGCCCCCCTTGCCCTAAACCAATTCGGTTTGGGCCTAGGGGGGTGCCCCACACCTCCCTTGCTGCCCTCTATTTCCACTAAGGCCCATTAAGCCCCCGGGGGATTCCGGTAACCTCCCGGTACTCCGGTATTTATTCGGTGACCCTCGGAACCATTCCGGTGTTCGAATATAACCTTCCAATATATCAATATTTATGTATCGGCCATTTCGAGACTCCTTGTCATGTCTGTGATCACATCCGGGACTCTGAACTACCTTCGGTACATCAAAACACATACCGATCGTCATCGAACGTTAAGCGTGCGGACCCTGCGGGTTCGAGAACTATGTAGACATGACCGAGACTCATCTCCGGTTAATAACCAACAGCGGAACCTAGATGCTCATATTGGTTCCTACATATTCTACGAAGATCTTTATCGGTCAAACCGCATAACAATATACGTTGTTCCCTTCGTCATCGGTATATTACTTGCCCGAGAATCGATAGTTGGTATCTTCATACCTAGTTCAATATCGTTACCGGCAAGTCTCTTTACTCGTTCCGTAATACATCATCCCGCAACTAACTCATTAGTCACATTGCTTACAAGGCTTATAGTGATGAGCATTACCGAGAGGGCCTGGAGATACCTCTCCGATACATGGAGTGACAAATCCTAATCTTGATCTATGCCAATACCACAACACTTTTGGAAACACATGTAGAGCATCTTTATAATCACCCAGTTACGTTGTGACGTTTGATAGCACACAAGGTGTTCCTCCGGTATTCGCGAGTTGTATAATCTCATAGTTAGAGGAACATGTGTAAGTCATGAAGAAAGCAATAGCAATAAAAATAAACGATCATTGTGCTAATCTAACGGATGGGTCTTGTCCATCACATCATTCTCTAATGATGTGATCCCATTCATTAAATGACAACACATGTCTATGGTTAGGAAACATAACCATCTTTGATCAACGAGCTAGTCAAGTAGAGGCATACTAGAGACACTTTGTTTTGTCTATGTATTCACACATGTACTAAGTTTCCGGTTAATACAATTCTTGCATGAATAATAAACATTTATCATGATATAAGGAAATATAAATAACAACTTTATTATTGCCTCTAGGGCATATTTCCTTCAGTCTCCCACTTGCACTAGAGTCAATAATCTAGCTCACATCGCCATGTGATTTAATACTGATAGTTCACATCGTTATGTGAATAACACCCATAGTTCACATCTCCATGTGACCAACACCCAAAGGGTTTACTAGATTCAATAATCTAGTTCACATCGCCATGTGATTAACACGCAAAGAGTACTAAGGTGTGATCATGTTTTGCTTCGTGAGGGAAGTTCAGTCAGCGGGTCTGTTACATCTAGATTTGTATGTATTTCGCAAATTTCTATGTCTACAATGCTCTGCATGGAGCTACTCTAGATAATTGCTTTCACTTTGAATACACATCTAGGTTGATACTTATTCATATGGATTAGTGTCAAAGCTTGCATCGGCGTAACTCTTTACGACGAACTCTTTATCACCTCCATAATAGAGAAACATTTCATTAGTCATCTAGTAACTAAGGATAATTTTGACCGATGTCCAGTGATCAACTCCTGGATCACTATTGTACCTCCTTGCCAAACTCATGGCAAGTTACACAACAGGTTTGGTACACAGCATGGCATACTTTATAGAACCTATGGCTGAGGCATAGGGAATGACTCTCATTATCTCTCTATTTTTCCGTTGTGGTCGGGCTTTGAGCCTTACTCAACTTCATACCTTACAACTCAGGCAAGAACTCCGTCTCTGACTGATCCATTTTGAACTACTTCAAAATCTTCAACAAGGTATGTACTAATCGAAAGTATTATTAAGCGTCATGATCTATCTCTATAGATTTTGGTGCCCAATATATAAGCAACTTTACCAAGGTCTTTTATTGAAAAACTCCTTTTAAACAATCCTTTATACTTTCCAGAAAATTCTACATCATTTCCTATCAACAATATGTCATTCACATATACTTATCAGAAATGTTGTAGTGCTCCCACTCACTTTCTTGTAAATACAGGCTTCACCGTAAGTCTGTATAAAACCATATGCTTTGATCACCTTATCAAAGCATGTATTCCAATTCCGAGATGCTTGCATCAGTCCATAGATGGTTTGCTGGAGCTTGCACACTTTGTTAGCACCTTTAGAATCGACAAAACCTTCTGGTTGCATCATATACAACTCTTCTTCAAGATATCCATTAAGGAATGCATTTTTGATATCCATTTGCCAGATTTCATAAAATGCGACAATGGCTAACATGATTCGAACAGACTTAAGTATCGCTATGGGTGAGAAAGTCTCATCGTAGTCAACTCCTTGAACTTGACGAAAAACCTTTTTATGACAAGTCGATCTTTGTAGACAGTAACATTACCATCGGCGTCAGTCTTCCTCTTAAAACTCCATTTATTTTCAATGGCTTGCCGATCATCGGGCAAGTCAACCAAAGTCCACACTTTCTTCTCATACATGGATCCTATCTTAGATTTCATGGCCTCAAGCCATTTTGTGAAATCTAGGCTCATCATTGCTTCCTCATAGTTCGCAGGTTCATCATGGTCTAGTAACATGACTTCCAGAATATGGTTACCATACCACTCTCGTGCGGAACATACTCTCGCTGACCTACGAGCTTCACTAGCAACTTGATCTGAAGTTTCATGATCATCATCATTAGCTTCCTCACTAATTCGTGTAGGAATCACTAGAACTAATTTCTGTGATGAACTACTTTCCGATTCGAGAGAAGGTACAATTACCTCATCAAGTTCTACTTTCCTCCCACTCACTTCTTTCGAGAGAAACTCCTTCTCTAGAAAGGATCCATTCTTAGCAACGAATGTCTTGCCTTCGGATCTGTGATAGAAGGTGTAACCAATAGTTTCCTTTGGGTATCTATGAAGGCACATTTCTCCGACTTGGGTTCGAGTTTATCAGGATGAAATCTTGTTCACATCAGCATCGCATCCCCGAACTTTAAGGAACGACAACTTGGGTTTCTTCCCAAACTACATTTCATAAGGTGTCATCTCAACGGATTTAAATGGTGCCCAATTTAACGAGAATGCAGTTGTCTCTAAAGCATAACCCCAAAACGATAGTGGTAAACCGGTAAGAGACATCATAGATCGCACCATATCTAATAAAGTACGGTTACGACATTCGGACACACCATTACGCTGTGGTGTTCCAGGTGGCGTGAACTGTGAAACTATTCCACATTGTTTCAAATGAAGACCAAACTGATAACTTAAATATTCGCCTCCGTGATCAGATCGTAGAAACTTTATTTTCTTGTTACGATGATTCTCTACTTCACTCTAAAATTCTTTGAACCTTTCAAATGTTTCAGACTTGTGCTTCATCAAGTAGATATTCCCATATCTTCTCAAATCATCAGTGAAGGTGAGAAAATAACAATACCCACCGTCAGCATCAACACTCATTGGTCTGCGTACATCAGTATGTATTATTTCCAATAAGTCACTTGCTCACTCCATTGTTCGGGAGAACAGAGTTTAGTCATCTTGCCCATGAGGCATGGTTCGCATGCATCAAATGATTCATAATCAAGTGATTCCAAAAGTCCATCAGCATGGAGTTTCTTCATGTGCTTTACACCAATATAACCTAAACGGTAGTGGCACAAGTATGTTGCACTATCATTATCAAGTCTGCATCTTTTGGCTTCAATATTATGAATATGTGTATTTACTACGATCGAGATTCAATAAACCATTCACCTTGGGTGTATGACCATAGAAGGTTTTATTCATGTAAACAGAATAACAATTATTCTCTCACTTAAATGAATAACCGTATTGCAATAAACACGATCCAATCTTGTTCATACTCAACGCAAACACCAAATAACATTTATTTAGGTTTAACACTAATACCGAAAGTATAGGGAGTGTGCGATCGTGATCATATCAATATTGGAACCACTTCCAACACAGATCGTCACCTCACCCTCAACTAGTCTTTGTTTATTCTGCAACTCCTGTTTCGAGTTACTAATCTTAGCAACTGAACTAGTATCAAATACCCAGGTGCTATTATGAATACTAGTAAGGTACACATCAATAACATGTATATCAAATATATCTTTGTTCACTTTGCCATCCTTCTTATCCGCCAAATATTCGGGGAACTTCTACTTCCAGTGACCGTTTCCTTTGTAGTAGAAGCACTCAGTTTCAGGCTTAGGTCCAGCTTTGAGATTCTTCATGGGAGTGACAACTTGCTTGCCATTCTTCTTGAAGTTCCCTTTCTTCCCCTTGCCCTTTTTCTTGAAACTAGTGGTCTTGTTAACCATCAACAATTTATGCTCTTTCTTGATTTCTACCTTCGTTGATTTCAGCATCACGGAGATCTCGGGAATAGTTTTCGTCATCCCTTGCATATTATAGTTCATCACAAAGTTCCGGTAACTTGGTGATAGTGATTAGAGAACTCTGTCAATCACTATTTTATCTCGAAGATTAACTCCCACTTGATTCGAGTTATTGTAGTACCCAGACTTTCTGAGCACATGCTCATTAGCTGAGCTATCCTCCTCCATCTTGTAGGCAAAGTATCTATCAGAGGTCTCATACCTCTCGACATGGGCATGAGTCTGAAATACCAATTCCAGCTCTTGGAACATCTCATATGCTCCATGGCATTCAAAACATTTTTGAAGTCCCGGTTCTAAGCCGTAAAGCATGGTGCACTAAACTATTAAGTGGACATCATATTGAGCTTTGCCAAACGTTCATAACATTTGCATCTGCTCCTGCAATAGGCTTGTCACCTAGCAGTGCATCAATGACAGAATACTTCTGTGCAGCAATGAGGATAATCCTCAGATCACGGACCTAGTCTGCATCATTGCTACTAACATCTTTCAACTTAGCTTTCTCTAGGAACATATCAAAAAACATAGGGGAGATATAACACAAGCTATTGGTCTACAACATAATTTGCAAATACTATGAGGAGTAAGTTCATGATAAATTAAAGTTTAATTAATCATATTAATTAAGAACTCCCACTTAGATAGACATCCCTCTAGTCATCTAAATGATCACGTGATCCATATCAACTAAACCATGCCCAATCATCACGTGAGATGGAGTAGTTTTCAGCGGTGAACATCTTTTATGTTGATCATATCTACTATATGATTCACGCTCGACCTTTCGGTCTCCAGTGTTCCGAGGCCATGTCTGTACATGCTAGGCTCGTCAAGTTTAACCCAAGTATTCCACATGTGCAAAACTGTCTTACACCCATTGTATTTGAACGTAGAGCTTATCACACCCAATCATCACGTGGTGTCTCAGCACGACGAACTGTCGCAACGGTGCATACTCAGGGCTAACACTTGTACCATGAAATTTTGTAAGGGATCATCTTATAATGCTATTGATGATCCACTAGTGTAGGGGATCTATCGTAATCCTTTCGATAAGTAAGAGTGTCAAACCCAACGAGGAGGAGAAGGAAATGATAGGCAGTTTTCAGTAAGGTGTTTTCTGCAAGCACTGAAATTATCGGTAAAAGATAGTTTTGTGATAAAGTAATTGGTAATAAGTAACAAATAGTAAAAGTAAATAATGTGCAGCAAGGTAGCCCAATCCCTTTTGTAGCAGAGGACAAGCCTGGACAAACTCTATATGAAGGAAAAGCGCTCCCGAGGACACATGGGAATTATCGTCAAGCTAGTTTTCATCATGCTCATATGATTCGCGTTCGTTGCCTTGATAATTTGGTATGTGGGTGGACCGGTGCTTGGGTGCTGCCCTTACTTGGACAAGCCTCCCACTTATGATTAACCTCTATTGCAAGCATCCGCAACTGTAAAAGAAGTATTAAGGTAAACCTAACCATAGCATGAAACATGTGGATCCAAATCAGCCCCTTACGAAGCAACGCATAAACTAGGGTTTAAGCTTCTGTCACTCTAGCAACCCATCATCTACTTATTACTTCCCAATGCCTTCCTCTAGGACAAAACAATGGTGAAGTGTCATGTAGTCGACGTTCACATGACACCACTAGAGGAAAGACAACATACATCTTATCAAAATATCAAACGGATACCAAATTCACATGACTACTTATAGCAAGACTTCTCCCATGTCCTCAGGAACGAACGTAACTACTCACAAAGCATATTCATGTTCATAATCAGAGGGGTATTAATATGCATAATGGATCTGAACGTATGATCTTCCACCAAGTAAACCAACTAGCATCAACTACAAGGAGTAATCAACACTACTAGTAACCTACATGTACCAATATGAGGTTTTGGTACAAAGATTGGATAAAAGAGATGAACTAGGGGTTGAGAGGAGATGGTGCTGGTGAAGATGTTGATGAAGATAACCCTCCCCAAGATGGGAGAGTTGTTGGTGACGATGATGGCGATGATTTCCCCCTCCCGGAGGGAAGTATCCCCGGCAGAACAGCTCCGCCGGACCCCTAGATTGGTTCTACCAAGTTTCCGCCTCGAGATGGCGGTGCTTCGTCCCAAAAGCCTCCTTATGATTGTTTCGAGGTCAAAATACCTCATATAGCAAAAGTTGGGCATCAAGGGGTCACCAAGTGGCCCACGAGGCAGGGGGCGCGCCCAGGGGAGGCGCCCCCCACCCTCGTGGACGGTGGGTGGCTCCCCTCCTGTACTTCTTTCACCAGATATTTTTTATATTTTCTGAAATGGAGTTTTGTGTAGTTTCAGGGCTTTTTGAGTTGTGCACAATAGGTCTCCAATGTTTGCTCTTTTTCCAGCCCAGAATTCCAGCTGCCGGTATTCTCCCTCTTCATGTAAACCTTGTAAAATAAGAGAGAAAAGGCATAAGTATTGTGACATAATGTGTAATAACAGTCCATAATGCAATAAACATCAATATAAAAGCATGATGCAAAATGGACGTATCAACCCCCCCAAGCTTAGACCTCGCTTGTCCTCGAGGGAAAGCCGATATCGAAAAATATGTCCACATGTTTAGAGATAGAGGTGTCGATAAAATAAAATATGGACATGTGGGCATCATGATCATTATTATAACAGCAACATATATACCTTGTCATATGATTTCTTATGACAGAGTAACAATCCATCCACAATGTCAAGTCTGAATCAGAAACTTCATTGAAAACTAACAAACTATGATCTCAGTCATTTAAGCAATTGCAATTTATCGTAACATAGGAAAGAGTCAATATAAGAGCTTTTCAGCAAGTCCACATACTCAACTATCATTTAGTCTTTCAGAATTGCTAACACTCACGCAATACTTATGGGTATAGAGTTTTAATCAGACACAGAGAAAGATAGGGGCTTATAGTATTGCCTCCGAACCTTTTACCTCAAGGGTAATGTCAACAGTAATAGATCATGATAACTTACATCCAAGTGGGTATATATGTCAGGATCTTTCCAACACAAGGCGCTTGCCAAAGGATAAAATGTAAAAAGGAAAGGTGAAGATCACCATGACTCTTATAAGGTAAGAACAATAGATAGGCCCTTCGTAGAGGGAAGCAGAGGTTGTCATGTGCTTTTGGGATTGGATGTACAAAATCTTAGCGCAAAAGAGCGTCACTTTATATTGCCACTTGTGATGTGGACCTTTATTATGCCATGCGTCGCTTTTATTGCTTCCATATCACAAGATTGTATAAAGTTTATTTTCTCCACACTAATAGATCATACATGTTTAGAGAGTTGAAACAATGGCAACCTACTTGAAGGATCATACTCAATCCATAGGTAGGTATGGTGGACTCTCATGGCAAAATTGGGTTTAAGGATGTATGGAAGCACAAGTAGTATCTCTACTTGGTGCAAAGAGTTTTGGCTAGCATGAGGGGGAAAGACAAGCTCAACATGTTGGATGATCCATGACAATACACTTTATTTCGGATATAAGAAGACATAACCCATTACGTTGTCTTCCTTGTCCAACATCAACTCTTTAGCATGTCATATTTAAATTAGTGCTCAAAATCATAAAAGATGTCCAAGATAGTATATTTGTATGTGAAAACCTCTCTTTCCTTATTACTTCCTATTAATTCCAATGATGACCAAAACTATGTTTGTCAACCCTCAACAATTTTTATTCATCATACTCTTTATATGTAAAGTCATTACTCTCCATAAGATCGATATGATCTTTTTGATACTTTTTATATTTTCTTTTGTCTACTCATGATCATAGTGAGAAAATCAAGCCCTTGACTCAACACTAATCTTTATTATATAGCTCCCGGACTCGATTACAAAGGTAAAGATCAAAAAGAAAAAGCTCACACCTAGATCATATCAAACTTTATTCTACTAGACTAAGATATTACCAAAAGGATCGAACTAAGAAAAACGGTAAAGATAGGAGTATGATGATAATAAGATAGCGAGGCACCTCCCCCAAGCTTGGCAATTGCCAATGGGAGTGCCCATACCCATGTGATTATGTCTCCTTCTTCGGGGGTGGTGATGATGGGGTTGGAAGCAGTGATGACGGATTATCATACATAGAGCGTCGGAGATCCTCCAACTTAAGGATAATACCCTTGAGTGCGGCGATATGCTCCTTCAGCAAAATATTTTCACTTGTGAGATACTTGTTTTGTATTTGAGCTAACTCAATCATCTTGAAAGGTTCAATCTCAGTTGAAGTGAAAAGGTTTGGAAGGGGTTGAAGGATGTCTTCTTCTGCTGCTGCCGGAGTATGATCTTCCATAGCCTTTTTGATCCTATTTTCCATGTTGATCTCCCTGGGTTCTTCTCTCTTCAGCTATATCTTCATTAGCCAAGCATCGTTGCCCTCATTGTTGGAGGAGGAGGACGACATGATGCCTGACCTTGTCAACTCTGGCAGAAAATAGCTTGAAACTAAAACAGAGGATATTCGCATGGTGCGGTGGTCAAAACCTTCAGGAGATTATATAATGATTTTTTACCGACCGAAGGAAGTAACATGCAAGAAAACAGAGTCTGTGAGGCACACGAGGTGCCCACGAGGTAGGGGCGTGCCCAGGGGGTAGGGCGCGCCCTCCACCCTCGTGGACGCCTCGTGTCCTTTCCAGACTGCCGCTTATTTTTCTATTTTTCTAAATATTCCAAAACGGTGAAAATTTGCCATTAGAACTGTTTTGGAGTCGGTTTACTTACCGTACAACATACCTCTTCCTTTTCGGAGTCGGAATCGTTTTGGAAAGTGTCCCTTGTGTACTCCTCTGGGGTTACGGTTTCAATAACACTGGTTTCAACATTTATAGGATTACCTGAGATATAATGTTTTATTCTTTGACCGTTCACCACCTTCAGGTTTGTGCCTTCGAAGTTGTTGATTTTTATGGCACCGGAACGATAGACCTCCTCAATAATGTAATGACCTTCCCATTTAGAGAAGATTTTCATGCAAAAAATCTTAAAAGAGAGTTGTATAGCAAGAAATAATCACCCACGTTAAACTCACGCTTTTGTATCCTTTTATCATGCCATCTTTTGACCTTTTCTTTGAACAATTTGGCATTTTTGTAGGCATGTGTTCTCCATTCATCTAGTGAGCTAATGTCAAATAACCTCTTCTCATCGGCAAATTTTAAATCATAATTGAGCTCTTTAATAGCCCAATATGCCATATGTTCTAGCTCAAGAGGTAAGTGACATACTTTTCCATAAACCATTTTATATGGAGACATACCCATAGGATTTTTGTATGCAGTTCTATAGGCCCATAATGCATCATCAAGTTTCTTGGACCAATTATTTCTAGATCTATGAACAGTCTTTTGAAAAATTAATTTTAGCTCTCTGTTACTTAATTCTACCTGACCACTAGACTGTGGGTGGTAAGGGGAAGCAATTCTATGAATAACACCATATTTAGCAAGCATTTTACGGAAAGCGCCGTGAATAAAGTGTGAACATCCATCAGTCATTAAGTATCTAGGGACTCCAAACCACGGAAAAATAACTTCTTTACGCATCTTAATAGAGATGTTATGATCAGCACTACTAGTTGGAATAGCTTCTACCCACTTAGTAACGTAACCAACAACAACTAAAATATGTGTATACCCATTAGATGAAGGAAACGGTCCCATATAATCAAATCCCCAGACATCAAATGGTTCAATAACATGTGAATAATTCATAGGCATTTCTTGACGTCTACTGATATTACCAATTCTTTGGCATTCATCACAAGATACGACAAACTTACGGGCATCCTTGAAGAGAGTGGGCCAATAAAAACCAGATTGCAGTACCTTATGTGTAGTTCTATCTCCAGCATGGTGTCCTCCATAAGCTTCGGTGTGACACTTGCGTAGGATCTATTCATGTTCATGCTCAGGTACACAACGTCTAATAATACCATCTACTCCTTCTTTATAAAGGTGTGGATCATCCTAGAAGTAATGTCTTAAATCATAGAAGAACTTTTTCTTTTGCTGGTATGTGAAACTAGGTGGTATAAATTTAGCAACAATGTAATTGGCATAATCAGCATACCATGGAGCAGTACGAGAAGCATTTATGACAACTAATTGTTCATCAGGAAAGCTATCATCAATAGGTAGTGGGTCATCAAGAATATTCTCTAACCTAGACAAGTTGTCTGCAACGGGGTTCTCAGCTCCTTTTCTATCAGTGATATGCAAATAAAATTCTTGTAGCAAGAGAACCCATCTAATAAGTCTAGGTTTAGCATCTTTCTTTTCCGTAAGATATTTAATAGCAGCATGATTAGTGTGAATAGCTTCTTTAGAATCAACAATATAAGGTCTAAACTTATCACAAGCAAAAACAACTGCTAAAAATTCTTTTTCAATAGTAGCATCATTTCTCTGGGCACTATCTAGAGTTTTACTAGCATATTGGATAACATTCAACTTCTTATCAACTCTTTTTCCTAAAACAGTACCTACAGCATAATCACTAGCATCGCACATAATTTCAAAGGGTAAATTCCAGTCAGGAGGCTGGACAATGGGTGCAGAGATCAATGTTTTCTTAAGTATTTCAAATGCTTCTACACAATCATCATCAAAAACAAAAGGATTATCTTTTTGTAAAAGATTAGTCAGAGGCCTAGAGATATTGGAGAAGTCCTTAATGAACCTCCTATAAAACCCGGCATGACCAAGGAAACTTCCTATACCTTTGATGTCCTTTGGACATGGCATCTTTTGAATAACATCAACTTCAGCTTTATCGACTTCAATACCTCTTTCAGAAATTTTATGCCCCAAGACAATGCCTTCATTAACCACAAAGTGGCACTTTTCCCAATTCAAGACAAGATTAGTTTCTTCACATCTCTACAAAACTCGATCAAGGTTGCTCAAGCAATCATCAAAAGAAGTTCCGTAAACGGAAAACTCATCCATGAAAACCTCAACAATCTTTTCACAAAAATCAGAGAATATAGCCATCATGCATCTTTGAAAGGTAGCAGGTGCATTACATAAACCAAAAGGCATACGTCTATAAACAAAGGTACTGAAGGGACAAGTAAAAGTGGGCTTTTCTTGATCCTCTTTTGACACGGGTATTTGAGAGAAACCAGAATAGCCATCTACAAAGCAAAAATGAGTATGTTTGGACAGCCTTTCTAGAATTTGATCAATAAAAGTTAAAGGGTAATGATCTTTCTTAGTAGCTTTATTTAATTTGTGGAAATCAATTACCATCCTATAACCTGTAACAATTCTTTTTGGGATCAATTCATCTTTATCATTAGGAACAACAGTAATACCTCCTTTCTTAGGGACACAATGGACAGGACTTACCCACTAACTATCAGCAACTGGATAAATTATACCTGCCTCTAGAAGCTTTAGTATTTCCTTCCTTACCACTTCTTTCATCCTAGGATTTAACCGTCGTTGATGATCAATAACCGGTTTAGCATCCTTTTCCAATTTTATTTTGTTTTGGCATAGAGTGGGACTAATGCCCTTAAGATCATCCAGAGTATATCCAATAGCAGCACGGTGCTTCTTCAGAGTTTTCAATAATTTCTCTTCTTCCTGCTCTGAAAGGTTAGCACTAATAATAACAGGATATATCTTTTTTCATCAACATAAACATACTTAAGAGTATCAGGTAATGGTTTGAGTTCAAACACGGGATCACCCTTGGGTGGAGGAGGATCCCCTAGAATTTCAACAAGCAAGTTGTGTTTCAATAAGGGTCCCTGTTTAAAGAATATTTCATCTATTTCCCTTCTCTCATTCATATACATGTCATTTTCATGGTCTAGCAAATATTGTTCTAAAGGATCGTTAGGAGGTACAACAATAGAAGCACGACCAATAATTTCATCCTTACTAGTCAATTCTTTATCATGGGGCTGTGTCGTGGTTTTGTCACGGCAGATGTCCTAGCAAAAGGACTTAG
Source organism: Secale cereale (assembly GCA_902687465.1). Taxonomy (NCBI): domain Eukaryota; kingdom Viridiplantae; phylum Streptophyta; class Magnoliopsida; order Poales; family Poaceae; genus Secale; species Secale cereale. Next base: position 43,605,783 of record LR738710.1, on the reverse strand, counting down.
TCGTGAGGCCATCGCCACGGGTTAGCTTAAAGGGGTTAAAGCGGACAAGGATGCAAGAGTTTATACTAGTTTGGCCCCTTCAATGAAGGTAAAAGCCTATGTCTAGTTTGGTGTAATATTGCTAGGGTTTTGATGACTAGGGAGCGAATACGCTTTGCCTGTGTCTCGATTTGTTGCTCTCTCCTTGAACCGTCGCTGGGTCGTCCCTTTATATACACGAGGTGACGCCCGGTCCGGTTTACAGAGTCCCGAGGCCGGCTCATAAACGTGTCCGGCTCGGTCTCTATCTTTCCTACCTTACATCACAAGTTACACACCGTATGGCGGTTTACAAATCAATGGGCACTAACACCTCTTGGGCTCTAAGCCTTTCTGGTACAAAGCGTCATGCTCCATGCTCTGCTGGGCTTCAGAAGAAATAATCTTTAACAGGTATAAACCGGCCCCTCCTGGGCGGTTTATACCCAGTAATAATATCCCTGACATTAGGCCCGAGATTGATTTGAACCTGTTCATGTCAATCTCCCGTGTCTTATAAAAAAATTCATCTTTCATAGCTTCAAGTGCTTCATAGACCGCCTTGACGTCATCTTCCTGGATCGTATTAAGCCGTTGTGACATCATCTACCCATTTAAAACTTGTACCTGTTTTTTATCTTTTACTCATTAAAACACCGAAGATCGAGGCAACAGTATCTTGCCATATCTACTTTTCTGGCTTCTTGATTCCCGTGCCTGCCGTTTCATTTTGCGGCTTATAAATAAGGCAAAGGGGTATCTCCTTTTACCCCCTTGCTCCCTTGCCTCTTCTTCTTCCTCGCGCCCTCTCGTGCTCAAGCTCCGCCGCCGCCGTCGACCCTTGGTTCTTCATCAAGCTTGGCCGCTGCATCAACCTGGTCGGACCAGAAAAACGTCAGCACGCCTCCGCAATCTTTGGCTCCGGTAAGTCCCTTCTTTGTCCTGTATACAGATCTCATTAGGGTTTTCTTCTGAAGGTTCATAGATAGAGTGTTGTTCCTCGTCGTTCTTCGCCATGTCCCGATAGTTAGTGTAGATCTGATCCTCCTGTTTGATAGCTGTAGGAGTAACTCCGCTTCCTCATTGCGCCTTTTTCTTTCCCAATAGTACTAGTTTAGATTGCATCTTCTAGAGCCTTCGTCGCGTCTGTTGAACATAAACTGAATATTTCTGAATTTCCAACATGCTGTAGATCCCTAGCTTCATCACTGTTTGTACAAAAATTGCTTTTCCATAACTTTAGATCTACATCCTGTATATTCTCATTGGCAGTTTAGCTATCTCAAAAACTATAAAACGGTAGATACCATTAGGCCCCTGCCTAAACTGCCGTTAGATAAGTACCTTTGAAAATACTGCCGGTTTAAGCTTGCTTAGATCATAAACCGGCTCTTCATTATATTTTCAGCCTTTCCCTTCCAAAGTGGCAACTCAAGCCAAGCAGTTTACTTCTTGCAATTGGATCCAGTCCCGGGTTACTGAGGAAGATTTGCAGAAACTGGCTGAAATTGGAGCTTTAGGTCCGAAAAATGTCCTTCACTGGAGAGCCCCCGGATCAGAGTATCCTCCAGAGACCAAGGAGGGAGAAGTTATTGTTTTTCTTGATCATTTAGCCCGGGGATTCAGTCCTCTTGGGTTGAAGTTCTTCCGTGATGTGCTAGCTAATTTTCAACTTCATCCACAAGATATTGGGCCCAACTCTGTGTCGAACATTTGCAATTTCCATGTCTTTTGTGAAGCTTATCTGCAAGAGGAGCCGTCAGTTGATTTGTTCCGGGATTTCTTCCATCTAAACCGTCGGACAGAATTCTCTGACGGTCCAAACACTGAACTTGGCGGGATGTCCATTTTTCCTCACGCCAGTCACCACAGTCACCGCAAAGACTCGAATCAAACTTGGTTTAACTGCTTAGATACTTCTCCAGAAGATGAAAATCCTCTGCCGGGTTATTGCTCCCACCGGCTCTCCGAGAACCATCCCTTTCCACAACTGCTAAGTGCCTAGGAACGGGCTAGATATGCTCCTCAGCTTTCGAAGCTCAGGGCCTTCACTGCCAATGGCTTGACAGGGGTTGATTTTGTTCGTTGCTAGATTTCTTGGAGTATTCTCTCACTAAGCTGGCGCGCCGGTTTAATGTGCGAATATACTGGAGACCCAAAAGATCCTTTGCGCCATTCCGAAGCTGTGTTAGCAGAAAATGAGGTCAACGAGTCTGTTAAGAAATTGCTGAATGAGCCGGCAGAGACTTGCAGCCAAACCGGATTGGCTCCCTTCTGTGAGCTCAACAAACCACCATCGGTAAATATTTCTTTCATATTGCTTTGCCCTGTTTCAATCCATCTTCACTACTCATCTTGAATGTCTTCATAATCTTCAACAGGGCAATGACCCATTCTGGAAGAGGAAGGTTCCAGATAAACCGGCGAAGGTGCCTCGCCAAAAGACCAAAACTGTTAAGAAGACCACCAAGAAGAAAACCACTGACGTGTCTGAATCCAACCCGGGGGATGATGAACCAGCCTCCGAGGTACTACTTGACTCTCTTGATTTCTTTGACTTTCTTTACTTGTATTTTATTAACAATGGTTGTACCCAGGGACACGCTGAGGGCAGCAAAGCGGATGATGTTGAGGTAATTACTCTTTCTTCCGGTTCAGAACCTCTGCCAACACGAAAAATTTGTCGAGCAAGCCGGAAAGTATAGTTTTCTCACCCTTTCGCTTACTTGGACCCAAACTTTCTTTTGAAGAAACAGCAACACGAAGCTCGCCGCACCACGCGGCACAGTGGCCATGCCATTGAATCCACCGGTTTACTGCACACACCAGCCCGGAGGCGTCGCTCAGAGGTTTCGTACGCTCCAGATACTCTTTATCCCAAAGCAGGTCATATTCGACAGCCTCTTAATCCGTCTGACTCGAATTATCAGGAAACTCCTCATTCATCTTCTGGCGAATCAACAGCCATGCAGATTCCTCCCCTCAAGACTGTTCCTGGGTAAGTTTTTTTTTTCACTTGGCCGTTTTAACTTCTGTCTTGACCCTTTCGCAGTTAACCCAGGCCTAGCTAAAAGGCTAAGCTGAATAAGCCGACAGGTGATAACACAATTCTTGAACCGGCCAAAGACCCTGAATTTGTCGAACCTGCTGAAGAAAATGCTGATATTCTGCATGACAATCATCCTCTCATGGATCACGAAGTCTTTGTTGATCAAGGGAGTGATCCAATGGATCGTGACCTTGAACCGACCAATCATGTCCGAGCCAGTACTTCTCCTGCTAGTCCGGCTGAACACACGGCCGCTTCAACTGAAGGTGTTGAAATCACTAGGATCGGCTACACTACTCCTAGTGAACCTCTCGCTTTGTCCAAGCATACTGCAAAGGATGAAATTCCTAGCAAGGACAAAGGAAAATGGAGTACTGACTTGTCCAATTATGCTCAGCTCAGTGCCCAAGAACTCCATTCCGGCTATCTAAACCGGCTGTACACTAGTCGTGATCATGAGGCCGGTTTAGTAAATATGATGAAGGAGCCCTATGAGGTAACTTTTCTGCTTTTAACTTGTACTCTATTCTTGCTTAAATCTGGTTATGTGCTTGGGACATGAAAAAATGTCTGTTGAACTGGAAATACACATTTGCCCCCAAGTGCCAAGTGTATAACTCGTTATGTGCTTGGGACTTTCCTGAAAAATGCCTCATGAATATGTAATGTGCTCTCCTCTTGGCAGACTGACTTAAACCGGAAAATTTTTGAAGTGGCTGAGCTCCGGGATACCCTGAAGTTTCAAGAAACCGCCGCTTCCAAAGTCAAAGATGGGTGAACACTTGCTTTAGCGAATATAGAAAAACTGAAGAAGGACTTTGAAAAGGAACAGTCGAATTGGGATGCTGAAAAAGCTATCTTGGAGAAAAGAGCAACTGATGTAGAGGCTGCTCTTAATCCGGTGACAGAGGAACTGTCCGGTTTAAAGCAGCAGATAAACGCCATGACGACTGCTATCTTTGGTAAGCATTGTTAACATAATCCTGAATATGGTAGTTCTGCACCTTCTGGTTTAACCCATACTCTTTGATGCAGGAAAATGTATTGCTCATCTCGGCACTGACATGCGGAGGAAGTTGAAGGCCGCATACACTCTTGTAGAGCAGCTGTATTCCGGTGCTCGGAGAATTGTCTGCACCGCCTCTCACAATAAACTGGCTCCCACAACGATCAAGGGCACTTTAGAAAAATTATCCATTCTACCTGCCCGCCTCGTAGAGCTGGAGAAATCATCTGCAAGGGCGGGTGCTCTGATGGCCTTAACTCGAGCGAAAGCTTGGGTGCCTGACTTTGATCCGGCGGAAGCAATGAACGGCTATCCCAGCATGAAAGAAGACGGATCAGCATTCGTAGACAGTGATTTGCGTGCTCTGACTAAAGAAATGCGGCCTCTGGCCAGCAAAATGTCTGATGAGGCTGATCTGTCTCATTATCATCCGGGTTATAATGCTGAGAACGTGCGGGTCGACCCTCCAGCTTACGAGATTGAAAATCTCATCCCACCCGTCCGTAAGCACACTTACGCTCCTGATATTGATCCGTGTGAACTTGTGAACGATGAAGTTGTTTTCAGAGCGCTGACCAAGATCGATTGGGCAACCACTGACTTCCAGCAGCTACAAGAGAACGACGGGGAGTCGGAGCAAGGTGATCCACAACCTTCAAGCCGAGTTGATGCAGATTCCTAAACCGGTGTCGGTTTAGATATTATGTTCCAGCGCTTTAAACATGAAACATATATTCTTTTGGCCTAACCAGCGCCTTGTAATAGGATAGCTGAAAAAACTTTATGTTTTCACGCATATTCTCCGTTGTATGACATTGCTTCGGCTGGCAAGTCCATAATTCTTACTGCTTATGATGTTTTAAACAGTTTATTCCACCTGTTTCTGCATAAGACAAAGTGTAAAGTGCCCTGGCGGTTTATCGCCGGACGGGTCTTGATGCCCAAACACATGGTCTAGGTTTATAACCTGAACTGTGTATGAAATATAAAACATATATCACACCTGTGATTAAGTTTTTCACGATTAGCCTTAATCAATAGTCGGTAGTAAAGACAATGATCCAAGTTGCAAGTGTTGATGACTCCCTTGATCATTTGCCGGTTCATGATGGAACCGTACAGGGTTATGATAAACTCCGGTTTAACTATAGACAGCACTGGCGATTTATAATCAAACCAGACCAGGTTATGTAAACGTTGGCGTATCGTAGTGGCAACTTATAGTCATACACTCCCCGAATTAATGGACTTGGATAAACACCAATGACCTTGAAGATAAACACTTTAGAAAAATCAAAAAGAGACGTTGTCAAATAAAATCGTGTAGTCGATGCTTTTTACGAGCTGCCAGGCTCCAAATCCGAGGCTTTTATGAGCTGCCAGGCTATTGAATTAATCATTTCACAAAGCCTGTTAAGATGGTCCTCAATCCTTAACCAATCGTCAATTTAACATTACCAAGTTCAGGGTCTATAAAAGATTGACTTGTGTATACATTCGACGGGTCATACCAGGTTTACCTGGATGGAGTGACTTACTTAATGCAGGTAGGCTAGTCCGGGGTTTTAGGTGTATACACCAGGCGTCCAAGCCATGGCTTGATAGCCTACTACAAGGGTTGTCAACTCGTTGATGCTATGCATCAAGAGCCCCCAGGTAGCATTTGAGCTATGCTCGTCGGGGCCTATGTTTGAGTTGTGCTATGCAACAAACTCTCTTTTGCCCCCTCATCATCATGGGGGCTTTAATAGCCGGATTACCGAAGCAACCAGAGCTATGCTCTTATGATGGTCTTGGTGTAGCCGCCGGTTTAAGAGGCCATAGGAACTCCTTTGCACACAGAAGCCCCCATGTGACAAACTCTTACGAAAAAAGCGGCAGATACCCCGCTTTATCGGGGATGCCGGTTTATTATATTGATCATAATATATACATTGCAAATTTATGTACATAAAGCGGAGCCTATGGCTCAGGTGTAGTAAGGTCGAAGAAGAGCAATGTTCCACGGCCGTCGGGTCTCCACCTCCGCAGTACATGAGTCCTTATGTTCTCGAACGTCGAAAAGGTAGTATGATCCGTTATGTAGATTTTTTGCTGACCTCAAAGGGTCCCTCCCAGGGTAGGGATAGCTTGTGCATATCCGTCTGGTCTTGGATGAGCCGGAGCACTAGATCTCCTTCTTGAAATGTTTTGGTCTTAACCCAGCGACTGTGCTACCGGCGCAGATCTTGCTGATAAATAGCCGATCGAGCTGCTGACGTGACACGTTCCTCATCCAGCCGGTCTAACGCGTCTTGTCGTGCCCTCTCGTTATCTATTTTGACGTAAGACGCCACCCGCGGCGAGTCATGACAGATATCACTAGGGAGGACCGCCTCGGCTCCATATACTATGAATAAAGGCGTGTACCCTGTAGATCTGTTAGGTGTCGTGTTGATGCTCCATAACACAGAGGGTAATTCCTCCACCCAACAACCTGGCGTCCTCTGCAAAGGGACCATAAGCCAGGGTTTGATGCCTCTCAAGATCTCTTGATTGGCTCTCTCAGCTTGACCATTGGATAGAGGGTGAGCTACTGATGATACATCAAGGCGGATGTGCTCTCGTTGACAGAATTCCTCCATAGCCCCCTTGGATAGATTGGTACCATTATCAGTGATAATGTTGTGTGGAAAGCCAAACCGGAAAATCACCTTCTTGATGAACTGAACCGCCGTTGCTGCATCACACTTGCTGACTGGTTCCGCCTCAACCCATTTGGTAAACTTATCCACTGCCACCAAAAGGTGCGTCTTCTTATCTGGGGATCTCTTGAAGGGTCTGACCATGTCAAGCCCCCAAGTTGCGAATGGCCAAGTAATTGGAATCATCCTTAATTCTTGAGCCGGTATATGAGCGCGTCGTGAGAATTTCTGGCACGCATCACATTTTCTGACCAAGTCCTCTGCATCGGCATGCGCCATCAACCAGTGGAACCCATGACGAAAAGCTTTATCCACCAAAGATTTTGAACCGGCATGATGACCACAATCTCCTTCGTGGATCTCTCTAAGAATATCACGGCCTTCATCTGGCGATACATGATGTTGAAACGCCCCAGAAACGCTGCAATGATGTAGTTCTCCATTGACAATAGTCATTGACTTGGATCGCCAGACTATCTATCTACCCATGACTTCGTCCTCTGGTAACTCACCTCGGTTCATATACGCCAGGTAAAGGAGCGTCCAATCCGGAATAGCATGAAGCGCCGCCACCAATTGAGCCTCCGGATCAGGAACATCCAAGTCCTTTTCTGAAGGTAATTTCACCGATGGGCTATGCAATACGTCCAGAAAAATATTGGGTGGAACCGGTTTACGCTGAGAGCCCAGCCGGCTTAACGCATCAGCCGCTTCATTCTTTCGCCGGTCTATATAGTCCACTGGATAACCCTTGAAGTATCCAGCAATAGCGTCCACCTCTCATCGATATGCTGCCATAAGTGGATCTTTGGAATCCCACTTACCCGACACATGTTGAGCCACCAGGTCTGAATCGCCGAAACATTTAACCCGGCTTAAATTCATCTCCTTAGCCATTCGCAGACCATGGAGGAGAGCTTCATACTCAGCTGCATTTTTAGTACAAGGGAACATTAAACGGAGGACATAACGGAACTTATCACCTCGTGGGGAAGTTAATACGACTCCAACCCCCGAGCCCTCCAATTGCATGGATCCATCAAAGTGAACAGTCCAATACGTGATGAAGTCCACCCGTGCTTGGGATTTGCAGTACGGGGCACATACTTCAATCCGGGACTAAGCTCAATGGCCCACTTTGCAACCCGATCAGTTGCCTCTCTGTTCTGGATTATGTCTCCCAGAGGAGCTGAACTGACCACGGTGATTGGATGGCCCTGAAAGTACTGCTTCAGCTTCCGGTTTGCCATGAAGACCCCGTACACCAATTTCTGCCAATGCGGGTATCTCTGTTTTGATTTAATGAGCATCTCGCTGATGTAGTAAACCGGACGTTGAACCGGATATTCTTTTCCTGCCTCCTTGCGCTCTACCACAATGGCAACGCTTACTACTCGGGCATTAGCAGCCACGTATAACAATAGCGGCTCATTATCAACACTAGCGGCTCATTATCAACCGGCGCGGCAAGGACCGGCGGTCCTGCCAATTGCTTCTTCAAATCCTCGAACGCAGCATCAGCAGCATCACTCCAGACAAAACGATTTTTCTTTTTCATCATCTGATAAAGCGGGATGGCCTTCTCCCCCAAACGGCTGATAAACCGACTGAGCGCCGCAATGCGGCCTGCCAAGCGTTGGACATCGTTGATGCACGTCGGTTTAGCCAAGGATGTAAACGCCTTGATCTTCTCCGGAGAGAGTATTTCTTTTCTTTCTTCTGCATATAGGTCAATCCAGCAAAGATCATGTGGTTGTCACGACTTCCACCTGAGGCACACGTCCAGTTTCTCAGCGTACTTCCACCATAGGAGGTCCTCTTTGCCGCCAGAAACCCTCTCTCGCGCTCACGCGCTGGTCTCGTCTGGGCCGGTTCCAACAAACCTCGATCACTCGACGCCCTCCCCCCC
>LR738710.1:43569698-43593657 GCA_902687465.1 Secale cereale | reverse complement strand
CAACACTAAACACACTACCGGGACGTGAGCTAGGAGAAGAGAACCGTATGCTATTTTTAGGGAGTCGTCGCTGCCTCACCTTCCTGAGCAGCACATAAATCCCTAACTAAATTTAAAAACATCTAAACTGGAGCAAGAATCCTCCTGCCAGCAAGGGTCGAGGTCGGCGGGAGGCAGGCCATCGTCGCATGCGAGTTGCCTTTCGTGGAGAGGAGGAAACATCGAGATCACATTATTCCTTCAATAGTTGTCGCGCCTTATGCAGCCCACCAGCTTCCGCCAAAACGCTGATCCCCACTACCCTCAGTCGGTAAAAGATGTTGTTGGGTTACGTAGTATTTCTAAAAAAAATCCTACGATCACGCAAGATCTATCTAGGAGAAGCATTGCAACGAGCGGGGAGAGTGTCTCTACGTACCCGTGTAGACCAAAAGCGAAAGAGTTCAGTAACGCAGTTGATGTAGTCGAACGTCTTCGCGATCCAACCGATCAAGCACCGAATGCACGGCACCTCCGCGGTCTGCACACGTCCAGCTCGGTGACGTCCCACGAACTCTTGATCCAGTTGAGGTCGAGGGAGAGTTCCGTCAGCACGACAGCGTGGTGACGGTGATGATGAAGTTACCGGCGCAGGGCTTCGCCTAAGCACTACGACGATATGACCGAGGTGTGTAACTGTGGAGGGGGGCACCGCACATGGCTAAGAAATCAACTTGTGTATCTATGGGGTGCCCCCTGGCCACATATATAAAGGAGTGGAGGACGGGGCCGGCCGGCCTCCTATGGCGCGCCCCAAGGGGGGATTCCTACTCCTACTAGGAGCTACTCCTACTAGGAGTAGGTTTCTCCCCTTTCCTAGTCCAACTTGGAGGGGGAAGGAAGGAAGAGGAGGGGAGAAGGAAAGAGGAGGCCGCCCCCTTGCCCTAAACCTATTCGGTTTGGGTCTAGGGGGGCGCCCCACACCTCCCTTGCTGCCTCTATTTCCACTATGGCCCATGTAGGCCCATTAAGCCCCCGGGGGGTTCCTGTAACCTCCCGGTACTCCGGTATTTATCCGGTGATCCTCGGAACCATTCCGGTGTCCGAATATAACCTTCCAATATATCAATCTTTATGTATCGGTCATTTTGAGACTCCTCGTCATGTCCATGATCACATCCAGGACTCTGAACTACATTCGGTACATCAAAACACATACCGATCGTCATCGAACGTTAAGCGTGTGGACCCTACGGGTTCGAGAACTATGTAGACATGACCGAGACTCATCTCCGCTTAATAACCAACAGTGGAACCTGGATGCTCATATTGGTTCCTACATATTCTACGAAGATCTTTATCGGTCAAACCGCATAACAATATACGTTTTCCCTTCGTCAGCGGTATGTTACTTTCCCGAGAATCGATAGTTGGTATCTTCATACCTAGTTCAATCTCGTTACCGGCAAGTCTCTTTACTCGTTCGATAATACATCATCCCGCAACTAACTCATTAGTCACATTTCTTACAAGGCTTATAGTGATGAGCATTACCGAGAGGGCCCGGAGATACCTCTCCGATACACGGAGTGACAAATCCTAATATTGATCTATGCCAATACCACAACACTTTCGGACACACCTGTAGAGCATCTTTATAATCACCCAGTTACGTTGTGAGGTTTAATAGCACACAAGGTGTTCCTCCGGTATTCGGGAGTTGCATAATCTCATAGTCAGAGGAACATGTATAACTCATGAAGAAAGCAATAGCAATAAAATTAAACGATCATTGTGCTAATCTAATGGATGGGTCTTGTCCATCACATCATTCTCTAATGATGTGATCCCGTTCATCAAATGACAACACATGTCTATGGTTAGGAAACATAACCATCTTTGATCAACGAGCTAGTCAAGTAGAGGCATACTAGAGACACTTTGTTTTGTCTATGTATTCACACATGTACTAAGTTTCCGGTTAATACAATTCTTGCATGAATAATAAACATTTATCATGATATAAGGAAATATATATAAAAACTTTATTATTGCCTCTAGGGCATATTTCCTTCAGTCTCCCACTTGCACTAGAGTCAATAATCTAGCTCACATCGCCATGTGATTTAATACTGATAGTTCACATCGTTATGTGAATAACAACCATAGTTCACATCTCCATGTGAACAAAACCCAAAGGGTTTACTAGAGTCAATAATCTAGTTCACATCGCCATGTGATTAACACGCAAAGAGTACTAAGGTGTGATCATGTTTTGCTTCGTGAGGGAAATTCAGCCAGCGGGTCTGTTACATCTAGATTCGTATGTATTTCGCAAATTTCTATGTCTACAATGCTCTGCATGGAGCTACTCTAGATAATTGCTCCCACTTTGAATACACATCCAGGTTGATACTTATTCATCTGGATTAATGTCAAAGCTTGCATCGGCGTAACTCTTTACGATGAACTCTTTACCACCTCCATAATAGAGAAACATTTCATTAGTCATCCAGTAACTAAGGATAATTTTGACCGATGTCCAGTGATCAACTCCTGGATCACTATTGTACCTCCTTGCCAAACTCATGGCAAGGTACACAACAGGTTTGGTACACAGCATGGCATACTTTATAGAACCTATGCCTGAGGCATAGGGAATGACTCTCATTATCTCTCTATTTTTCGGTTGTGGTCGGGCTTTGAGTCTTACTCAACTTCATACCTTACAACTCAGGAAAGAACTCCGTCTCTGACTGATCCATTTTGAACTACTTCAAAATCTTTAACAAGGTATGTACTAATCAAAAGTCTTATTAAGCGTCATGATCTATCTCTATAGATTTTGGTGCCCAATATATAAGCAACTTTACCGAGGTCTTTTATTGAAAAACTCCTTTTAAACAATCCTTTATACTTTCCAGAAAATTCTACATCATTTCCGATCAACAATATGTCATTCACATATACTTATCAGAAATGTTGTAGTGCTCCCACTCACTTTCTTGTAAATACAGGCTTCACCGTAAGTCTGTATAAAACCATATGCTTTGATCACCTTATCAAAGCATGTATTCCAATTACGAGATGCTTGCATCAGTCCATAGATGGATCGCTGGAGCTTGCACACTTTGATAGCACCTTTAGAATCGACAAAACCTTCTGGTTGCATCATATACAACTCTTCTTCAAGATATCCATTAAGGAAGGCAGTTTTGACATCCATTTGCCAGATTTCATAAAATGCGACAATTGCTAACATCATTCAAACAGACTTAAGTATCGCTACGGGTGAGAAAGTCTCATCGTAGTCAACTCCTTGAACTTGACGAAAATCTTTTTACGACAAGTCGATGTTTGTAGACAGTAACATTACCATCGGCGTCAGTCTTCCTCTTAAAACTCCATTTATTTTCAATGGCTTGCCGATCATCGGGCATGTCAACCAAAGTCCACACTTTGTTCTCATACATGGATCCCATCTCAGGTTTCATGGCCTCAAGCCATTTTGTGGAATCTGGGCTCATCATCGCTTCCTCATAGTTCGCAGGTTCATCATGGTCTAGTAACATGAGTTCCAGAATATGGTTATCGTACCACTCTGGTGCGGAACATACTCTGGCTGACCTACGAGCTTCATTAGCAACTTGATCTAAAGTTTCATGATTATCATCATTAGCTTCCTCACTAATTTGTGTAGGAATCACTAGAACTAATTTCTGTGATAAACTACTTTCCGATTTGGGAGAAGGTACAATTACCTCATCAAGTTCTACTTTCCTCCCACTCACTTCTTTCGAGAGAAACTCCTTCTCTAGAAAGGATCCATTCTTAGCAACGAATGTCTTGCCTTCGGATCTGTGATAGAAGGTGTAACCAATAGTTTCCTTTGGGTATCTATGAAGACACATTTCTCCGACTTGGTTTCGAGCTTATCAGGATGAAATCTTTTTCACATCAGCATCGCAGCCCCAAACTTTAAGGAACGACAACTTGGGTTTCTTTCCAAACTACATTTCATAAGGTGTCATCTCAATGGATTTAGATGGTGCCCAATTTAACGTGAATGCAGTTGTCTCTAAGGCATAACCCCAAAACGATAGTGGTAAACCGGTAAGAGACATCACAGATCGCACCATATCTAATAAAGTACGGTTACGACGTTCGGACACACCATTACGCTGTGGTGTTCCAGGTGGCCTGAGCTGTGAAACTATTCCACATTGTTTCAAATGAAGACCAAACTGATAACTTAAATATTCGCCTCCGTGATCAGATCGTAGAAACTTGATTTTCTTGTTACGATGATTCTCTACTTCACTCTAAAATTCTTTGAACCTTTCAAATGTTTTAGACTTGTGCTTCATCAAGTAGATATTCCCATATCTTCTCGAATCATCAATGAAGGTGAGAAAATAACAATACCAGCCGTGAGCATCAACACTCATTGGTCCGCGTACATAAGTATGTATTATTTCCAATAAATCACTTGCTCACTCCATTGTTCGGGAGAACAGAGTTTAGTCATCTTGCCCATGAGGCATGGTTCGCATGCATCAAATGATTCATAATCAAGTGATTCCAAAAGTCCATCAGAATGGAGTTTCTTCATGTGCTTTACACCAATATAACCTAAACGGCAGTGGCACAAGTATGTTGCACTATCATTATCAACTCTGCATCTTTTGGCTTCAATATTATGAATATGTGTATTTACTACGATCGAGATTCAATAAACCATTCACCTTGGGTGTATGACCATAGAAGGTTTTATTCATGTAAACAGAATACCAATTATTCTCTCACTTAAATGAATAACCGTATTGCAATAAACACGATCCAATCTTCTTCATGCTCAACGCAACCACCAAATAACATTTATTTAGGTTTAACACTAATACCGAAAGTATAGGGAGTGTGCGATGATGATCATATCAGTTTTGGAACCACTTCCAACACACATCGTCACCTCATCCTCAACTAGTCTTTGTTTATTCTGCAACTCCTGTTTTGAGTTACTAATCTTAGCAACTGAACTAGTATCAAATACCCAGGTGCTACTATGAATACTAGTAAGGTACACATCAATAACATGTATACCAAATATATCTTTGTTCACTTTGCCATCCTTCTTATCCGCCAAATATTCGGGGAACTTCTACTTCCAGTGACCGTTTCCTTTGCAGTAGAAGCACTCAGTTTCAGGCTTAGGTCCAGCTTTGGGATTCTTCACGGGAGTGACAACTTGCTTTCCATTCTTCTTGAAGTTCCCTTTCTTCCCCTTGCCCTTTTTCTTGAAACTAGTGGTCTTGTTAACCATCAACAATTGATGCTCTTTCTTGATTTATACCTTCGTTGATTTCAGCATCACAAAGATCTCAGGAATAGTTTTCATCATCCCTTGCATATTATAGTTCATCACGAAGTTCCGGTAACTTGGTGATAGTGACTAGAGAACTCTGTCAATCACTATTTTATCTCGAAGATTAACTCCCACTTGATTCGAGTGATTGTAGTACCCAGACTTTCTGAGCACATGCTCATTAGCTGAGCTATTCTCCTCCATCTTGTAGGCAAAGTATCTGTCAGCGGTCTCATACCTCTCGACATGGCCATGAGTCTGAAATACCAATTCCAGCTCTTGAAACATCTCATATGCTCCATGGCATTCAAAACGTTTTTGAAGTCCCGGTTCTAAGCCGTAAAGCATGGTGCACTAAACTATTAAGTAGACATCATATTGAGCTTTGCCAAACGTTCATAACATTTGCATATGCTCCTGCAATAGGCCTGTCACCTAGCAGTGCATCAAGGACAGAATACTTCTGTGCAGCAATGAGGATAATCCTCAGATCACGGACCTAGTCCGCATCATTGCTACTAACATCTTTCAACTTAGCTTTCTCTAGGAACATATCAAAAAACATAGGGGGGATATTACACAAGCTATTGGTCTACAACATAATTTGCAAATACTATGAGGACTAAGTTCATGATAAATTAAAGTTCAATTAATCATATTAATGAAGAACTCCCACTTAGATAGACATCCCTCTAGTCATCTAAATGATCACGTGATCCATATCAACTAAACCATGCCCAATCATCACGTGAGATGGAGTAGTTTTCAGCGATGAACATCTTTATGTTGATCATATCTACTATATGATTCACGCTCGACCTTTCGGTCTCCAGTGTTCCGAGGCCATGTCTGTACATGCTAGGCTCGTCAAGTTTAACCCAAGTATTCCGCATGTGCAAAACTGTCTTACACCCGTTGTATTTGAAAGTAGAGCTTATCACACCCAATCATCACGTGGTGTCTCAGCATGACTAACTGTCGCAACGGTGCATAGTCAGGGCTAACACTTGTAGCATGAAATTTTGTAAGGGATCATCTTATAATGCTATTGATGACCCACTAGTGTAGGGGATCTATCGTAGTCCTTTCGATAAGTAAGAGTGTCGAACCCAACGAGTAGCCGAAGGAAATGATAGGCAGTTTTCAGTAAGGTGTTTTCTGCAAGCACTGAAATTATCGGTAAAAGATAGTTTTGTGATAAAGTAATTGGTAATAAGTAACAAATAGTAAAAGTAAATAAAGTGCAGCAAGGTAGCCCAATACCTTTTGTAGCAAAGGATAAGCCTGGACAAACTCTATATGAAGGAAAAGCGCTCTCGACGACACATGGGAATTATTGTCAAGCTAGTTTTCATCACGCTCATATGATTCACGTTCGTTACTTTGATAATTTGGTATGTGGGTGGACCGGTGCTTGGGTGCTGCCCTTACTTGGACAAGCCTCCCACTTATGATTAACCTCTATTGCAAGCATGCGCAACTACAAAAGAAGTATTAAGGTAAACCTAACCATAGCATGAAACATGTGGATCCAAATCAGCCCCTTACGAAGCAACGCATAAACTAGGGTTTAAGCTTCTGTCACTCTAGCAACCCATCATCTACTTATTACTTCCCAATGCCTTCCTCTAGGACAAAACAATGGTGAAGTTTCATGTACTCGACGTTCACATGACGCCACTAGAGGAAAGACAACATACATCTTATCAAAATATCAAACGAATACCAAATTCACATGACTACTTATAGCAAGACTTCTCCCATGTCCTCAGGAACAAACGTAACTACTCACAAAGCATATTCATGTTCATAATCAGACGGGTATTAATATGCATAATGGATCTGAACATATGATCTTCCACCAAGTAAACCAACTAGCATCAACTACAAGGAGTAATCAACACTACTAGTAACCTACAGGTACCAATATGAGGTTTTGGTACGAAGATTGGATACAAGAGATGAACTAGATTTTGAGAGGAGATGGTGCTGGTGAAGATGTTGATGAAGATAACCCTCCCCAAGATGGGAGAGTTGTTGGTGATGATGATGGCGATGATTTCCCCCTCCCGGACGGAAGTATCCCCGGCAGAACAGCTCCGTCGGACCCCTAGATTGGTTCCGCCAAGTTTCCGCCTCGAGATGGCGGCGCTTCGTCCCAAAAGCTTCCTTATGATTGTTTCGAGGTCAAAACACCTCATATAGCAGAAGATGGGCATCAAGGGGTCACCAGGTGGCCCACGAGGCAGGGGGCGCGCCCAGGGGAGGCGCCCCCCACCCTCGTGGACGGTGGGTGGCCCCCCTCCTGTACTTCTTTCGCCAGATATTTTTTATATTTTCTGAAATGGAGTTTTGTGGAGTTTCAGGGCTTTTTGAGTTGTACAGAATAGGTCTCCAATGTTTGCTCTTTTTCCAGCCCAGAATTCCTGCTGCCGGTATTCTCCCTCTTTATGTAAACCTTGTAAAATAAGAGAGAAAAGGCATAAGTATTGTGACATAATGTGTAATAACAGTCCATAATGCAATAAACATCAATGTAAAAGCATGATGCAAAATTGTAGGATCGAAAGTATGTCTAGAGGGGGGGGGGTGATTAGACTACTTGTAAATATAAAAATTCTGCCTTTTGATCATGAACAGTTTTTGGCAGTTTCACAATTATGATCAAGACAAGTATCACCCTACACATGCAATTCTAGAGTATAAGCAGCGGAAAGTAAATTGCACATGTAGTAAAGAGAGGTGGAGAAGATCAAACGCAATTTGGAGACGCGGAGATTTTTCTCGTGGTTTCGATAGGTGGTGCTATCGTACATCCACGTTGATGGAGACTTCAACCCACGGAGGGTAACGGCTGCGCGAGTCCACGGAGGGCTCCACCCACGAAGGGTCCACGAAGAAGCAACCTTGTCTATTCCATCATGGCCTATGCCCACGGAGGACTAGCCTTACTCGGGGTAGATCTTCACGAAGTAGGCGATCTCCTTGCCCTTACAAACTTCTTGGTTGAACTCCACATCTCGAAGACCGAGGCTCCCAAGCGACACCTAACCAATCTAGGAGGCACCACCCTCCAAAAGGTAATAGATGTTGTAGATGATGATGAACTCCTTGCTCTTGTGCTTCAAATGATAATCTCCCCAACACTCAACTCTCCTCACTGATTTGGCTGTGGTGGAAGAAAGGATTGAGTGGAAAGCAACTTGGGAAGGTTAGAAATCAAGTTTCATATGGTAGGAATGGAATGACTTGATCTCAACACAAGGGTAGGTGGTTCTCTTCTCAGAAAGTGTAAGGTAGGAGTGGTAGTTCTTTCTGATGGCTCTCTCCACGAATGAAGAGGGGGTGGAGGGGTATATATAGCCTCCACACAAAATCCAACCGTTACACACATAATTGAGCAATCTCGGTGAGACCGAAGTGGAAACTCGGTCAGACCGAAAGTTCAAATATAGTGAACGTTGGGGTTTTCGGTGGGACCGAAAATACCATCTCGGTTTGTCCGATATGAGTCAAAGATAGGAACTTGCCAGTTTCGGTGGGACCGAAATTATCAACTCGGATATTCTGAAATGATGTCAAACGGTTACAGAAGGTTGGCAGCCCGTGTTTCGGTGAGACCGAACTCAAACTCGGATTGACCGAAATTTCTAGGGTTTGGCTTATGGCTGAGGTGGTTCATCTCGGTGGGACTGAGTTGGAAGAATCGGTTTGTCCGAGATTACTTATGAGTGTGTATAGTAGTGAAAGTTGCTGATAGTTGAAGGAGCTAAATCACTAAGCACTTGAGCAACCAGATCATCAACACAACCTCATCCCCTTTTAATAGTATTGGCTTTTCCTATGGACTCAATGTGATCTTTGGTCACTAAACCAAAAATGAAGTCTTGAGCTTTTGCCAATGCTTGCCTTAGCATTTTGAGGGGTCCACTTCTTCAGTCATTTCCATACCCATATCACTGAACTTCTCTGAAATGATTCTCAAGAAACTATTAGTTCAATGATATATATGTTGTTATTAATTACCAAAACCACCCGGGGATTAGTTGCACTTTCAATCTCCCCCTTTTTGGTAATTGATGACAACATATAGATCAAAGCTTCGACAAAAGATATAATCAATGAATAATATCGTCGCTTTGAGAAGTATGTGATAAACAAGAGCTCCCCCTAAATTTGTGCATCATTTAAAATTTGCGTTTGAATGCAAATGCACAATCAATTAGGATTATGGGTCACTCTTCCATGTCACATACATCTTGGTGGAGCGCACAAAATGATAAGAATGAATAACATGCACCCAATCACCAAGACAAGAGTAAATAGCCATACAAGAAGGAATAGCATATGATAAGCATTAAGCACACATTAAAGCATAGTATGACTAAGCACTCATTAAGGTAGCATCAAACGTAGTATCAAGCACACTGAAAGTATCGAGAACCAAAAGAACCAAATGTATCTCAAAGAAAACCGCAAAAGAACGAAAGAGCACTCTCTCTCTCGAAGCCCTATGATCTATACAATTTCTCCCCCTTTGGCAACAAGTTACCAAAAAGTTCGAAAAAGCATAGAGCTAAACGTCATTGTGGGCTCTGCTGGCGGCTCCCGTCTGGGTAGATGTCGGAGTAGATATGACGGCATCGGCGAAGACTTCAGCTGATGTCTGCGCTGGAGGAGTGGATGCTGGAGTTGTGGCTGGAGTAACTGCTGGAGCTGTAGGAGGTGCTGAAGTGGTAGCCCTGGAGTCAGTCACTGGGATAGCAGCTGATCGAGATCCTCTGGGAACCGGAGCAGTCTGGCGATGAGAGTCCTGGACTAGGTCATCCTGCATGAGCTCTGCTCTGTCCTGCCTTGCTTCCTCCATGTCTGCCTCAAGCTTGTTGACAGTCAACTGAAGTTCAGTCAGCTTCACGTCCAGAGCGTGGATCTTGTCGTCAACAATCCTCTCTAGGCTTTCCTGAGATTGTTCAATGCTGGCCAGGCGTTGTTCAATCCTCTGGGTAGCTTCAAGAATCTGCTCTCCGAAGCTCTTTGGTTTAGCTGCTGCTGCTGCTGCCTCTTTATCAGCTTTGGCTTTCTTGGCAGCTTCAATCTTGGCTTGACCTTCAACAGAAGTTGGATCCTCCTCATCCATCACAACAATGTTATCTTCATGCTCTGGCTGCAGTGGTAAGTGCTTCCTATCCAACAGGAATTTGCCCGTGCCAAACTTGGCATTGATAAGCATCTGAATCTGCGGGGCAAATCCACATGACCTCTTCTGGTCAGCTGCAGTCCTCTTAATGGTCTCTACCATTAAGTCCATCACCTTGAAAGGTGCCTTCTCATCGAGTATGTGCAGCATGTTGATAGAATAGCCTCGGATCATGCGATGGTCTCCAAACTTGGGCATCAAGGTATGCCTCAGAATAGTGTTTGTGGTAGGGAGACCTGCCTGGAGATAGTACACTGAGCCAAGCTTCCACCCTTCCAAATCTGCAGCAGGGATCTCCTTATACATGTTCTTCATGGAATCATGGTTCTTCTTAGGAATCCCATAGACATCAATGTCGTCCTCTCTCTGCACTGGAGCATTCAGAAGTTCTGCCCATTCTTCAACAGACGAAGAAAACCTTTGACCTTCAGTCATCCAGGTGATCTTCCCATCAGGATAGAAGTGGGCTGTGGCATAGAACTGCATAATCATCTCATCGTTCCAATCTGTCAGCTTCTGACCCACGAACTCATCAACTCCACATGCAGTGAAGCTCTCATGCATATGGGGAAAGAAGTCTCGGTGCTCTTCACTGTCAATGTACTTCCAGTCAACGTACCTGGTATCTGCAACAATAGGCTTCTTATCCATCAGCACGATCTCATAGAAGTCCTGCTGCTCTCTGGTGTGGAATCTGGGGTCCACAGCAGTCCTTCTCCTCACGGCATATGGATCAGACTGTCTCCATAGCCTAAGACCTCTATCCTTCCTTGCCTTCATATCCTCGGCTTGAGGATGAGCATCGTTGTGGAGTGGCAATTTAGGACGGAGCTTCAGCAACACATGTTCTTCATCAGACTCAGACGGTGGCACATCACCTTTGTTCTTCTCAGAGGCTGGGATGTTCCTGGTTGTCCTCTTGGGCTTTGCTGGAGCTGCCTTGGCTTGAGCAGGCTTCTTGGGCTTAGAAGTGGCTTGAGCCCTAATTGCATCACCCATGAACTTAGCCTTCTGAGGAGGAGGCTGGGGTGCATCTTCTTCTTCTTCCTCAACTGCTGCATCAACATGAGGTTCAGCATACACTACCCTCTTCCTCTTGGAAGTTTTCTTCACTTTACTTGGAGCTGGCTCTTCCAAGTTCAGCTTCTTGGCAACAGCTGACTGCTTGACCTTGCTGGTGCCTTTCTTTGACTGATGCCCTTGGTGCTCTTTGGCAACAACTTTTCTCTTGGGCTTGGAGGTTACTTCCTCAGCAATGAAGTCAGAGTCCTCATCATCAGAATTTCTCTGCTTTCTGGTTCTGGTGGCTGCAGGAGGCAATCCACTAGGGGTACTCCTCTCACCATCATCACTAGGACTACTAGCCTCAGGACTAGTATCTGCCTCAGGAATCTCTGCAAAAGGTGACTCAGACCTGTTCTGGCTGTCACTGGCATCTGACATGGCTGACAACCTGTGAATAGATAAGGTATAGGCAGAGTAGAAGAGTTATCACAACTGCAGAGTTTTTGCAAAAGAAATGAGCTCAAATCTTAGTTTTGAGTTTTCACAGAATGCATTTCGGTCAAACCGATTTTTCAGTTTCGGTGAATCCGAAGTGTATAACAGAAACTTACACACCACTTTCGTTCAGACCGAAATGGGTTTCGGTCCTGCCGATAAACTAGGGTTTCACTAAAACTGAGTTTCGGTCACACCGATTTGCACAACTCGGTTAGACCGAAAGTGCAGTGCAATGGCCAGAGGCCAAATCGGTCACACCGAAAAATTAAATTCGGTTTCACCGAGATGTGTTCCGTGGAAACCTAAACCTAAGAATTTCGCTCGAAACTAGAACCGATCTGATGTTAAGGAATTTTCCAATCGTGGCAAGATGCAGGGCAAACCAATCGTGCAAGAATCAGATGGGGAGCACGAGAGGGATCGAGACTCACCCTAACTTGGTGGAGTCCCTCTACGGCGGCAACGGCGCGGAGAAGAAAACCGTTGACGGCGGCGGAGACCTGCGGCGAGGGCGCACAGGCGACGACGGCGACGATCCGAAGACCAGGGCGACGGCAGCAGGGGACTTGGGGGCGAAATGGTTTGAAGAAATAATCGCGCGCTGCCCTCAGTATTTATATCCCCATGCTGTCGGTGGGATCGAGTTGAAAAACTCGGTGACACCGAAATGGATAACTGCTGTGCAGTTACACATATCGGTCATGCTGAGAGTTTGAACTCGGTTTCACCGAGATGAAACCTAGATCAGTCTAAGCGTTTCGGTTGGACCGAGTGGGAGAAGTTGGTCTGACCGAAATTGACTTAGAAGGTTTTGGAAGTCAGCCTTAGACGGATCGGTGGCTCCGAGTGCTCCTCACTCGGAGGGTCCGAAAATGACTTGTTCAAAGTTGTGATATGAGCATGAATAGAATTTGAGACAAGAAAGCATAGATAGCTAGGAGAGGTGCTTAGGCATTCTTGTCCATCCATTTGGCCAGAAAAAAAATCAAAACAACCAAAACAACAAATGGATGTCCTTGAATGGATAAAATCATGCATTCAACATGCTCACACAATAAGATAGCAAATGAAATATGTGTCAAACATGCACAACCAAAATTCTAGCTATTAGCACACAATTTGTCGATGACTAGGTCATCTATATATGAGTGTTTTGACTTAGGAGTCAAATGAGAACATTTGATCATAGGTCATACTCATCGTTTAAGCACAAGTGGGGTTACCACTTTTACATGAAGCATTGATGTGTTCACATCATTTGAAGATGCTTTAGCTCAATTTTTAGAGCAAAGCTCCCCCTAGATGTGAGAACCCCTTTTAAAGGGTCAAACTAACCTTGGGTTGTCGTAGAAGACTTCATGTAGATGTTGAAGATGTGGATGCTCAATGTTGATGTAGATCATCAAGAGTTGGGAGCTATCCTTTGGATTAGGGCACTTTCAATACCTCCATGGGTTAGTCCCACAAGGAACAAACAAGGATATCCATGGACATAGATTGAAGTTCACAAAAGATGATGTCCATGAAAGCAATGATTACCTTGTCCCTTGACTTACCAACAAGAGGGTTTGTGACTCCATGAACTAGTGCATGATGTGGAAGTTGATTGCACAAGTTCTTGCCAAAATGAATGTGAGTGAAGTATGTTGGCGGAGTCACCCTCAAGAACCTTCTAGTTCTTCTTCTTTGGGATCCACATCATCTTGATGGGAATCCTTGGGGTTGTAGTTGAGCTTGACGAAGTAGAACTTGACGTGTCCTTGGGAACCCACTTGACCATGGCTTGAGGTGCTTCAATGAATGCATCAATCTCCTCTTGAAGCTTGTCCTTGGCTTTTAGCTTGTGGTCTTGTGGTGGAAGGTCATCTTGAGTTTGTTCCACATTGGAAGAAGTAGGATCATACTTCTCCTTTTGAGAAACAAACTGTGGAGTAGGGTATTGACCTTCTTCCCACTCAACACCTTCGGCGTTGAACTTTCGCTCAAAACCAATCCCTTGATTCTTCCGGTGCCTTCCTTGTTTGCGAACAATTTCCTCAAAGTTCTTGCTTCCGGCAAGACTCTTGTAGACACCTTTCTCTATGATTTCCTTCAATAAGCTATTTTCTTGCTCAAGTGTAACTTGGCTTGAAACATTGTTAGTGGAATCAAGAGAACTAATAGAAGTAACAACATTAGATTTAACATGGTTATTGTTACTACTAGAGGAAGAATTTTTCTTATGCTTGTCATGCTTAGTCTTAATAGATGGCAAGAAATTAGACAAGAGAAGTCGTTTGGCAAGATATGAAGAACTCTTCTTTCGAAGATCGTCATTGATCGCTTTTAGAAACTCATGTTCTTGCTCTAGAGTGAGCTTCTCGAAGCGTAGCTTCTCATGAGATCTTAGGAGCTCTCTATGATCTTCTTGAGTTGTTTCATGAGCTAACTTAAGAGTGTTTAGTTCTTTAGTTAGACGCTCAATCTCCTTCATAGCATTGTCATTCGACTCTTCTCGACTATAAAGACTACTAGCATTTTCATCGTTACTAAGCTCACTAGATTTATCATGCAAGAGCTCATCTTCACCAAGCAAGTCATCCTCATCACTATCAAAGTCAATGAATTCAGGGTGTGTTACCTTGGGGCCTTTAGCCATGAAGCATCTTCCAATTCCCTCATTGGGTGAATCAAATAAGTCGTAGGAGTTGGAGTTGGAGGATACGAGAGCAAGACCGGCAACACCTTCATCTTGACTGTAGTCGGAGTCGGAGTGATAGCTTCCATCGGATTGATTGTCGGAGTCGAAGCCGGAGACCCATTCACCTACATGAGCTTGATGTCTTCTTCTTGTGTAGCTCCTTGATGACTTGTCTTTCCTCTCCGAATCCTTGCTTCTCCGAGAGGGTCTTCGTTCATAACGATCATCTCTACTCCTTCTCTCTCTCCGAGGACTCATCTCTTGCTCTTCTTCTTGGAGATTCTTCTCTTCTCTTGTGGGGAGCCGTACACTCGTTTGAGAAGTGTCCGGGTCTTCCACAATTGTAGCAGTTTCGATCACGACTAGAAGATCTCTTTTCATCATATGATCTAGACTTTGAGCTTCTTTCTTTGCCTCTATTCTTGTAGAACTTGTTGAAGTTCTTAACCATTAGGCTTATCTCTTCATTGGAAATTATCTTGTCACTTGAGGTAGTGGGAGCATCACTTGTAGCTTTGTAAGCACCACTTGACTTGTTGTGAAGCTCTTCCTTATCCTTAAGTGTCATCTCATGAGCAACAATTCTTCCAATAACTTCAGTTGGCTTGAGAGTCTTGTAGTTTGGCATCATTTGGATCAAAGTGCACACGGTGTCATATTTTCCATCCAAAGCTCTGAGAATCTTCTTAATGATGAATCGGTCGGTCATTTCTTCGCTTCCTAAGCCGGCAATCTCATTTGTGATGAGAGCAAGCCTAGAGTACATTTCAGCGACTCCTTCACCATCCTTCATCTTGAACTTGTCAAGTTGACCTTGAAGAATATCTAGCTTTGATTCCTTCACAGATTTGGTACCTTCGTGCATTTCAACCAAAGTATCCCAAATCTCTTTAGCATTCTCAAGACGGCTGATTCACAAAGCATTGAAGAGAATGTCACAAGCTTGAGCATTGTTTTGCAACATCCGCAACTCTTCCGATGTAGCTTCGCGATCCGGAACTTTTCCTTCCTCGAAGAATTCACCTTGCATACCAACACAAATAATGCCCCATGCGGCTGGGTTATGACCAAGAATATGCATTTTCATTTTATGCTTCCAACTAGCAAAATTTGTACCATCAAAGTAAGGACCTCTACGATAATTACCCTCACTAGACGCCATACTCTCCTAGGTTGTGAAACCAAGCTTATGGAGTCCAATGCAATGGAAACCAAAACAATGGAGACCAAAGCTCTGATACCACTTGTAGGATCGAAAGTATGTCTAGAGGGGGGGGGGTGATTAGACTACTTGTAAATATAAAAATTCTGCCTTTTGATCATGAACAGTTTTTGGCAGTTTCACAATTATGATCAAGACAAGTATCACCCTACACATGCAATTCTAGAGTATAAGCAGCGGAAAGTAAATTGCACATGTAGTAAAGAGAGGTGGAGAAGATCAAACGCAATTTGGAGACGCGGAGATTTTTCTCGTGGTTCCGATAGGTGGTGCTATCGTACATCCACGTTGATGGAGACTTCAACCCACGGAGGGTAACGGCTGCGCGAGTCCACGGAGGGCTCCACCCACGAAGGGTCCACGAAGAAGCAACCTTGTCTATTCCATCATGGCCTACGCCCACGGAGGACTAGCCTTACTCGGGGTAGATCTTCACGAAGTAGGCGATCTCCTTGCCCTTACAAACTTCTTGGTTGAACTCCACATCTCGAAGACCGAGGCTCCCAAGCGACACCTAACCAATCTAGGAGGCACCACCCTCCAAAAGGTAATAGATGTTGTAGATGATGATGAACTCCTTGCTCTTGTGCTTCAAATGATAATCTCCCCAACACTCAACTCTCCTCACTGATTTGGCTGTGGTGGAAGAAAGGATTGAGTGGAAAGCAACTTGGGAAGGTTAGAAATCAAGTTTCATATGGTAGGAATGGAATGACTTGATCTCAACACAAGGGTAGGTGGTTCTCTTCTCAGAAAGTGTAAGGTAGGAGTGGTAGTTCTTTCTGATGGCTCTCTCCACGAATGAAGAGGGGGTGGAGGGGTATATATAGCCTCCACACAAAATCCAACCGTTACACACATAATTGAGCAATCTCGGTGAGACCGAAGTGGAAACTCGGTCAGACCGAAAGTTCAAATATAGTGAACGTTGGGGTTTTCGGTGGGACCGAAAATACCATCTCGGTTTGTCCGATATGAGTCAAAGATAGGAACTTGCCAGTTTCGGTGGGACCGAAATTATCAACTCGGATATTCCGAAATGATGTCAAACGGTTACAGAAGGTTGGCAGCCCGTGTTTCGGTGAGACCGAACTCAAACTCGGATTGACCGAAATTTCTAGGGTTTGGCTTATGGCTGAGGTGGTTCATCTCGGTGGGACTGAGTTGGAAGAATCGGTTTGTCCGAGATTACTTATGAGTGTGTATAGTAGTGAAAGTTGCTGATAGTTGAAGGAGCTAAATCACTAAGCACTTGAGCAACCAGATCATCAACACAACCTCATCCCCTTTTAATAGTATTGGCTTTTCCTATGGACTCAATGTGATCTTTGATCACTAAACCAAAAATGAAGTCTTGAGCTTTTGCCAATGCTTGCCTTAGCATTTTGAGGGGTCCACTTCTTCAGTCATTTCCATACCCATATCACTGAACTTCTCTGAAATGATTCTCAAGAAACTATTAGTTCAATGATATATATGTTGTTATTAATTACCAAAACCACCCGGGGATTAGTTGCACTTTCAAAAATGGACGTATCAACCCCCCCAAGCTTAGACCTCGCTTGTCCTCGAGGGAAAGCCGATATCGAAAAATATGTCCACATGTTTAGAGATAGAGGTGTCGATAAAATAAAATATGGACATGTGGGCATCATGATCATTATTATAACAGCAACATATATACCTTGTCATATGATTTCTTATGACAGAGTAACAATCCATCCACAATGTCAAGTCTGAATCAGAAACTTCATTGAAAACTAACAAACTATGATCTCAGTCATTGAAGCAATTGCAATTTATTGTAACATAGGAAAGAGTCAATATAAGAGCTTTTCAGCAAGTCCACATACTCAACTATCATTTAGTCTTTCAGAATTGCTAACACTCACGCAATACTTATGGGTATGGAGTTTTAATCAGACACAGAGAAAGATAGGGGCTTATAGTATTGCCTCCCAACCTTTTACCTCAAGGGTACTGTCAACAGTAATAGATCATGATAACTTACATCCAAGTGGGTATATATGTCAGGATCTTTCCAACACAAGGCGCTTGCCAAAAGATAAAATGTAAAAAGGAAAGGTGAAGATCACCATGACTTCCTTATAAGGTAAGAACAATAGATAGGCCCTTCGCACAGGGAAGCAGAGGTTGTCATGTGCTTTTGGGGTTGGATGTACAAAATCTTAGCGCAAAAGAGCATCACTTTATATTGCCACTTGTGATGTAGACTTTTATTATGCAGCCCGTCGCTTTTATTGCTTCCATATCACAAGAACATATAAAGTTTATTTTCTCCACACTAATAGATCATACATGTTTAGAGAGTTGAAACAATGACAACTTACTTGAAGGATCTTACTCGATCCATAGGTAGGTATGGTGGACTCTCATGGCAAAATTGGGTTTAAGGATGTATGGAAGCACAAGTAGTATTACTTGGTGCAAAGAGTTTTGGCTAGCATGAGGGGGAAAGACAAGCTCAACATGTTGGATGATCCATGACAATACACTTTATTTCGGATATAAGAAGACATAACACATTACATTGTCTTCCTTGTCCAACATCAGCTCTTTAGCATGTCATATTTAAATGAGTGCTCACAATCATAAAAGATGTCCAAGATAGTATATTTGTATGTGAAAACCTCTATTTCCTTAGTACTTCCTATTAATTCCAATGATGACCAAAACTATGTTTGTCAACCCTCAACAATTTTTATTCATCATACTCTTTATATGTGAAGTCATTACTCTCCATAAGATCGATATGATCTTTTTGATACTTTTTATATTTTCTTTTGTCTACTCATGATCATAGTGAGAAAATCAAGCCCTTGACTCAACACTAATCTTTATTATATATCTCCCGGACTCGATTACAAAGGTAAAGATCAAAAACCAAAATCTCACACCTAGATCATATCAAACTTTATTCTACTAGACTAAGATATTACCAAAAGGTTCGAACTAAGAAAAACGGTAAAGATAGGAGTATGATGGTAATACGATAATGAGGCACCTCCCCCAAGCTTGGCAGTTGCCAAGGGGAATGCCCATACACATGTGATTATGTCTCCTTCTTCGGGGGTGGTGACGATGGGGTTGGAAGCAGTGATTACGGATTATCATACATCGAGCGTAGGAGATCCTCCAACTTAAGGATAATACCCTTGAGTGCGGCGATATGCTCCTTCAGCAAAATATTTTCACTTGTGAGATACTTGTTTTGTATTTGAGATAACTCAATCATCTTGAAAGATTCAATCTCAGTTGAAGTGAAAAGGTTTGGAAGGGGTTGAAGGATGTCTTCTTCTTCTGCTGCCGGAGTGTGATCTTCCATAGCCTTTTTGATCCTATTTTCCATGTTGATCTCCCTGGGTTCTTCTCTCTTCAGCTATATCTTCATTAGCCAAGCATCGTTGCCCTCATTGTTGGAGGAGGAGGATAACATGATGCCTGACCTTGTCAACTCTGGCAGAAAATAGCTCGAAACTAAAACAGAGGATATTCGCGTGGTGCGGTGGTCAAAACCTTCAGGAGACTATATAATGATTTTTTACCGACCGAAAGAAGTAACGTGCAAGAAAACAGAGTCTGTGAGGCACACGAGGTGCCCATGAGGTAGGGGCGTGCCCAGGGGGTAGGGCGCGCCCTCCACCCTCATGGACGCCTCATGTCCTTTCCGGACTGCCTCTTATTTTTCTATTTTTCTAAATATTCCAAAACGGTGAAAATCTGCCATTAGAACTGTTTTGGAGTCGGTTTACTTACCGTACCACATACCTCTTCCTTTTCGGAGTCTGGATCGTTCTGGAAAGTGTCCCTTATGTACTCCTCCAGGGTTATGGTTTCAATAACATTGGTTTCAACATTTATAGGATTACCTGAGATATAATGTTTGATTCTTTGACCATTCACCACCTTTGGGTTTGTGCCTTTGAAGTTGTTGATTTTTATGGCACCGGAATGATAGACCTCCTCAATAATGTAAGGACCTTCCCATTTAGGCCTTGTTTGGTACTAGTGTATTTTAGAGAATTGGTGGGGATTATCCCGGTCAAACCCCTAAATCCCCACATATCCCGAAACACCATTTGGTTCTAGTGTATTTGACATGTTTTATCCCCATATTTCCCCATAAACCCCCAAACTCTAGTGCATTGTTCTCAATACCCAATACACTACCCCTACCTAGTGTATTGGGGATAAATGGGGATTTGAAGGGATTGGGTGAAGGTTGGGGTTTCACCCAATCCCTGTGCGGATTATCCCCACCAATCCCCTCAAAACCCCTAGTACCAAACAAGGCCTTAGAGAAGATTTTTCCTGCAAAAAATCTTAAAAGAGAGTTGTATAGCAAGACATAATCACCCACGTTAAACTCACGCTTTTGTATCCTTTTATCATGCCATCTTTTGACCTTTTCTTTGAACAATTTGGCATTTTTGTAGGCATGGGTTCTCCATTCATCTAGTGAGCTAATGTCAAATAACCTCTTCTCACCGGCAATTATTAAATCATAATTGAGCTCTTCAATAGCCCAATATGCCATATGTTCTAGCTCAAGAGGTAAGTGACATACTTTTCCATAAACCATTTTATATGGAGACATACCCATAGGATTTTTGTATGCAGTTCTATAGGCCCATAATGCATCATCAAGTTTCTTGGACCAATTCTTTCTAGATCTATGAACAGTCTTTTGCAAAATTAATTTCAGCTCTCTGTTACTTAATTCTACCTGACCACTAGACCGTGGGTGGTAAGGGGAAGCAATTCTATGATTAACATCATATTTAGCAAGCATTTTACGGAAAGCACCGTGAATAAAGTGTGAACATCCATCAGTCATTAAGTATCTAGGGACTCCAAACCTCGGAAAAATAACTTCTTTAAGCATCTTAATAGAGGTGTTATGATCAGCACTACTAGTTGGAATAGCTTCTACCCACTTAGTAACGTAATCAACAACAACTAAAATATGTGTATAGCCATTAGATGAAGGAAACGGTCCCATATAATCAAATCCCCAGACATCAAATGGTTCAATAACAAGTGAATAATTCATAGGCATTTCTTGACGTCTACTGATATCACCAATTCTTTGGCATTCATCACAAGATACGACAAACTTACGGGCATCCTTGAAGAGAGTGGGCCAATAAAAACCAGATTGCAGTACCTTATGTGTAGTTCTATCTCCAGCATGGTGTCCTCCATAAGCTTCGGTGTGACACTTGCGTAGGATCTGTTCATGTTCATGCTCAGGTACACAACGTCTAATAATACCATCTACTCCTTCTTTATAAAGGTGTGGATCATCCCAGAAGTAATGTCTTAAATCATAGAAGAACTTTTTGTTTTGCTGGTATGTGAAACTAGGTGGTATAAATTTAGCAACACTGTTAATTGGCATAATCAGCATACCATGGAGCAGTACGAGAAGCATTTATGATAGCTAATTGTTCATCAGGAAAGCTATCATCAATAGGTAGTGGGTCATCAAGAATATTCTCTAACCTAGACAAGTTGTCTGCAACGGGGTTCTCAGCTCCTTTTCTATCAGTGATATGCAAATAAAATTCTTGTTGCAAGAGAACCCATCTAATAAGTCTAGGTTTAGCATCTTTATTTTCCGTAAGATATTTAATAGCAGCATGATCAGTGTGAATAGTTACTTTAGAATCAACAATATAAGGTCTAAACTTATCACAAGCAAAAACAACTGCTAAAAATTCTTTTTCAGTAGTAGCATCATTTCTCTGGGCACTATCTAGAGTTTTACTAGCATATTGGATAACATTCAACTTCTTATCAACTCTTTGTCCTAAAACAGCACCTACAACATAATCACTAGCATTGCACATAATTTCAAAGGGTAAATTCCAATCAGGAGGCTGGACAACGGGTGCAGAGATCAATGTTTTCTTAAGTATTTCAAATGCTTCTACACAATCATCATCAAAAACAAAAGGATTGACTTTTTGTAAAAGATTAGTCAGAGGCCTAGAGATATTGGAGAAGTCCTTAATGAACCTCCTATAAAACCCGGCATGACCAAGGAAACTTCCTATACCTTTGATGTCCTTTGGACATGGCATCTTTTGAATAGCATCAACTTTAGCTTTATCGACTTCAATACATCTTTCAGAAATTTTATGCCCCAAGACAATGCCTTCATTAACCACAAAGCGGCACTTTTCCCAATTCAAGTCAAGATTAGTTTCTTCACATCTCTACAAAACTCGATCAAGGTTGCTCAAGCAATCATCAAAAGAAGTTCCGTAAACAGAAACTCATCCATGAAAACCTCAACAATCTTTTCCCAAAAATCAGAGAATATAGCCATCATGCATCTTTGAAAGGTAGCAGGTGCATTACATAAACCAAAAGGCATACGTCTATAAGCAAAGGTACTGAAGGGACAAGTAAAAGTGGTCTTTTCTTGATCCTCTTTTGACACGGGTATCTGAGAGAAACCAGAATAGCCATCTAGAAAGCAAAAATGAGTATGTTTGGATAGCCTTTCTAGAATTTGATCAATAAAAGTTAAAGGGTAATGATCTTTCTTAGTAGCTTTATTTAATTTGCGGAAATCAGTTACCTTCCTATAACCTGTAACAATTCTTTGTGGGATCAATTCATCTTTATAATTAGGAACAACAGTAATACCTCCCTTCTTAGGGACACAATGGACAGGACTTACCCACTAACTATCAACAACTGGATAAATTATACCTGCCTCTAGAAGCTTTAGTATTTCCTTCCTTACCACTTCTTTCATCCTAGGATTTAACCGTCGTTGATGATCAATAACCGGTTTAGCATCCTTTTCCAATTTTATTTTGTGTTGGCATAGAGTGGGACTAATGCCCTTAAGATCATCCAGAGTATATCCAATAGCAGCACGGTGCTTCTTCAGAGTTTTCAATAATTTCTCTTCTTCTTGCTCTGAAAGGTTAGCACTAATAATAACAGGATATATCTTTTTTCATCAAGATAAACATACTTAAGAGTATCAGGTAATGGTTTGAGTTCAAACACGGGATGACCCTTGGGTGGAGGAGGATCCCCTAGAATTTCAACAGGCAAGTTGTGTTTCAATAAGTGTCCCTGTTTAAAGAATATTTCATCTATTTCCCTTCTCTCATTCATATACATGTCATTTTCATGGTCTAGCAGATATTGTTCTAAAGGATCGTTAGGAGGTACAGCAATAGAAGCACGGCCAATAATTTCATCCTTACTAGTCAATTCTTTATCATGGGGTTGTGTCGTGGTTTTGTCATGGAAGATGTCCTAGCAAAAGGACTTAGTCATGAGGACATCGCCACGGGTTAGCTTAAAGGGGTTAAAGCGGACAAGGACGCAAGAGTTTATACTAGTTCGGCCCCTTCGATGAAGGTAAAAGCCTATGTCTAGTTTGGTGTAATATTGATAGGGTTTCGATGACCAGGGAGCGAATACGCTTTGCCTGTGTCTCGAATTGTTGTTCTCTCTCCTTGAACCGTCGTCGGGTCGTCCCTTTATATACACGAGGTGACGCCCGGTCCGGTGTGACGCCCGGGTAATCAAGCTACAGTAATTCTTTGTTAATGATGCCACGTCACCTCGATTACTGCGGGTAATCTCACGTTAGTTCAAAACCGGTTCAAATCTAAATTTGAATTAAAGTCAAACGATAAAAGTTTTCAATTATTAAAACCAAATTGTTCTTGTTGTGACAAATAATGCATAAGTAATAATGGTGGAGAAACCAACATCTGTAACAAGTGTTTGAATGTCCCAAAATAAATAAAACTATAGCAAAAGAATTAATTGAATGCTTTTTATAATTAATAAAATGTTAAACTATTTTAATTGGAGGGTTAAACTTTTTGTAGTAGAGGAATAATTAGGATACAAATTTAGGTACAACTTTTGTGTATTATAAAACTAAATAAAATAAAATAGTATAAGGAAAATAAAATAGAAAAAAAAAGAAAAAAAGAAAAGGGAAACAAAGAAAAC
>LR738710.1:43549903-43569542 GCA_902687465.1 Secale cereale | reverse complement strand
CCTGCAGTCGACGTCCTCGCCGCGCTCACCGCCGAACCCCGCGCGCGCGTGCCCATGCTCCCGTCGACCCGCTCCAGTCCCGGCTTGTCGACACCCCAGCGCCCTCTTCATCCCCGCGGCAGCGCCGTCCCACCCCTCCGGCCGCGACCGCGCCTGCCCCGCCGCCTCCTCTACCGCGCCACCGCGTGCCCCGCGCCGTCCCGTCCCTCCTCCCCGCTAGGCCTGCTCCGGGCGGCCACGGCCGCCGGCAGCGTCCACCTGGCCGCGCCTCCTGGCCAGTCCATGGCCGCGCGCCGCCTCCGGTCTCCTCGCCCCGCGCTGCTCTGCCCCTGGCCGCCGGCCCCCCCTCCGCGGCCACCTCCGGCGCCCGGCGCCGGCGCCCCAGCGCGTCCGCTCGCGCTCCCTCACCCGTGCCTCGTCGGGTGGGCGCCCAACCAATGCCCGTTCGGGCTGTGCCCGGTAACCCAGTGTCGGGGGAAACTGTCCGCCACGAACACCTATGGGACCGGAGCCCCTTGTCTGTGCGGTACGAGGGCGGAGGGAGCACGAAGAGCAGATCGAGGCAGACGCGCGGGCAGTTTTTACCCAGGTTCGGGCCGCACGGATGCGTAAAACCCTACTCCTGCTTGGTTGTGTATTGAGTTGAGCGCTCGGGAGCTTGAAGAAGCAGCTACACCGTGCGTGAGAGTAATCTAGGTTTCGAACCCCCTCCACGTTGTGCATGGGCCTCCTTTTATAGTGCAAGGGGTCACCGACAGGTGTCAACGTAGGAGAAAGGGGTAAAAATGTAAAAGAGGTGGTAGTTGTAACAGTGCGGGAACAGTGGAGCTACAGTACAGAACAGTGGTCTATACCTACTTTAACAGTGGGGGACAAGGGCATTTAATGCCCGTCGCCGTCGACCCCAAAAGCCCCCGCCGTTGCGTCTCCGTCTGCCACGGCGATGGATCCTCTGCCGTGGAGTGCCACCGTGTCCCCCAGGCTGCACAGCCATCCGCCACGCGTCCCTGGAGTGGCCCCAGGGCGACGCGTGGGCCGATGAGCTGGAGCGCGGGCACACAGCGCACCTCCCCCGGCAAGCACCTTGCCGGGGATCTCGACCTTGCCGGGCCCGGAAGCTTGCCGCTCCCCGAGCCCTTGCCGGGTCTTCTAAGATGAAATCTTCTATTCGTCCTGACAAGCTCCTCTTGCCAGGGCCTCGTGCTAGTTAAGCAATCTCGAGCCTGGGACGGCCTTCCCGGCAAGCTCCTCTTGCCGGGGTCTTGGTCTTCTGTCTTGTATACTTTGTTTTTGAATGGCTAGATAAGGGTCAGGAAGGTCTCCGACAAGCGCGTGGTGAACCCTGCCGCGGGGAGCTGCCGCTGCCCGTGCACAAGTTGGGGTACTAGGGTACCCCTACTTTAGTACACCGACAGGAGCCCCCGGGCCTGGGCCACACACGGTGCCGAGCGCTGTTGGGCCAGGCCCAAAACAGTGCACGGGCACCCGCGGCCCGCGGCGCGCCGAATCCACTTCCATATCCGCCGCACCCCACGGCAACGGCACGCGTCGATTGCGGCGCCGTGGGATGGGACGTGCCCACGATTTCTTTAATGGGAAGGGCGAAACGCCCCCCACTCTCCCATAAAAGCAGAGAGAGCGGCGCGGTTCCCCTCCCTGCGCACTCATTGCCATCGTCTTCTTCCTCAGATTCCTCTGCTCTTTGCCTCTACTCCTCCGCCATCACCGAGCTCTTCGTCCCCTTCCTTCCACCGCGTCCGCCATGGCCCCAAAGACCGACAAGGCGAAGTCGGAGAAGTCCAAGCGGGAGAAGTCAGATCAGGCGGCGAAGCTCGTCGCGTTCCGGAAGGAGCACATCGTCTTTGCGCCGAAGCTCGGCGTGCGGGAGCTTTGGAACAAATATTATTTGTTCTGGGCCAAGGAGACCCCAGCGCACCCCCGCACGCGCGTCTACCCGGCCGTCGCCAAGGATCACTACCCCGGCGGGTATTACTTTTTCGTAGCCTTCTTCCACTGCGGTCTGTGCCCTCCCTTCTCAAACTTTTTCTGCGATATCATGAATACTTATGGCCTCCACCTCCTCGATTTCACTCCCAACGCCATCCTCACCATGTCCGTTTTCGCACACATGTGCGAAAACTTCGTAGGAATCCAGCCCAACGTAGCTCTCTTTAGGCACTTTTTCATCCCCAGAGTAGAGGCCGACGCCCCCCTCTCCGGAGGAATCTCTTGGGTGTTTAGGCTGAATAAGAAATTATCCTACTTGCCGGGGGAGCTCCGCGGCAAGTGGGAAGAGTGGCGCGCGGAGTGGTGCTGGGTCGTCGAGGAGCGGCCGCAACACTTCACCGCGCCGCGCACATCGCCCATCGTGCGCGGCAGGGATTGGAGTAATTTTGATTCCGACGATTCCAAGCTGGATATCGCTCTCGTCAGAATCATGCGTCTTCGGATGGCGCCGCTGTCTGTCGCTGAAGTGGGCGCGGACTTTCTTCGTCGCCGGATCGCCCCCCTCCAAGACCGGAAAAGGCCGGCGTGGCAATACGGCGGCCCGGCAGACATCATGAGGCTGCGCCCCGGCCTCAATTTTAACTTCACAACACTCGAGCTGCGGGGTATGGTCAGGGAACTTTTCAAGTTCGACCCGGCACACCCCGAGTACTTCCGCGCTCCCCGGGGAGTGGTGCCGCTCTGCGCCAGCAGCGCCCGGGATCGCCTTGTCGCTATGATGCCCGCGTGCGACTCTCATGGATTGGAGCGCACGTGGATTGCGCCCAAGCCTATCGACGTCCTCGAGTTCTACGACAACCTTGCGGAGGTGTTGGAGAAGACGGACGATCTCAAGCTGCACACGCGGGCCACCACCGACCAAGAGATTGCTTACATGGCTTCTCGCGCTGAAGAAGTCGCCGCAGCTGCGGCGGCGGGAAACTTTGGATACACACCCGCGGAGGCGGAAGCCGCGGATGCCTCCAGCCAGGCGGATAAGGAGGAGATTCGCAAGCTGCTAGAGCTCCCTCCCGACGCGCTCGCCGGGGTCCCCTCGCTGAGGCACTCCGGGATCAATGGGATCGCGACGGAGGCCGCGGCAATGGAGGGCACAGCCGGAGGAAGCAGGGGTGCCGCGAGGAGTGGAGGCGCCGGACGAAGCGGGGCCACCAAGGGGAAGGGGCCCGCAGTGCAAGGCGCTGGGGCCAGCGAACTGGCCGAGGGAGAGGAGGGGGAGGAGGAAGACACCGGCGGATCCACCGAGCTCTACGCCGACGACCTCTCCTCGTCGGAAAGCTCCCCGCCCCCGGCGAGCCCGAGGCAGTCCCCATTGAAGCGTCTCCGCAAGGCGGCGACGGGGGAGCAGGCGCGAGCGCCCCGGCAACAGCCAACTCGCCGGGCAGCTCCCCGGCCGAGCCAAGACGTGCCAAGGGCGACCGGCGTGCCGGCCACGGCAGAGGCCCCGCGCGCGCGGACCACGACAGAGGCGTCCCGCAGGCCGGCACCGAGCCGGCAAGGATCTTCTCGGAGCGGAGCAGCTGCTCCGCCCACTTCTCGGGCGCCGGCCACCACAGGGGCTGGGCCTACGCAGCCCCCAGCCCCGGTGGCTCCGAAACGCGCGAGGGAATCTTCATCCTCCGCTCCTCGCGCCGACGCGCCCACCGTGGAGTTTGACTTCTCCGCGCTGAGCGAGGACGACGAGGAGGACCAAGAGTAAGGACCCGAGACCTTACTCCTTCTTGATTTTTATATCTCGATTGTTGCTGACGCTTGACTTTGCTTGTTGCTTGTGATTGCAGGACCTTGGAGCAGCGCGCGAAGAGGGTCAGGGTGCCCACAGTTGAGGTCGTAGAAGACCCATCCGTCGCGGAAGCAGGGATCGCACCGGAGCCGAGCTTGCCGGACCCGAGTGCCGCTCCGGGGAGTAGCCCCCAGCGCAGCCCCCAGCGTAAGTTAGAGGTTTACTGTCTTCGCTCGTCGGGGCGCGCTTAGGGCTTTGATCTCTCTTTCCTTTTTTTTTTTTTTTTTGAATGTCTTGGT
Source organism: Secale cereale (assembly GCA_902687465.1). NCBI lineage: Eukaryota > Viridiplantae > Streptophyta > Magnoliopsida > Poales > Poaceae > Secale > Secale cereale. Next base: position 43,565,516 of record LR738710.1, on the reverse strand, counting down.
TCTTCTATCTTCTCTTGTGCAGAGGTGGAGCCGCAGCGGGAAGAGCGCCCGGAGACCGTCACCGAGGAGCCGCAGGCCCCGCCGTCCCCGGCAAGGCAGAACTCTCCGGCAAGGGAGAGCGCTCCGCCAAGGGCGGGTACTCCGCCAAAGCAGAGTACCCCGCCAAGGGCGAGCAGCCCGGCGAGGACGGCCACTCCGCCAAGGCCGAGCTCCCCGGCAAGGGAGCCCGCCGCAGAGGACGTCCGCCAAGGTACGTTCTGTACTTGGTTTTCTTGACTTTGCTTCTTTTTGGATCTTTGCTTGATTTTGAACTTCTTTTTCTTCTTCTAGATCTTCCTCCTCCTCCTCCCGCGCCGATGGAGACCGAGGTCATCAATATCGAGGATGAGGAGGGCGCGCAAGGCGGCGGCGATGACGTTCCCGTCGTCGTGGAGATGGCCGAGGCCACCGAGGAGGCGACCGAGGCCACCGAGCCGGCCGCGCAGGAGGCCACTCCGGCCGCTGACGCCGCGACCGGGGAGGGGGACGGCGACCGCACCGCCGACCCGGAGGTGGCGGGAGCACCGGATGCTACGCCGGCCGCCGGCCCCTCCACCGGCGAGAAGCAGGCGTACTATCTTCGTGCCCCCAATGGCGTCTTTATCCAAGTGCCTTGGGGGTCTTCATCAAGAGCTCCCGCGGAGGGCGAGGCGTTTGACGGAGAAGTCCTCGCCTCCGCGGGTCTGACAGTCGTCGAGGCGCCCGGCGAAGGAGATGGGCCCGAGGAGGAAAAGCTTCTCCACCAACTCCTGGCCCTTTACCGGGCCAGGCAGGCGAAGCTTGCCTCCCGGGAAGCCCTTGCTGCCCAGGCCGCCGCCGAAAAGGAGAAGCGTGCGGCGGAGCTCAGCGCTGCCCACAAGGCGGGCCTCCGCGAGGTGGCGGAGGAGCGCGAGCGTCTCGCCGGTGAATATCAAGAGTGGCTTTTGGAGAAAGCCGAGGCTGAAGAACAGCAACGGCTCGCCGGGGTGGAGATGTCCCGGCGAGAAGGAGAGCTCGCGCAGCGGAAGGTGGATCTCGACTCCCATGAGGAGGACCTTGCCGCTCGCGAGGCTGCCCTTGGCGGGGAGCTGAAGGAGGCGAAAGCCGCTGCTGCTGCCGCGGAAGACGCCAAGAAGGAGCTTGCCGCCAAGGTTGAACGACTAGAAGCGGCGATGAAGGTGAGCACCGAGAAGGTTGCCGCGCTCATTACTGAGCGCGAGAAGGACGCCCACACCAACGCGGAGCTCCAAGTGAATCTGTCCAAGAGGGGCGATGAGCTTAAGGCCGCCAAGGACTCCATCGAGGACTTGGAGCTGAAAGTCTCAACTCTGAGGGATTCAATTGACGCCGCCAAGCTTCGAGAAGACAAGCTGAAGGAGGAGCTCCACAAGGAGCGGACCTTGGTGGACAGCGCCAACAAGGCATCCGAGCTCTTCCGCAAGAACATTGAGCTGTGGACCGAAGAGCTGGTTTCTTCTGCATCCAACATTGACCAGGAGTTGCTTGCCTTGAGGGTCGAACATCTTATCTACTCGCCGGATCCAGACCTCCCGCACAGCGCCAAGCTCAGCCTCTTCTTCAGAGGCGTCGCTCCGGCCCTTGCAGGTCTCCGGAACCGCATCCCCGCGCAGCTGGCCGAGGAGTCGCGCCGTCTCTGCGCAGGAACTCTGGAGCGGGTCTTGACGAAGATCGTGTACCGCAACCCGGGGATCAACCTCAAGAACGTTCTTTGCAGCTTGCCGGCAGATGCAGACACGGAGGCCCTGAAGGAGCAGGTCAGCCATATCATCGCCAAGGTGGCAAAGCTTGGCAGGAAGGAGGGCGACCGCGTAGACTAGGGCCCCATTTATCTTTATCTTTTCGTTGCTGCACATTATGTTACGAACTCATTAGTCCATTGCGACAAGTTGTCCTTGTAAGATATTTGCTTTACTTCAATCAATCAGTGCAATGTTATCTTCCTTGTTCCAATCTTTGACTTTGTATATTCCTCACCCTACGCTCCCGGGGAGCTTGCCGGAAAGGGGCCCTTGCCGCGAGCGCTGAGCGCTGAGCAGCCTGCTGGCCAAGGTCCTCGCCGGCAAGCAACCTCGCCGCAGCAAGTCGCAACGCACTTAGCTTGCTGAGTGTACTCGGAAACGAAGCAAGGGCGCGACACTTGTCGCAGCTCACTTAAATCGTTGAGTGGACTCGAAGACAAGATAAGGGTGCGGCAAGCCACGGGTAGGTTCCTCCGCGCACAGGTTTTCCATATAAAGTGTGATTGTTCAAGGAAGACAACCAAAAATTAAAATTTGAACTGGTCAAATTCTAACAACTTATCTTTCACATGCTGCTTGCTCATGTTGTTTGCTTTCCGGTAAGGCTCTTCTTTCTTGAACGGCACTTAGTCCGGTAAGGCTCTTCTTTCTTGAACGGCACTTAGTTCCTCCTCCATCTCCTTCCCCCCCGGCAAACTTGTGCGCGAGGAACGTTCCTTCTGCTTAAGAGAAAAAGGAAAAGGAGAGGGAAACAAGCATATTGCCTTTCGGCGTAATAGTGCTTACCGAATGTCTAAGTGTTGCATCAAATGCCAAATAAAACATGCGAATAGCAAAGAGAAGCATGCGAAAGGCAATCGATGCGAAAACACGAAATCTTTACTGATGCACGGGGTCTGCGCCCGGCTTTGTACAAAGGGTTACATGCAACAGCGGCAAGGCTTGTACAAAAAGGTGGTTGCCGGAACGGATCACGGCAACCGCGCCTTAGGGGTGAAACTTGCGAAGATGCTCTATGTTCCAGGAGTTGCTCACCGGTAAGCCTTCTTCGGTCTCGAGGCGGACAGCGCCGGGCCTCGTAACTTGTCTCACCCGATAAGGGCCTTCCCACTTCGGCGTCAACTTGTTGGAATTCTTGGCGGACTGAACACGCCGAAGAACAAGGTCGCCTTCCTCGAGACTCCTGGCCTTGACTCTGCGGCTATGGTAGCGGCGCAAAGCTTGCTGGTATCGAGCAGCTCGTACAGCAGCCTGGAGACGTCCCTCCTCAAGGAGCAATGCGTCATCTTGCCGCAGTTGCTCTTGCTCGAGCTCATCATAAGCGAGCGCTCGAGGAGATCCGTATACGAGTTCCGTGGGGAGAACTGCTTCTGCTCCATAGACTAGAGCAAAAGGTGTCTGCCCGGTGGCTCGACTCGGTGTCGTTCTGATTGACCAAAGAGCCGCCGGGAGCTCCTCTATCCAATTCCTTCCGCACTTGCGCAGCCTGTCAAAGGTCCTTGTCTTGAGTCCGCGCAGCACTTCAGCATTTGCCCTCTCCGCTTGACCGTTGCTCCTCGGGTGAGCAACAGAAGCGAAACAGACCTTGGCGCCAAGGTCTTGGACGTACTGCATGAAGGTGCGACTAGTGAATTGTGTACCGTTGTCGGTGATGATCCTGTTAGGGATCCCGAAACGGCAAACAATCGACCTGAAGAACCTGACTGCTGACTGTGCTGTCACCTTTCTCACTGGCTCCACTTCTGGCCACTTTGTGAACTTGTCGATTGCAACGTACAAGTACTCAAAGCCCCCGACAGCGCGAGGGAAAGGGCCGAGGATATCGAGCCCCCAGACCGAGAAGGGCCATGACAAAGGGATTGTTTGGAGAGCTTGAGCTGGCTGATGTATTTGCTTTGCATGGAACTGGCACGCTTCACACTTGGTTACTAGTGCGGTTGCATCTTGGGGGGCTTCTTGCCAAAAGAATCCTTGCCGGAAAGCTTTCCCGGCAAGTGCCCTTGCGCCAATGTGGTGGCCACATATGCCTCCGTGTATTTCTGCCAACAGCTTCTGTCCATCTTCCCTGGAGATGCACTTCAACCTGACACCATTGAGTCTTCTTCTGTACAGCTCGTTATCCACAAATTGATACATACTTGACTGCCTGGTTATCTTCTCTATCTCTTGAGGGTCGTCGGGAAGTTCTCCAGTTTGCAGAAAACGGACGATCTGCTGTGCCCATGCCGGAGCCCGGGGCTCGACGGCAAGGACTAAAGGCTCGAGGGCCGCTGCGGGAACCCCAGCTTCTACGGCAAAGACCTCTGGTCCTGTCGGAGCTGACGGTCCCCCGGCAAGTTCGCCGGGGCGAGGCTTGTCGGGAACACTTGCTTCAACTGCACAAGCCCGAGGGCTTGCAGGAGCAAACTGTTCCTCAGCGTTGTCGTTGGTCTTGGGAACTTTGGCGGCGGGTTCAGGAAGATCCGCCGGCAAGTAGTCGCCGGAGACCAACTTTCTCTTCTTGGACTGCCCAATTGATGGTGTAACTGATGGTTGAGTCAGCTTGAGCAAAAAGGTCCCTGGTTCCACAGGTAGCTTCATCGCAGCACACTTTGAAAGGCCATCTGCAATTTCATTTTGAGCTCTCGGGATGTGCTCCATTTGCAGACCTTCAAAGTGTTCTTCAAGCTTCCTCACTTCATCTACATATGCTTCCATCAAAGGGCTCTGGTAGCTCTTGTTGACTTGTCGGACCACCAACTGAGAATCGCCCCGCACAATCAGCTTCCTGATCCCAAGTTCGGCCGCAATCCTGAGGCCGGCAAGCAAGCCTTCATATTCTGCGGTGTTGTTTGTCGCCTGCTCCCTGGGAAAGTGCATCTGGATAACATATTTGAGGTGCTCTCCGGTGGGCGCGATGAGTACCACGCCGGCACCGGCGCCTTGCAGCGAGAAGGCACCGTCAAAATACATTACCCATTCACTTGTCGCTTCTTGCACGGGTACACTCGTTTCTTGAACTTCTTCTTCTGGCGTTGGGGTCCACTCAGCGATGAACTCTGCCAAAGCTCGGCTCTGAATGGTTGAAGTACTTTCAAATTTGAGTCCGAAGCTTGACAGTTCCAGTGCCCACTCGACGATCCTGCCTGTTGCCTCTGGATTGTGCAATATCCTCTTCAACGGAAAGCGAGTGACCACCGTTATCTCATGGGCTTGGAAGTAGTGGCGCAGCTTCCTCGAGGCCATGAGGAGGCCGAAAAGCAATTTTTGCACACCAGAGTACCTTGACCTAGCTCCCTGGAGAAGGGAACTTACAAAATACACTGGGCGCTGCACCATCTTCTTCCGCACCTCTTCCTGTTCCTGCGCAGATTCATCCTTGTCGGGGCCAGAGCTTGTCGGGGCAGCCCCCTGCTTGTCGCTGGATTCGCTTGCCGGTGGTGTGACCTCCTCGTCGGACTCTCTCTCCGCTACTAACGCAGCACTAACCACCGGCAAACAATCGACCTGAAGAACCTGACTGCTGACTGTGCCGTCACCTTTCTCACTGGCTCCACTTCCGGCCACTTTGTGAACTTGTCGATTGCAACGTACAAGTACTCAAAGCCCCCGATAGCGCGAGGGAAAGGGCCGAGGATATCGAGCCCCCAGACCGAGAAGGGCCATGACAAAGGGATTGTTTGGAGAGCTTGAGCTGGCTGATGTATTTGCTTTGCATGAAACTGGCACGCTTCACACTTGGTTACTAGTGCAGCTGCATCTTGGAGGGCTTCTTGCCAAAAGAACCCTTGCCGGAAAGCTTTCCCGGCAAGCGCTCTTGCGCCAATGTGGTGGCCGCATATGCCTCCGTGTATTTCTGCCAACAGCTTCTGTCCATCTTCCCTGGAGATGCACTTCAACCTGACACCATTAAGTCTTCTTCTGTACAGCTCGTTATCCACAAACTGATACATACTTGACTGCCTGGTTATCTTCTCTATCTCTTGAGGGTCGTCGGGAAGTTCTTCATGCTGGGCCACTGGGCTTTCAAAGTGTGCTGCGATGAAGCTACCTGTGGAACCAGGGACCTTCCTGCTCAAGCTAACTCAGCCATCCGTTACACCATCAATCGGACAGTCTAAGAAGAGAAAGTTGGTCTCCGGCGACTACTTGCCGGCGGATCTTCCAGAAACCGCCGCCAAGGTCCCCAAGATCAACGACAAGAACGCTGAGGAACAGTTTGCTCCTGCAAGCCCTCGGGCTTGTGCAGTTGAAGCAAGTGTTCCCGACAAGCCTCGCCCCGGCGAGCTTGCCGGGGGACCGTCAGCTCCGACAGGACCAGAGGTCTTTGCCGTAGAAGCTGGGGTTCCCGCAGCGGCCCTCGAGCCTTTAGTCCTTGCCGTCGAGCCCCGGGCTCCGGCATGGGCACAGCAGATCGTCCGTTTTTTGCAAACTGGAGAACTTCCCGACGACCCTCAAGAGATAGAGAAGATAACCAGGCAGTCAAGTATGTATCAGTTTGTGGATAACGAGCTGTACAGAAGAAGACTTAATGGTGTCAGGTTGAAGTGCATCTCCAGGGAAGATGGACAGAAGCTGTTGGCAGAAATACACGGAGGCATATGCGGCCACCACATTGGCGCAAGAGCGCTTGCCGGGAAAGCTTTCCGGCAAGGGTTCTTTTGGCAAGAAGCCCTCCAAGATGCAGCTGCACTAGTAACCAAGTGTCAAGCGTGCCAGTTTCATGCAAAGCAAATACATCAGCCAGCTCAAGCTCTCCAAACAATCCCTTTGTCATGGCCCTTCTCGGTCTGGGGGCTCGATATCCTCGGCCCTTTCCCTCGCGCTATCGGGGGCTTTGAGTACTTGTACGTTGCAATCGACAAGTTCACAAAGTGGCCGGAAGTGGAGCCAGTGAGAAAGGTGACGGCACAGTCAGCAGTCAGGTTCTTCAGGTCGATTGTTTGCCGTTTCGGGATCCCTAACAGGATCATCACCGACAACGGTACACAATTCACTAGTCGCACCTTCATGCAGTACGTCCAAGACCTTGGCGCCAAGGTCTGTTTCGCTTCTGTTGCTCACCCGAGGAGCAACGGTCAAGCGGAGAGGGCAAATGCTGAAGTGCTGCGCGGACTCAAGACAAGGACCTTTGACAGGCTGCGCAAGTGCGGAAGGAATTGGATAGAGGAGCTCCCGGCGGCTCTTTGGTCAATCAGAACGACACCAAGTCGAGCCACCGGACAGACACCTTTTGCTCTAGTCTATGGAGCAGAAGCAGTTCTCCCCACGGAACTCGTATACGGATCTCCTCGAGTGCTCGCTTATGATGAGCTCGAGCAAGAGCAACTGCGGCAAGATGACGCATTGCTCCTTGAGGAGGGACGTCTCCAGGCTGCTGTATGAGCTGCTCGATACCAGCAAGCTTTGCGCCGCTACCATAGCCGCAAAGTCAAGGCCAGGAGTCTCGAGGAAGGCGACCTTGTTCTTCGGCGTGTTCAGTCCGCCAAGAATTCCAACAAGTTGACGCCGAAGTGGGAAGGCCCTTATCGGGTGAGACAAGTTACGAGGCCCGGCGCTGTCCGCCTCGAGACCGAAGAAGGCTTACCGGTGAGCAACTCCTGGAACATAGAGCATCTTCGCAAGTTTCACCCCTAAGGCGCGGTTGCCGTGATCCGTTCCGGCAACCACCTTTTGTACAAGCCTTGCCGCTGTTGCATGTAACCCTTTGTACAAAGCCGGGCGCAGACCCCGTGCATCAGTAAAGATTTCGTGTTTTCGCATCGATTGCCTTTCGCATGCTTCTCTTTGCTATTCGCATGTTTTATTTGGCATTTGATGCAACACTTAGACATTCGGTAAGCACTATTACGCCGAAAGGCAATATGCTTGTTTCCCTCTCCTTTTCCTTTTTCTCTTAAGCAGAAGGAACGTTCCTCGCGCACAAGTTTGCCGGAGGGGAAGGAGGTAGAGGAGGAACTAAGTGCCGTTCAAGAAAGAAGAGCCTCACCGGAAAGCAAACAACATGAGCAAGCAGCATGTGAAAGATAAGTTGTTAGAATTTGACCAGTTCAAATTTTAATTTTTGGTTGTCTTCCTTGAACAATCACACTTTATATGGAAAACCTGTGCGCGGAGGAACCTACCCGTGGCTTGCCGCACCCTTATCTTGTCTTCGAGTCCACTCAACGATTTAAGTGAGCTGCGACAAGTGTCGCGCCCTTGCTTCGTTTCCGAGTACACTCAGCAAGCTAAGTGCGTTGCGACTTGCTGCGGCGAGGTTGCTTGCCGGCGAGGACCTTGGCCAGCAGGCTGCTCAGCGCTCAGCGCTCGCGGCAAGGGCCCCTTTCCGGCAAGCTCCCCGGGAGCGTAGGGTGAGGAACATACAAAGTCAAAGATTGGTACAAGGAAGATAACATTGCACTGATTGATTGAAGTAAAGCAAATATCTTACAAGGACAACTTGTCGCAATGGACTAATGAGTTCGTAACATAATGTGCAGCAACGAAAAGATAAAGATAAATGGGGCCCTAGTCTACGCGGTCGCCCTCCTTCCTGCCAAGCTTTGCCACCTTGGCGATGATATGGCTGACCTGCTCCTTCAGGGCCTCCGTGTCTGCATCTGCCGGCAAGCTGCAAAGAACGTTCTTGAGGTTGATCCCCGGATTGCGGTACACGATCTTCCTCAAGACCCGCTCCAGAGTTCCTGCGCAGAGACGGCGCGACTCCTCGGCCAGCTGCGCGGGGATGCGGTTCCGGAGACCTGCAAGGGCCGGAGCGACGCCTCTGAAGAAGAGGCTGAGCTTGGCGCTGTGCGGGAGGTCTGGATCCGGCGAGTAGATAAGATGTTCGACCTTCAAGGCAAGCAACTCCTGGTCAATGTTGGATGCAGAAGAAACCAGCTCTTCGGTCCACAGCTCAATGTTCTTGCGGAAGAGCTCGGATGCCTTGTTGGCGCTGTCCACCAAGGTCCGCTCCTTGCGGAGCTCCTCCTTCAGCTTGTCTTCTCGAAGCTTGGCGGCGTCAATTGAATCCCTCAGAGTTGAGACTTTCAGCTCCAAGTCCTCGATGGAGTCCTTGGCGGCCTTAAGCTCATCGCCCCTCTTGGACAGATTCACTTGGAGCTCCGCGTTGGTGTGGGCGTCCTTCTCGCGCTCAGTAATGAGCGCGGCAACCTTCTCGGTACTCACCTTCATCGCCGCTTCTAGTCGTTCAACCTTGGCGGCAAGCTCCTTCTTGGCGTCTTCCGCGGCAGCAGCAGCAGCTTTCGCCTCCTTCAGCTCCCCGCCAAGGGCAGCCTCGCGAGCGGCAAGGTCCTCCTCATGGGAGTCGAGATCCACCTTCCGCTGCGCGATCTCTCCTTCTCGCCGGGACATATCCACCCCGGCGAGCCGTTGCTGTTCTTCAGCCTCGGCTTTCTCCAAAAGCCACTCTTGATATTCACCGGCGAGACGCTCGCGCTCCTCCGCCACCTCGCGGAGGCCCGCCTTGTGGGCAGCGCTGAGCTCCGCCGCACGCTTCTCCATTTCGGCGGCGGCCTGGGCAGCAAGGGCTTCCCGGGAGGCAAGCTTCGCCTGCCTGGCCCGGTAAAGGGCCAGGAGTTGGTGGAGAAGCTTTTCCTCCTCGGGCCCATCTCCTTCGCCGGGCGCCTCGACGACTGTCAGACCCGCGGAGGCGAGGACTTCTCCGTCAAACGCCTCGCCCTCCGCGGGAGCTCTTGATGAAGACCCCCAAGGCACTTGGATAAAGACGCCATTGGGGGCACGAAGATAGTACGCCTGCTTCTCGCCGGTGGAGGGGCCGGCGGCCGGCGTAGCATCCGGTGCTCCCGCCACCTCCGGGTCGGCGGTGCGGTCGCCGTCCCCCTCCCCGGTCGCGGCGTCAGCGGCCGGAGTGGCCTCCTGCGCGGCCGGCTCGGTGGCCTCGGTCGCCTCCTCGGTGGCCTCGGCCATCTCCACGACGACGGGAACGTCATCGCCGCCGCCTTGCGCGCCCTCCTCATCCTCGATATTGATGACCTCGGTCTCCATCGGCGCGGGAGGAGGAGGAGGAAGATCTAGAAGAAGAAAAAGAAGTTCAAAATCAAGCAAAGATCCAAAAAGAAGCAAAGTCAAGAAAACCAAGTACAGAACGTACCTTGGCGGACGTCCTCTGCGGCGGGCTCCCTTGCCGGGGAGCTCGGCCTTGGCGGAGTGGCCGTCCTCGCCGGGCTGCTCGCCCTTGGCGGGGTACTCTGCTTTGGCGGAGTACCCGCCCTTGGCGGAGCGCTCTCCCTTGCCGGAGAGTTCTGCCTTGCCGGGGACGGCGGGGCCTGCGGCTCCTCGGTGACGGTCTCCGGGCGCTCTTCCCGCTGCGGCTCCACCTCTGCACAAGAGAAGATAGAAGAACCAAGACATTCAAAAAAAAAAAAAAGGAAAGAGAGATCAAAGCCCTAAGCGCGCCCCGACGAGCGAAAACAGTAAACCTCTAACTTACGCTGGGGGCTGCGCTGGGGGCTACTCCCCGGAGCGGCACTCGGGTCCGGCAAGCTCGGCTCCGGTGCGATCCCTGCTTCCGCGACGGATGGGTCTTCTACGACCTCAACTGTGGGCACCCTGACCCTCTTCGCGCGCTGCTCCAAGGTCCTGCAATCACAAGCAACAAGCAAAGTCAAGCGTCAGCAACAATCGAGATATAAAAATCAAGAAGGAGTAAGGTCTCGGGTCCTTACTCTTGGTCCTCCTCGTCGTCCTCGCTCAACGCGGAGAAGTCAAACTCCACGGTGGGCGCGTCGGCGCGAGGAGCGGAGGTTGAAGATTCCCTCGCGCGTTTCGGAGCCACCGGGGCTGGGGGCTGCGTAGGCCCAGCCCCTGTGGTGGCCGGCGCCCGAGAAGTGGGCGGAGCAGCTGCTCCGCTCCGAGAAGATCCTTGCCGGCTCGGTGCCGGCCTGCGGGACGCCTCTGTCGTGGTCCGCGCGCGCGGGGCCTCTGCCGTGGCCGGCACGCCGGTCGCCCTTGGCACGTCTTGGCTCGGCCGGGGAGCTGCCCGGCGAGCTGGCTGTTGCCGGGGCGCTCGCGCCTGCTCCCCCGTCGCCGCCTTGCGGAGACGCTTCAGTGGGGACTGCCTCGGGCTCGCCGGGGGCGGGGAGCTTTCCGACGAGGAGAGGTCGTCGGCGTAGAGCTCGGTGGATCCGCCGGTGTCTTCCTCCTCCCCCTCCTCTCCCTCGGCCAGTTCGCTGGCCCCAGCGCCTTGCACTGCGGGCCCCTTCCCCTTGGTGGCCCCGCTTCGTCCGGCGCCTTCACTCCTCGCGGCACCCCTGCTTCCTCCGGCTGTGCCCTCCATTGCCGCGGCCTCCGTCGCGATCCCATTGATCCCGGAGTGCCTCAGCGAGGGGACCCCGGCGAGCGCGTCGGGAGGGAGCTCTAGCAGCTTGCGAATCTCCTCCTTATCCGCCTGGCTGGAGGCATCCGCGGCTTCCGCCTCCGCGGGTGTGTATCCAAAGTTTCCCGCCGCCGCGGCTGCGGCGACTTCTTCAGCGCGAGAAGCCATGTAAGCAATCTCTTGGTCGGTGGTGGCCCGCGTGTGCAGCTTGAGATCGTCCGTCTTCTCCAACACCTCCGCAAGGTTGTCGTAGAACTCGAGGACGTCGATAGGCTTGGGCGCAATCCACGTGCGCTCCAATCCATGAGAGTCGCACGCGGGCATCATAGCGACAAGGCGATCCCGGGCGCTGCTGGCACAGAGCGGCACCACTCCCCGGGGAGCGCGGAAGTACTCGGGGTGTGCCGGGTCGAACTTGAAAAGTTCCCCGACCATACCCCGCAGCTCGAGTGTTGTGAAGTTAAAATTGAGGCCGGGGCGCAGCCTCATGATGTCTGCCGGGCCGCCGTATTGCCACGCCGGCCTTTTCCGGTCTTGGAGGGGGGCGATCCGGCGACGAAGAAAGTCCGCGCCCACTTCAGCGACAGACAGCGGCGCCATCCGAAGACGGAGGATTCTGACGAGAGCGATATCCAGCTTGGAATCATCGGAATCGAAATTACTCCAATCCCTGCCGCGCACGATGGGCGATGTGCGCGGCGCGGTGAAGTGTTGCGGCCGCTCCTCGACGACCCAGCACCACTCCGCGCGCCACTCTTCCCACTTGCCGCGGAGCTCCCCCGGCAAGTAGGCTAATTTCTTATTCAGCCTAAACACCCAAGAGATCCCTCCGGAGAGGGGGGCGTCGGCCTCTACTCTGGGGATGAAAAAGTGCCTAAAGAGAGCTACGTTGGGCTGGATTCCTACGAAGTTTTCGCACATGTGTGCGAAAACGGACATGGTGAGGATGGCGTTGGGAGTGAAGTCGAGGAGGTGGAGGCCATAAGTATTCATGATATCGCAGAAAAAGTTTGAGAAGGGAGGGCACAGACCGCAGTGGAAGAAGGCTGCGAAAAAGTAATACCCGCCGGGGTAGTGGTCCTTGGCGACGGCCGGGTAGACGCGCGTGCGGGGGTGCGCTGGGGTCTCCTTGGCCCAGAACAAATAATATTTGTTCCAAAGTTCCCGCACGCCGAGCTTCGGCGCGAAGACAATGTGCTCCTTCCGGTACGCGGCGAGCTTCGCCGCCTGATCTGACTTCTCCCGCTTGGACTTCTCCGACTTCGCCTTGTCGGTCTTTGGGGCCATGGCGGATGCGGTGGAAGGAAGGGGACGAAGAGCTTGGTGGTGGCGGAGGAGCAGAGGCGAAGCGCAGAGGAATCTGAGGAAGAAGACGATGGCAATGAGTGCGCAGGGAGGGGAACCGCGCCGCTCTCTCTGCTTTTATGGGAGAGTGGGGGGCGTTTCGCCCTTCCCATTAAAGAAATCGTGGGCACGTCCCATCCCACGGCGCCGCAATCGACGCGTGCCGTTGCCGTGGGGTGCGGCGGATATGGAAGTGGATTCGGCGCGCCGCGGGCCGCGGGTGCCCGTGCACTGTTTTGGGCCTGGCCCAACAGCGCTCGGCACCGTGTGTGGCCCAGGCCCGGGGGCTCCTGTCGGTGTACTAAGGTAGGGGTACCCTAGTACCCCAACTTGTGCACGGGCAGCGGCAGCTCCCCGCGGCAGGGTTCGCCACGCGCGTGCCGGAGACCTTCCTGCCCCTTATCTAGCCATTCAAAAACAAAGTATACAAGACAGAAGACCAAGACCCCGGCAAGAGGAGCTTGCCGGGAAGGCCGTCCCAGGCTCGAGATTGCTTAACTAGCACGAGGCCCTGGCAAGAGGAGCTTGTCAGGACGAATAGAAGATTTTATCTTAGAAGACCCGGCAAGGGCTCGGGGAGCGGCAAGCTTCCGGGCCCGGCAAGGTCGAGATCCCCGGCAAGGTGCTTGCCGGGGGAGGTACGCTGTGTGCCCGCGCTCCAGCTCATCGGCCCACGCGTCGCCCTGGGGCCACTCCAGGGACGCGTGGCGGATGGCTGTGCAGCCTGGGGGACACGGTGGCACTCCACGGCAGAGGATCCATCGCCGTGGCAGACGGAGACGCAACGGCGGGAGCTTTTGGGGTCGACGGCGACGGGCATTAAATGCCCTTGTCCCCCACTGTTAAAGTAGGTATAGACCACTGTTCTGTACTGTAGCTCCACTGTTCCCGCACTGTTACAACTACCACCTCTTTTACATTTTTACCCCTTTCTCCTACGTTGACACCTGTCGGTGACCCCTTGCACTATAAAAGGAGGCCCATGCACAACGTGGAGGGGGTTCGAAACCTAGATTACTCTCACGCACGGTGTAGCTGCTTCTTCAAGCTCCCGAGCGCTCAACTCAATACACAACCAAGCAGGAGTAGGGTTTTACGCATCCGTGCGGCCCGAACCTGGGTAAAAACTGCCCGCGCGTCTGCCTCGATCTGCTCTTCGTGTTCCCTCCGCCCTCGTACCGCACAGACAAGGGGCTCCGGTCCCATAGGTGTTCGTGGCGGACAGTTTCCCCCGACATCTTTGGCGCGCCAGGTAGGGGGCGTCGAGGTTGTGCGAACCTGATCCGGCGTTCGCGCGGGCGCAATCTTCATTAACCTCTCCAAGTTTCGTCAACAACTTCATCAGCGACAACTCCATGGCCCCGAAGAAGAAGCCTTCGGAGGTCGGGGGCCCGTCTGCGTCTCATCCGCCGCCACCAGAGCCAACGGTGGGCGGGGGAGACGCCGTCGGAAGGGTGGTTGCCGGCGAGGACACTCACGGTGCCACCAGATCCAAGAACAGGACGGACGACCGGACCTCGGTCTCCGTGGACGCGCCACGTCCATCGCAACATACGACGACCCCGCAGCGCCATGCCACGGGAGGTGGTATCCGCTTGCTGGGACAAGGCCATACTGGAGGTTCGCGGGACGCCCCGGACCCCCGTCCGGGCACAAGCAAAGCGAAGGCGCCGGCACGGGACCCCGCTCCTTCTAACGTCGTTAGAAGTCCGAGCGTATCCCGCTCCTCGCACCGCTCGCCCGCGTTCCCCACTACTCCGGCAGAAGCGCTCGCAAGGGCGCAGCTGCTCCTCGATTTTCCTCCAGTGGCCGACAAGGCCGAGGAATGGAGGGCCACTATCCAGAGCCTGATAGACTTCGCCAACAACGACTCCCCGCAGCAGCCGTCGGCCTCGCGGCCGCGGCAGGCCGAGAAGACGAAGGCTATCGGCGACAAGACTGCCGGGGGTGCGACAAGCGTGCACTCCCCGCCGCAGAAGCAGAAGACGCCGCCCCGCCGGAACAACCCCGACGACGGCTCCACAGCCTCGTCGGACCCGCGGGCCCGTCGGGACCAGCGCCAGGTCCTCGACGACCGGCGAGATGAAGACGCTCGGACCACGATCGAGCGCCGCCGAGAAGCTCGGCGACAATCCGACAAGAGAGCTGGGAACACTGTCGACGCACCCGCGCCCGGTGAACCAGGCGACTTGCCGTACGCGGCAGGCTGCCCTGCGTTCACCCGCGAGCTGCGGCGCGTCCAGTGGCCCAGCATGAAGAACTTTAAGCCCGACGTACCGGAGAAGTACGACGGCAAGACACACCCCTCGGAGTTTCTCAGCGTCTACACTATAGCAGTGCAAGCTGCCGGGGGGCGCGACGAGAAGATCCTAGCCAACTACTTCCCGCTTGTGCTGAAGCCGAACGTCCGTTCGTGGCTCATGCACTTGCCGGAAGGCTCTATCTCTTCTTGGGCCGACCTCTGCCATCAGTTTGTTGGCGCCTTCACCGGCGGCCACAAACCCCATGGCCAGGAGAGCGATCTCCACATTTTGGCCCAGAAGGAAGGCGAACCCCTGCGCAAGTATATCCAACGCTTCAGCCGGGTACAGCACAACATCCCAGACGTTCACCCTGCTGCGGTTATCAGCGCGTTCCATCAGAACGTGCGTAACCGCCGCATGCTTGAGGAGATGGCGATGACCAAGATCAGGGACGTCAGCGAGCTCTACGCTCTTGCCGACAAGTGCGCCCGTGCAGAAGAGGGGAGGAAACTCCCCGGGGAGGATGCTGGCGCAGGGGGAAGCGACAGCGACGACGCCGCCCCGGCAAAGAAGAGCCGGCGGCGGAACAATAGGAAGAAGGGCAAGAAGGAAGTGCTTGCCGTCGAGAAGTCCGGCAAGGAGGCCCCCGCCAAGCAAGCGCAGGCTGGCGGCTCCGGCAAGGAGCCTGCCCCTGCGGCGGCGGCCGACAAGCCGGGTAGCTCCGACAAGCAATACTGTAAGATTCACCGCACCAAGGGTCACGACCTCTCCAACTGCAAGCGCGTCGAGTACCTCGTCGAGCAGCAAAAAGCTGAGTACGAGAGGCGCGACAAGGAGAAGGCCCAAGGTGGCGGGGAAGAGCCCAGCAAGAAGCGGCCATTCAATGGCCGGGGAGGACGCCGCGGCAAGGCCAAGCAGCGGCAAGGAGA
>LR738710.1:43512026-43549764 GCA_902687465.1 Secale cereale | reverse complement strand
TGTCGGTGTACTAAGGTAGGGGTACCCTAGTACCCCAACTTGTGCACGGGCAGCAGCAGCTCCCCGCGGCAGGGCTCACCACGCGCTTGCCGGAGACCTTCCTGCCCCTTATCTAGCCATTCAAAAACAAAGTATACAAGACAGAAGACCAAGACCCCGGCAAGAGGAGCTTGCCGGGAAGGCCGTCCCAGGCTCGAGATTACTTAGCTAGCACAAGGCCCTGGCAAGAGGAGCTTGTCAGGACGAATAAAAGATTTTATCTTAGAAGATCCGGCGAGGGCTCGGGGAGCGGCAAGCTTTCCGGGCCCGGCAAGGTCGAGGCCCCCGGCAAGGTGCTTGCCGGGGGAGGTGCGCTGTGTGCCCGCGCTCCAGCTCATCGGCCCACGCGTCGCCCTGGGGCCACTCCAGGGACGCGTGGCGGATAGCTGTGCAGCCTGGGGGACACGGTGGCACTCCACGGCAGTGGATCCATCGCCGTGGCAGACGGAGACGCAACGGCGGGAGCTTTTGGGGTCGACGGCGACGGGCATTAAATGCCCTTGTCCCCCGCTGTTAGAGTAGGTATAGACCACTGTTCTGTACTGTAGCTCCACTGTTCCCGCACTGTTACAACTACCACCTCTTTTACATTTTTACCCCTTTCTCCTACGTTGACACCTGTCGGTGACCCCTTGCACTATAAAAGGAGGCCCATGCACAACGTGGAGGGGGTTCGAAACCTAGATCATTCTCACGCTCGTGTAGCTGCTTCTTCAAGCTCCGAGCGCCCAAACTCAATACACAGCCAAGCAGGAGTAGGGTTTTACGCATCCGTGCGGCCCGAACCTGGGTAAAACTGCCCGCGCGTCTGCCTCGATCTGCTCTTCGTGCTCCCTCCGCCCTCGTACCGCACAGACAAGGGGCTCCGGTCCCATAGGTGTTCGTGGCGGACAGTTTCCCCCGACATCTTTGGCGCGCCAGGTAGGGGGCGTCGAGGTTGTGCGAACCTGATCCGGCGTTCGCGCGGGCGCATTCTTCATCAACCTCTCCAAGCTTCATCAGCAACTTCATCAGCGACAACTCCATGGCCCCGAAGAAGAAGCCTTCGGAGGTCGGAGGCCCGTCTGCGTCTCACCCGCCGCCACCAGAGCCAACGGTGGGCGGGGGAGACGCCGTCGGAAGGGTGGTTGCCGGCGAGGACACTCACGGCGCCACCAGATCCAAGAACAGGACGGATGACCGGACCTCGGTCTCCGTGGACGCGCCGCGTCCATCGCAGCACACGACGACCCCGCAGCGCCATACCACGGGAGGTGGTATCCGCTTGCTGGGACAAGGCCATACCGGAGGTTCGCGGGACGCCCCGGACCCCCGTCCGGGCACAAGCAAAGCGAAGGCGCCGGCGCGGGACCCCGCTCCTTCTAACGTTGTTAGAAGTCCGAGCGTATCCCGCTCCTCGCACCGCTCGCCCGCGTTCCCCACTACTCCGGCAGAAGCGCTCGCGAGGGCGCAGCTGCTTCTCGATTTTCCTCCAGCGGCCGACAAGGCCGAGGAATGGAGGGCCACTATCCGGAGCCTGATAGACTTCGCCAACAATGACTCTCCGCAGCAGCCGTCGGCCTCACGGCCGCGGCAGGTTGAGAAGACGAAGGCTATCGGCGACAAGACTGCCGGGGGTGCGACAAGCGTGCACTCCCCGCCGCAGAAGCAGAAGACGCCGCCCCGCCGGAACAACCCCGACGACGGCTCCACAGCCTCGTCGGACCCGCGGGCCCGTCGGGACCAGCGCCAGGTCCTCGACGACCGGCGAGATGAAGACGCTCGGACCACGATCGAGCGCCGCCGAGAAGCTCGGCGACAATCCGACAAGAGAGCTGGGAACACTGTCGACGCACCCGCGCCCGGTGAACCAGGCGACTTGCCGTACGCGGCAGGCTGCCCTGCGTTCACCCGCGAGCTGCGGCGCGTCCAGTGGCCCAGCATGAAGAACTTTAAGCCCGACGTACCGGAGAAGTACGACGGCAAGACGCACCCCTCGGAGTTTCTCAGCGTCTACACTATAGCAGTGCAAGCTGCCGGGGGGCGCGACGAGAAGATCTTAGCCAACTACTTCCCGCTCGTGCTGAAGCCGAACGTCCGTTCGTGGCTCATGCACTTGCCGGAAGGCTCTATCTCTTCTTGGGCCGACCTCTGCCATCAGTTTGTTGGCGCCTTCACCGGCGGCCACAAACCCCATGGCCAGGAGAGCGATCTCCACATTTTGGCCCAGAAGGAAGGCGAACCCCTGCGCAAGTATATCCAACGTTTCAGCCGGGTACAGCACAACATCCCCGACGTTCACCCTGCTGCGGTTATCAGCGCGTTCCATCAGAACGTGCGTAACCGCCGCATGCGTGAGGAGATGGCGATGACCAAGATCAGGGACGTCAGCGAGCTCTACGCTCTTGCCGACAAGTGCGCCCGTGCAGAAGAGGGGAGGAAACTCCCCGGGGAGGATGCTGGCGCAGGGGGAAGCGACAGCGACGACGCCGCCCCGGCAAAGAAGAGCCGGCGGCGGAGCAACAGGAAGAAAGGCAAGAAGGAAGTGCTTGCCGTCGAGAAGTCCGGCAAGGAGGCCCCCGCCAAGCAAGCGCAGGCTGGCGGCTCCGGCAAGGAGCCTGCCCCTGCGGCGGCGGCCGACAAGCCGGGTAGCTCCGACAAGCAATACTGTAAGATTCACCGCACCAAGGGTCACGACCTCTCCAACTGTAAGCGCGTCGAGTACCTCGTCGAGCAGCAAAAGGCTGAGTACGAGAGGCGCGACAAGGAGAAGGCCCAAGGTGGCGGGGAAGAGCCCAGCAAGAAGCGGCCATTCAATGGCCGGGGAGGACGCCGCGGCAAGGCCAAGCAGCGGCAAGGAGATCGACCTCCCCGGGGCCGCGACAACGACGAAGACGACGATGAAGACATGGAGGACGACGAGAACAGCGAGCAGGAGTTCCAGAAGGCCACGGAAGTCCTGTGCGTCGACGGTGGCGCCTCCCTGCACACCTCCCACCGCCAGCTGAAACAGTGGGTGCGTGAGGTAAATGCAGCCGAGCCGCCCGTGGAGTCGCGCAGGCTCCTCAAATGGTCCAGCACGCCCATCATTTTTGACCTTGAGGATCACCCTGACCGCACCACTGCGGTCGGGTGCTTGCCGATGCTGGTCTCACCCACCATCCGCAACCTCAAGGTCACCAAAATGTTGTTTGACGGCGGGGCCGGGCTGAACTTGATCTCCTCTGCTGTGATCAAGAAACTCCAGATTCAAGACGGCGAGCTCGAAGAGACCGGTTCATTCCAAGGAATCAACCCGGGAAGGAGCAAGCCCAAGGGAAAGATTACTCTGCCGGTGACCTTTGGCGGGGAGCTCAACTTCAGAACTGAGCGCATCACCTTTGACGTTGCTGATATTCCATTGCCCTACAATGGGATACTCGGCCGTCCCGCCCTCGCCAAGTTCATGGCAGCTTCCCACTATGCCTACAACGTGCTGAAGATGCCGGGGCCGATAAGCGTCATCACTGTCCACAGCGACAAGAAAGATGCGCTTATTTGCGCCGACAAGATTTACCGGGATGCGGCAGCTGCGGCCGAGAAGGATACTCTTGCCGCTGAAGCTCCCGGAGGGAAGAAAACGAAGACCAAGTCCGGCAAGTGCTCTGGGACCCACTCCGGCAACCGCACCTCTTCGGAGTGCTGCGCTGCCGTCGAGGACGTTCCATCGAGCTCCACCGGCAAGAGCAAGAAAGGAATGGCTGCTCCTCCGGCAACCAAGAAAGTGTCCGCAAAGGAGGATGGCACTGGTGGTACCTTCACCATCAGTGCCACCCTTGACAGCAAATAGGAAAGCGCGCTCGTCGCCTTCCTGCGGGCGAATGTCGATGTGTTTGCTTGGCAACCATCTGACATCCCCGGTGTTCCCAGGAAGGTGATTGAGCACAAGCTTGCTGTCTGCCCTCATGCGCGGCCCATCAAGCAAAAAGTGAGGAAGCAAGCCGTGGAGCGCCAAGAGTTCATCAATGAGGAGATCAAGAAACTAGAGGCAGCAGGCCTAGTTAGAGGTGTGATCCATCCGACGTGGTTAGCAAACCCAGTCGTCGTGCGCAAAGCCAACGGGAAGTGGAGACTGTGTATAGACTTCACTGATGTCAATAAAGCATGTCCCAAGGATCCCTTCCCTTTGCCGCGCATTGACCAGATTGTTGACTCCACTGCCGGATGTGAGCTACTCTGCTTTCTTGATGCATATTCAGGCTACCACCAGATTTTCATGGCTAAGGAAGATGAAGAGAAGACTGCATTTATCACTCCATGTGGCACCTATTGCTTTATCCGCATGCCGTTTGGACTGAAGAATGCAGGCTCAACTTTTGCAAGGGTAGTGTACACTGCTTTTGAGCCACAGATCCACAGGAATGTAGAAGCCTACATGGATGATATCGTGGTGAAGAGCAAGAGCAAAGAAACACTGATTCAAGACTTGGAAGAAACGTTTCAGAACCTGCGCAAGATACAACTCAAGCTGAACCCCGAGAAGTGCGTCTTTGGAGTTCCCTCCGGCAAGCTTCTCGGGTTCTTTGTATCACAGAGGGGGATTGAAGCCAACCCCGACAAGATCAAAGCCATCGAGCAGATAGAAGCCCCGAAGCGCGTCAAGGATGTCAGAAGGCTTGCAGGTTGCGTTGCTGCCCTCAGTAGGTTCATTTCAAAATCCGCGGAACGCGCCCTACCTTTCTTCAAAATCTTGAAGAAGGCAGGTCCCATGAAGTGGACTCCGGAAGCGGAGGCGGCGTTGCAGGATTTGAAACGGTACCTGTCCTCCACTCCTATACTTGTCGCACCTAAGCCACAGGAAAAGTTGTTGCTATACTTAGCAGCAACCAACCAGGTGGTTAGTGCTACGTTAGTAGCGGAGAGGGAGTCCGACGAGGAGTCAGCATCACCGGCAAGAGAATCTGGCGACAAGCAGGGGGCTGACCCGACAAGCTCTGGCCCCGACAAGGAAGACTCTGCGCAGGAGCAAGAAGAGGTGCGGAAGAAGATGGTGCAGCGCCCAGTGTATTTTGTAAGTTCCCTTCTCCAGGGAGCTAGATCAAGATACTCTGGTGTGCAAAAATTGCTTTTCGGCCTCCTCATGGCCTCGAGAAAGCTGCGCCACTACTTCCAAGCCCATGAGATAACGGTGGTCACTCGCTTTCCGTTGAAGAGGATATTGCACAATCCAGAGGCAACAGGCAGGATCGTCGAGTGGGCACTGGAGCTGTCAAGCTTTGGACTCAAGTTTGAAAGTACATCAACAATACAGAGCCGAGCCTTGGCAGAATTCATTGCTGAGTGGACCCCAACGCCAGAAGAAGAAGTTCAAGAAACAAGTGTACCCGTACAAGAAGCTACAAGTGAATGGGTAATGTATTTTGATGGTGCCTTCTCATTGCAAGGCGCCGGTGCTGGCGTGGTACTCATCGCGCCCACCGGAGAACACCTCAAATATGTTATCCAGATGCACTTTCCCAGGGAGCAGGCGACAAACAACACTGCGGAATATGAAGGCTTGCTTGCCGGCCTCAGGATTGCGGCCGAACTTGGGATCAGGAAGCTGATTGTGCGGGGCGATTCTCAGTTGGTGGTCCGACAAGTTAACAAAAGCTATCAGAGTCCTTTGATGGAAGCATATGTAGATGAAGTGAGAAAGCTTGAAGAGCACTTTGAAGGTTTGCAGATGGAGCACGTCCCAAGAGCCCAAAATGAGATTGCAGATGGCCTTTCAAAGTGCGCCGCAATGAAGTTACCTGTGGAACCAGGGACCTTCTTGCTCAAGCTGACTCAACCATCAGTTACACCATCAATTGGACAGTCCAAGAAGAGAAAGTTGGTCTCCGGCGACTACTTGCCGGCGGATCTTCCTGAATCCGCCGCCAAGGTTCCCAAGATCAACGACAACGCTGAGGAACAGTTTGCTCCTGCAAGCCCTCGGGCTTGTGCAGTTGAAGCAAGTGTTCCCGACAAGCCTCGCCCCGGCGAGCTTGCCGGGGGACCGTCAGCTCCGACAGGACCAGAGGTCTTTGCCGTAGAAGCTGGGGTTCCCGCAGCGGCCCTCGAGCCTTTAGTCCTTGCCGTCGAGCCCCGGGCTCCGGCATGGGCACAGCAGATCGTCCGTTTTCTGCAAACTGGAGAACTTCCCGACGACCCTCAAGAGATAGAGAAGATAACCAGGCAGTCAAGTATGTATCAGTTTGTGGATAACGAGCTGTACAGAAGAAGACTCAATGGTGTCAGGTTGAAGTGCATCTCCAGGGAAGATGGACAGAAGCTGTTGGCAGAAATACACGGAGGCATATGCGGCCACCACATTGGCGCAAGGGCGCTTGCCGGGAAAGCTTTCCGGCAAGGGTTCTTTTGGCAAGAAGCCCTCCAAGATGCAACTGCACTAGTAACCAAGTGTGAAGCGTGCCAGTTCCATGCAAAGCAAATTCATCAGCCAGCTCAAGCTCTCCAAACAATCCCTTTGTCCTGGCCCTTCTCGGTCTGGGGGCTCGATATCCTCGGCCCTTTCCCTCGCGCTGTCGGGGGCTTTGAGTACTTGTACGTTGCAGTCGACAAGTTCACAAAGTGGCCAGAAGTGGAACCAGTGAGAAAGGTGACAGCACAGTCAGCAGTCAGGTTCTTCAGGTCGATTGTTTGCCGTTTCGGGATCCCTAACAGGATCATCACCGACAACGGTACGCAATTCACTAGTCGCACCTTCATGCAGTACGTCCAAGACCTTGGCGCCAAGGTCTGTTTCGCTTCTGTTGCTCACCCGAGGAGCAACGGCCAAGCGGAGAGGGCAAATGCTGAAGTGCTGCGCGGACTCAAGACAAGGACCTTTGACAGGCTGCGCAAGTGCGGAAAGAATTGGATAGAGGAGCTCCCGGCGGCTCTTTGGTCAATCAGAACGACACCAAGTCGAGCCACCGGGCAGACACCTTTTGCTCTAGTCTATGGAGCAGAAGCAGTTCTCCCCACGGAACTCGTATACGGATCTCCTCGAGTGCTCGCTTATGATGAGCTCGAGCAAGAGCAACTGCGGCAAGATGACGCATTGCTCCTTGAGGAGGGACGTCTCCAGGCTGCTGTACGAGCTGCTCGATACCAGCAAGCTTTGCGCCGCTACCATAGCCGCAAAGTCAAGGCCAGGAGTCTCGAGGAAGGCGACCTTGTTCTTCGGCGTGTTCAGTCCGCCAAGAATTCCAACAAGTTGACGCCGAAGTGGGAAGGCCCTTATCGGGTGAGACAAGTTACGAGGCCCGGCGCTGTCCGCCTCGAGACCGAAGAAGGCTTACCGGTGAGCAACTCCTGGAACATAGAGCATCTTCGCAAGTTTCACCCCTAAGGCGCGGTTGCCGTGATCCGCTCCGGCAACCACCTTTTGTACAAGCCTTGCCGCAGTTGCATGTAACCCTTTGTACAAAGCCGGGCGCAGACCCCGTGCATCAGTAAAGATTTCGTGTTTTCGCATCGATTGCCTTTTGCATGCTTTTCTTTGCTATTTGCATGTTTTGTTTGGCATTTGATGCAACACTTAGACATTCGGTAAGCACTATTACGCCGAAAGGCGGTACGCTTGTTTCCCTCTCCTTTTCCTTTTTCTCTTAAGCGACAGGAACGTTCCTCGCGCACAAGTTTGCCGGGGGGGAAGGAGATGGAGGAGGAACTAAGTGCCGTTCAAGTAAGAAGAGCCTTACCGGGAAGCAAGCAACACAAGCAAGCAGCAAGCAGCATATGAAAGATAAGTCGTTAGAATTTGACCAGTTCAAATTTTAAATTTTGGTTGTCTTCCTTGAACGATCACACTTTGTATGGAAAACCTGTGCGCGGAGGAACCTACCCGTAGCTTGCCGCACCCTTATCTTGTTTTCGAGTCCACTCAACGATTTAAGTGAGCTGCGACAAGTGTCGCGCCCTTGCCTCGTTTCCGAGTACACTCAGCAAGCCAAGTGCGTTGCGACTTGCTGCGGCGAGGTTGCTTGCCGGCGAGGACCTTAGCCAGCAGGCTGCTCAGGGTCCAGCACTCCGCGCTCGCGGCAAAGGGCCCCTTGCCGGCAAGCTCCCCGGGAGCGTAGGGTGAAAAACATACAAAGTCAAAGATTGGAACAAGGAAGATAACATTGCACTGATTGATTGAAATAAAGCAAATATCTTACAAGGATAACTTGTCGCAATGGACTAATGAGTTCATAACATAATGTGCAGCGATAAAGAGATAAAGATAAATGGGGCCCTAGTCTACGCGGTCGCCCTCCTTCCTGCCAAGCTTTGCCACCTTGGTGATGATATGGCCGACCTGCTCCTTCAGGGCCTCCGTGTCCGCATCTGCCGGCAAGCTGCGAAGAACGTTCGTGAGGTTGATCCCCGGGTTGCGGAACACGATCTTCGTCAAGACCCGCTCCAGAGTTCCCGCGCAGAGACGGCGCGACTCCTCGGCCAGCTGCGCGGGGATGCGGTTCCGGAGACCTGCAAGGGCCGGAGCAACGCCTCTGAAGAAGAGGCTGAGCTTGGCGCTGTGCGGGAGATCTGGATCCGGCGAATAGATAAGATGCTCAACCCTCAAAGCAAGCAACTCCTGGTCAATGTTGGACGCAGAAGAAACCAGCTCTTCGGTCCACACCTCGATAGTCTGCCGGAAGAGCTCAGAGGCCTTGTTGACGCTCTCCATCAGGGTTCGCTCCTTGCGGAGCTCATCCTTCAGCTTGGACTCCTGGGCCCGGGCAGCATCAAGCGACTCCTTCAGGGTGGTGACCTTCAGCTCCAAGTCTTCGATGGAATCCTTGGCGGCCTTCAGCTCGTCACCCCTCTGGGACAAACTCACCTGGAGCTCTGAGTTGGTGTGCGCATCTTTCTCGCGCTCCAGGGTGAGCGCGGCAACCTTCTCGGCGCTCACCTTCACCGCCTTCTCCAGTTGCTCAACCTTGGCGGCAAGCTCCTTCTTGGCGTCTTCCGCGGCAGCAGCAGCGGCTTTCGCCTCCTTCAGCTCCCCGCCAAGGGCAGCCTCGCGAGCGGCAAGGTCCTCTTCATGGGAGTCGAGATCCACCTTCCGCTGCGCGAGCTCTCCCTCTCGCCGGGACATCTCTACCCCGGCGAGCCGTTGCTGTTCCTCAGCTTCGGCCTTCTCCAACAGCCATTCCTGATATTCACCGGCGAGACGCTCGCGCTCCTCCGCCACCTCGCGGAGGCCCGCCTTGTGGGCAGCGCTGAGCTCCGCCGCACGCTTTTCCATTTCGGCGGCGGCCTGGGCAGCAAGGGCTTCCCGGGAGGCAAGCTTCGCCTGCCTGGCCCGGTAAAGGGCCAGGAGACGGTGGAGAAGCTTCTCCTCCTCGGGCCCATCTCCTTCGCCGGGCGCCTCGACGACTGTCAGACCCGCGGAGGCGAGGACTTCTCCGTCAAACGCCTCGCCCTCCGCGGGAGCTCTTGATGAAGACCCCCAAGGCACTTGGATAAAGACGCCATTGGGGGCACGAAGATAGTACGCCTGCTTCTCGCTGGTGGAGGGGCCGGCGGCCGGTGTAGCATCCGGTGCTCCCGCCACCTCCGGGTCGGCGGTGCGGTCGCCGTCCCCCTCCCCGGTCGCGGCGTCAGCGGCCGGCGTGGCCTCCTGCGCGGCCGGCTCGGTGGTCTCCTGTGCGGCCGGCTCGGCGGCCTCGGTCGCCTCCTCGGTGGCCTCGGCCATCTCCACGACGACGGGAGCGCCATCGCCGCCGCCCTGCGCACCCTCCTCATCCTCGATATTGATGACTTCGGTCTCCATCGGCGCGGGAGGAGGAGGAAGATCTAAAAAGAAGAAGAAGACAAAGAAACTCAAGACACAAGCAAATATCCAAAAAAGACAAGCCAAGAAGACAAGTTACAAAGATTACCTTGGCGGACGTCCTCTGCGGCGGGCTCCCTTGCCGGGGAGCTCGGCCTTGGCGGAGTGGCCGTCCTCGCCGGGCTGCTCGCCCTTGGCGGGGTACTCTGCCTTGGCGGAGTACCCGCCCTTGGCGGAGCGCTCTCCCTTGCCGGAGAGTTTTGCCTTGCCGGGGACGGCGGGGCCTGCGGCTCCTCGGTGACGGTCTCCGGGCGCTCTTCCCGCTGCGGCTCCACCTCTGCACAAGAGAAGATAGAAGAACCAAGACATTCAAAAAAGAGATCAAAGCCCTAAGCGCGCCCCGACAAGCAAAAACAGTAAACCTCTAACTTACGCTGGGGGCTGCGCTGGGGGCTGCTCCCCGGAGCGGCATTCGGGTCCGGCAAGATCGGCTCCGGCGCGATCCCTGCTTCCACGACGGATGGGTCTTCTACGACCTCAACCGTGGGCACCCTGACCCTCTTCGCGCGCTGCTCCAAGGTCCTGCAATCACAAGCAGCAAGCAAAGTCAAGCGTCAGCAACAATTGAGATATACAAATCGAGAAGGAGTAAGGTCTCAGGTCCTTACTCTTGGTCCTCCTCGTCGTCCTCGCTCAGCGCGGAGAAGTCGAACTCCACGGTGGGCGCGTCGGCGCGAGGAGCAGAGGATGAAGATTCCCTCGCGCGTTTCGGAGCCACCGGGGCTGGGGGCTGCGTAGGCCCAGCCCCTGTGGTGGCCGGCGCCCGAGAAGTAGGCGGAGCAGCTGCTCCGCTCCGAGAAGATCCTTGCCGGCTCGGTGCCGGCCCGCGGGGCGCCTCCGTCGTGGTCCGCGCGCGCGGGGCCTCTGCCGTGGCCGGCACGCCGGTCGCCCTTGGCACGGCTTGGCTCGGCCGGGGAGCTGCCCGGCGAGCTGGCTGTTGCCGGGGCGCTCGCGCCTGCTCCCCCGTCGCCGCCTTGCGGAGGCGCTTCAATGGGGACTGCTTCGGGCTCGCCGGGGGCGGGGAGCTCTCCGACGAGGAGAGGTCGTCGGCGTAGAGCTCGGTGGATCCGCCGGTGTCCTCCTCCTCCCCCTCCTCTCCCTCGGCCAGTTCGCTGGCCCCAGCGCCTTGCACTGCGGGCCCCTTCCCCTTGGTGGCCCCGCTTCGTCCGGCGCCTTCGCTCCTCGCGGCACCCCTGCTTCCTCCGGCTCTGCCCTCCATTGCCGCGGCCTCCGTCACGATCCCACTGATCCCGGAGTGCCTCAGCGAGGGGATCGCGGCGAGCGCGTCGGGGGGGAGCTCTAGCAGCCTGCGAATATCCTCCTTATCCGCCTGGCTGGAGGTATCCGCGGCATCCGCCTCCGCGGGTGTGTATCCAAAGTTTCCCGCCGCCGCGGCTGCGGCGACTTCTTCAGCACGAGAAGCTATGTAAGCAATCTCTTGGTCGGTGGTGGCCCGCGTGTGCAGCTTGAGATCGTCCGTCTTCTCCAACACCTCCACAAGGCGGTCGTAGAACTCAAGGACGTCGATGGGCTTGGGCGCAATCCACGTGCGCTCCACTCCATGAGAGTCGCACGCGGGCATCATAGCGACAAGGCGATCCCGGGCGCTGCTGGCGCAGAGCGGCACCACTCCCCGGGGAGCGCGGAAGTACTCGGGGTGCGCCGGGTCGAACTTGAAAAGTTCCCTGACCATACCCCGCAGCTCGAGGGTTGTGAAGTTAAAATTGAGGCCGGGGCGCAGCCTCATGATGTCTGCCGGGCCGCCGTATTGCCACGCCGGCCTCTTCCGCTCTTGGAGGGGGGCGATCCGGCGACGAAGAAAATCCGCGCCCACTTCAGCGACAGACAGCGGAGCCAACCGAAGACGCATGATTCTGGTGAGAGCGATATCCAGCTTGGAATCGTCGGAATCGAAGTTACTCCAATCCCTGCCGCGCACGATGGGCGATGTGCGCGGCGCGGTGAAGTGTTGCGGCCGCTCCTCGACGACCCAGCACCACTCCGCACGCCACTCTTCCCACTTGCCGCGGAGCTCCCCCGGCAAGTAGGCGGATTTCTTATTCAGCCTAAACACCCAAGAGATTCCTCCGGAGAGGGGGGCGTCGGCCTCTACTCTGGGGATGAAAAAGTGCCTAAAGAGAGCTACGTTGGGCTGGATTCCTACGAAGTTTTCGCACATGTGTGCGAAAACGGACATGGTGAGGATGGCGTTGGGAGTGAAGTCGAGGAGGTGGAGGCCATAAGTATTCATGATATCGCAGAAAAAGTTTGAGAAGGGAGGGCACAGACCGCAGTGGAAGAAGGCTGCGAAAAAGTAATACCCGCCGGGGTAGTGGTCCTTGGCGACGGCCGGGTAGACGCGCGTGCGGGGGTGCGCTGGGGTCTCCTTGGCCCAGAACCAATAATATTTGCTCCAGAGCTCCCGCACGCCGAGCTTCGGCGCGAAGACAATGTGCTCCTTCCGGTACGCGGCGAGCTTCGCCGCCTGATCTGACTTCTCCCGCTTGGACTTCTCCGACTTCGCCTTATCGGTCTTTGGGGCCATGGCGGAGGCGGTGGAAGGAAGGGGACGAAGAGCTTGGTGGTGGCGGAGGAGTAGAGGCAAAGCGCAGAGGAATCTGAGGAAGAAGACGATGGCAATGAGTGCGCAGGGAGGGGAACCGCGCCGCTCTCTCTGCTTTTATGGGGGAGTGGGGGGCGTTTCGCCCTTCCCATTAAAGAAATCGTGGGCACGTCCCATCCCACGGCGCCGCAATCGACGCGTGCCGTTACCGTGGGATGCGGCGGATATGGAAGTGGATTCGGCGCGCCGCGGGCCGCGGGTGCCCGTGCACTGTTTTGGGCCTGGCCCAACAGCGCTCGGCACCGTGTGTGGCCCAGGCCCGGGGGCTCCTGTCGGTGTACTAAGGTAGGGGTACCCTAGTACCCCAACTTGTGCACGGGCAGCAGCAGCTCCCCGCGGCAGGGCTCACCACGCGCTTGCCGGAGACCTTCCTGCCCCTTATCTAGCCATTCAAAAACAAAGTATACAAGACAGAAGACCAAGACCCCGGCAAGAGGAGCTTGCCGGGAAGGCCGTCCCAGGCTCGAGATTACTTAGCTAGCACAAGGCCCTGGCAAGAGGAGCTTGTCAGGACGAATAAAAGATTTTATCTTAGAAGATCCGGCGAGGGCTCGGGGAGCGGCAAGCTTTCCGGGCCCGGCAAGGTCGAGGCCCCCGGCAAGGTGCTTGCCGGGGGAGGTGCGCTGTGTGCCCGCGCTCCAGCTCATCGGCCCACGCGTCGCCCTGGGGCCACTCCAGGGACGCGTGGCGGATAGCTGTGCAGCCTGGGGGACACGGTGGCACTCCACGGCAGTGGATCCATCGCCGTGGCAGACGGAGACGCAACGGCGGGAGCTTTTGGGGTCGACGGCGACGGGCATTAAATGCCCTTGTCCCCCGCTGTTAGAGTAGGTATAGACCACTGTTCTGTACTGTAGCTCCACTGTTCCCGCACTGTTACAACTACCACCTCTTTTACATTTTTACCCCTTTCTCCTACGTTGACACCTGTCGGTGACCCCTTGCACTATAAAAGGAGGCCCATGCACAACGTGGAGGGGGTTCGAAACCTAGATCATTCTCACGCTCGTGTAGCTGCTTCTTCAAGCTCCGAGCGCCCAAACTCAATACACAGCCAAGCAGGAGTAGGGTTTTACGCATCCGTGCGGCCCGAACCTGGGTAAAACTGCCCGCGCGTCTGCCTCGATCTGCTCTTCGTGCTCCCTCCGCCCTCGTACCGCACAGACAAGGGGCTCCGGTCCCATAGGTGTTCGTGGCGGACAGTTTCCCCCGACAGACCTGAACACCAAAGTGATATGCCGGCTCATCAAAATTTGAGCTGTAATTGCGATAACTTTCATTTTTTCCAATCCTGCAGGCGATTTTTGAGGGCCAAGACGACCCTTTTTGGGCTCAAAATTTTCCGCGCATGTGATCCTGTGTGTGCACGTATGTAAAATCCTCCAGATCATAAAAACTAGAAGTCCTATCACCTCAATTCCCCAATAGATTTCCAACGCCTATGAAAACGACGAAATCGGTGCTTGTTCTCACTTGCTTTGAGAGTCTCGATCAATTCGGACTCTAGGTTGATTTTTGTATTTTCTTTGATCACCGTTTCTTCGCGAGAGTTGGCCTAACACCCTATTGTATCCATACATGGGTGGGGCGCCAAGGACCTGAACACCAAAGTGATATGCGGGCTCATCAAAATTTGAGCTGTAATTGCGATAACTTTCATTTTTTCCAATCCTGCATGCCATTTTTGAGGGCCAAGACGACCCTTTTTGGGCTCAAAATTTTCCGCGAGGGCCAAGACGACCCTTTTTGGGCTCAAAATTTTCCGCGCACGTGATCCTGTGTGTGCACGTATGTAAAATCCTCCAGATCATAAAAACTAGAAGTCCTATCACCTCAATTTCCCAATAGCTTTCCAACGCCTATGAAAACGACGAAATCGGTGCTTGTTCTCACTTGCTTTGAGAGTCTCGATCAATTCGGACTCTAGGTTGATTTTTGTATTTTCTTTGATCACCGTTTCTTCGCGAGAGTTGGCCTAACACCCTATTGTATCCATACATGGGTGGGGCGCCAAGGACCTGAACACCAAAGTGATATGCCGGCTCATCAAAATTTGAGCTGTAATTGCGATAACTTTCATTTTTTCCAATCCTGCAGGCCATTTTGGAGGGCCAAGACGACCCTTTTTGGTCTCAGAATTTTCCACGCACGTGATCCTATGTGTGCACGGATGTAAAATCCTCCAGATCGTAAAAACTAGAAGTCCTATCACCTCAATACCCCAATAGCTTTCCAACGCCTATGAAAATGACGAAATCGGAGCTTGTTCTCACTTGCTTTGAGAGTCTCGATCAATTCGGACTCTAGGTTGATTTTTGTATTTTCTTTGATCACCGTTTCTTTGCGAGAGTTGGCCTAACACCCTATTGTATCCATACATGGGTGGGGCGCCCAGGACCTGAACACCAAAGTGATATGCCGGCTCATCAAAATTTGAGCTGTAATTGCGATAACTTTCATTTTTTCCAATCCTGCAAGCCATTTTTGAGGGACAAGACGACCCTTTTTAGGCTCAGAATTTTCCACGCACGTGATCCTGTGTGTGCACGTATGTAAAATCCTCAAGATCGTAAAAACTAGAAGTCCTATCACCTCAATTCCCCAATAGCTTTCCAACGCCTATGAAAACGACGAAATCGGTGCTTGTTCTCACTTGCTTTGAGAGTCTCGATCAATTCGGACTCTAGGTTGATTTTTGTATTTTCTTTGATCACCGTTTCTTCGCGAGAGTTGGCCTAACACCCTATTGTATCCATACATGGGTGGGGCGCCAAGGACCTGAACACCAAAGTGATATGCCGGCTCATCAAAATTTTGATGTTCAGGTCCTGGGCGCCCCACCCATGTATGGATACAATAGGGTGTTAGGCCAACTCTCGCGAAGAAACGGTGATCAAAGAAAATACAAAAATCAACCTAGAGTCCGAATTGATCGAGACTCTCAAAGCAAGTGAGAACAAGCTCCGATTTCGTCATTTTCATAGGCGTTGGAAAGCTATTGGGGTATTGAGGTGATAGGACTTCTAGTTTTTACGATCTTGAGGATTTTACATACGTGCACACACAGGATCACGTGCGTGGAAAATTCTGAGCCTAAAAAGGGTCGTCTTGTCCCTCAAAAATGGCTTGCAGGATTGGAAAAAATGAAAGTTATCGCAATTACAGCTCAAATTTTGATGAGCCGGCATATCACTTTGGTGTTCAGGTCCTGGGCGCCCCACCCATGTATGGATACAATAGGGTGTTAGGCTAACTCTCGCGAAGAAACGGTGATCAAAGAAAATACAAAAATCAACCTAGAGTCCGAATTGATCGAGACTCTCAAAGCAAGTGAGAACAAGCTCCGATTTCGTCATTTTCATAGGTGTTGGAAAGCTATTGGGGTATTGAGGTGATAGGACTTCTAGTTTTTACGATCTGGAGGATTTTACATCCGTGCACACATAGGATCACGTGCGTGGAAAATTCTGAGACCAAAAAGGGTCGTCTTGGCCCTCCAAAATGGCCTGCAGGATTGGAAAAAATGAAAGTTATCGCAATTACAGCTCAAATTTTGATGAGCCGGCATATCACTTTGGTGTTCAGGTCCTTGGCGCCCCACCCATGTATGGATACAATAGGGTGTTAGGCCAACTCTCGCGAAGAAACGGTGATCAAAGAAAATACAAAAATCAACCTAGAGTCCGAATTGATCGAGACTCTCAAAGCAAGTGAGAACAAGCTCCGATTTCGTCGTTTTCATAGGCGTTGGAAAGCTATTGGGGAATTGAGATGATAGGACTTCTAGTTTTTACGATCTAGAGGATTTTACATACGTGCACACACAGGATCACGTGCGCGGAAAATTTTGAGACCAAAAAGGGTCGTCTTGGCCCTCAAAACTGGCCTGCGGGATTGGAAAAAATGAAAGTTATCGCAATTACAGCTCAAATTTTGATGAGCCGGCATATCACTTTGGTGTTCAGGTCCTGGGCGCCCCACCCATGTATGGATACAATAGGGTGTTAGGCCAACTCTCGCGAAGAAACGGTGATCAAAGAAAATACAAAAATCAACCTAGAGTCCGAATTGATCGAGACTCTCAAAGCAAGTGAGAACAAGCTCCGATTTCGTCATTTTCATAGGCGTTGGAAAGCTATTGGGGAATTGAGGTGATAGGACTTCTAGTTTTTACGATCTGGAGGATTTTACATACGTGCACACACAGGATCATGTGCGCGGAAAAATTTGAGCCCAAAAAGGGTCATCTTGGCCCTCAAAAATGGCCTGCAGGATTGGAAAAAATGAAAGTTATCGCAATTACAGCTCAAATTTTGATGAGCCGGCATATCACTTTGGTGTTCAGGTCCTGGGCGCCCCACCCATGTATGGATACAATAGGGTGTTAGGCCAACTCTCGCTGTCGGGGGAAACTGTCCACCACGAACACCTATGGGACCGGAGCCCCTTGTCTGTGCGGTACGAGGGCGGAGGGAGCACGAAGAGCAGATCGAGGCAGACGCGCGGGCAGTTTTTACCCAGGTTCGGGCCGCACGGATGCGTAAAACCCTACTCCTGCTTGGTTGTGTATTGAGTTTGGGCGCTCGGAGCTTGAAGAAGCAGCTACACGAGCGTGAGAATGATCTAGGTTTCCAACCGAACCCCCCACCACGTTGTGCATGGGCCTCCTTTTATAGTGCAAGGGGTCACCGACAGGTGTCAACGTAGGAGAAAGGGGTAAAAATGTAAAATAGGTGGTAGTTGTAACAGTGCGGGAACAGTGGAGCTACAGTACAGAACAGTGGTCTATACCTACTTTAACAGTGGGGGACAAGGGCATTTAATGCCCGTCGCCGTCGACCCCAAAAGCTCCCGCCGTTGCGTCTCCGTCTGCCACGGCGATGGATCCTCTGCCGTGGAGTGCCACCGTGTCCCCCAGGCTGCACAGCCATCCGCCACGCGTCCCTGGAGTGGCCCCAGGGCGACGCGTGGGCCGATGAGCTGGAGCGCGGGCACACAGCGCACCTCCCCCGGCAAGCACCTTGCCGGGGATCTCGACCTTGCCGGGCCCGGAAGCTTGCCGCTCCCCGAGCCCTTGCCGGGTCTTCTAAGATGAAATCTTCTATTCGTCCTGACAAGCTCCTCTTGCCAGGGCCTCGTGCTAGTTAAGTAATCTCGAGCCTGGAACGGCCTTCCCGGCAAGCTCCTCTTGCCGGGGTCTTGGTCTTCTGTCTTGTATACTTTGTTTTTGAATGGCTAGGAAGGTCTCCGGCAAGCGCGTGGTGAACCCTGCCGCGGGGAGCCGCCGCTGCCCGTGCACAAGTTGGGGTACTAGGGTACCCCTACTTTAGTACACCGACAGGAGCCCCCGGGCCTGGGCCACACACGGTGCCGAGCGCTGTTGGGCCAGGCCCAAAACAGTGCACGGGCACCCACGGCCCGCGGCGCGCCGAATCCACTTCCATATCCGCCGCACCCCACGGCAACGGCACGCGTCGATTGCGGCGCCGTGGGATGGGACGTGCCCACGATTTCTTTAATGGGAAGGGCGAAACGCCCCCCACTCCCCCATAAAAGCAGAGAGAGCGGCGCGGTTCCCCTCCCTGCGCATTCATTGCCATCGTCTTCTTCCTCAGATTCCTCTGCGCTTTGCTTCTACTCCTCCGCCACCACCAAGCTCTTCGTCCCCTTCCTTCCACCGCGTCCGCCATGGCCCCAAAGACCGACAAGGCGAAGTCGGAGAAGTCCAAGCGGGAGAAGTCAGATCAGGCGGCGAAGCTCGCCGCATACCGGAAGGAGCACATTGTCTTCGCGCCGAAGCTCGGCGTGCGGGAGCTCTGGAGCAAATATTATTGGTTCTGGGCCAAGGAGACCCCAGCGCACCCCCGCACGCGCGTCTACCCGGCCGTCGCCAAGGACCACTACCCCGGCGGGTATCACTTTTTCGCAGCCTTCTTCCACTGCGGTCTGTGCCCTCCCTTCTCAAACTTTTTCTGCGATATCATGAATACTTATGGCCTCCACCTCCTCGACTTCACTCCCAACGCCATCCTCACCATGTCCGTTTTCGCACACATGTGCGAAAACTTCGTAGGAATCCAGCCCAACGTAGCTCTCTTTAGGCACTTTTTCATCCCCAGAGTAGAGGCCGACGCCCCCCTCTCCGGAGGAATCTCTTGGGTGTTTAGGCTGAATAAGAAATCCGCCTACTTGCCGGGGGAGCTCCGCGGCAAGTGGGAAGAATGGCGCGCGGAGTGGTGCTGGGTCGTCGAGGAGCGGCCGCAACACTTCACCGCGCCGCGCACATCGCCCATCGTGCGCGGCAGGGATTGGAGTAACTTCGATTCCGACGATTCCAAGCTGGATATCGCTCTCGCCAGAATCATGCGTCTTCGGATGGCGCCGCTGTCTGTCGCTGAAGTGGGCGCTGACTTTCTTCGTCGCCGGATCGCCCCCCTCCAAGACCGGAAAAGGCCGGCGTGGCAATATGGCGGCCCGGCAGACATCATGAGGCTGCGCCCCGGCCTCAATTTTAACTTCACAACACTTGAGCTGCGGGGTATGGTCAGGGAACTTTTCAAGTTCGACCCGGCACACCCCGAGTGGTTCCGCGCTCCCCGGGGAGTGGTGCCGCTCTGCGCCAGCAGCGCCCGGGATCGCCTTGTCGCTATGATGCCCGCGTGCGACTCTCATGGAGTGGAGCGCACGTGGATTGCGCCCAAGCCTATCGACGTCCTCGAGTTCTACGACCGCCTTGTGGAGGTGTTGGAGAAGAAGGACGATCTCAAGCTGCACACGCGGGCCACCACCGACCAAGAGATTGCTTACATAGCTTCTCGCGCTGAAGAAGTCGCCGCAGCCTCGGCGGCGGGAAACTTTGGATACACACCCGCGGAGGCGGAAGCCGCGGATGCCGCCAGCCAGGCGGACAATGAGGAGATTCGCAAGCTGCTAGAGCTCCCTCCCGACGCGCTCGCCGTGATCCCCTCGCTGAGGCACTCCGGGATCAGTGGGATCGCGACGGAGGCCGCGGCAATGGAGGGAACCGCCGGAGGAAGCAGAGGCGCCGCGAGGGGCGGAGGCGCCAAGCGGAAGAGGGCCGCATCGTCGGATGCTGGGCCCAGCGAGCCGGCCGAGGCAGAGGAGGGGGAGGAGGAGGAGGCCGAAGACTCCGGCGGATCGACAGAGTTGTACGCCGACGACCTCTCCTCGTCGGAGAGCTCCCCGCCCCCGGCAAGCCCGAAGCAGTCCCCGTTGAAGCGTCTCCGCAAGGCGGCGACAGGGGAGCAAGCACGAGCGCCCCGGCAACAGCCAGCTCGCCGGGCAGCTCCCCGGCCGAGCCAAGCCGCGCCAAGGGCGACCGGCGTGCCGGCCACGGCAGAGGCCCCGCGCGCGCGGACCACGACGGAGGCGTCCCGCAGGCCGGCACCGAGCCGGCAAGGATCTTCTCGGAGCGGAGCAGCTGCTCCGCCCACTTCTCGGGCGCCGGCCACCACAGGGGCTGGGCCTACGCAGCCCCCAGCCCCGGTGGCTCCGAAACGCGCGAGGGAATCTTCATCCTCCGCTCCTCGCGCCGACGCGCCCACCGTGGAGTTTGACTTCTCCGCGCTGAGCGAGGACGACGAGGAGGACCAAGAGTAAGGACCCGAGACCTTACTCCTTCTTGATTTTCATATCTCGATTGTTGCTGACGCTTGACTTTGCTTGTTGCTTGTGATTGCAGGACCTTGGAGCAGCGCGCGAAGAGGGTCAGGGTGCCCACAGTTGAGGTCGTAGAAGACCCATCCGTCGCGGAAGCAGGGATCGCACCGGAGCCGAGCTTGCCGGACCCGAGTGCCGCTCCGGGGAGCAGCCCCCAGCGCAGCCCCCAGCGTAAGTTAGAGGTTTACTGTTTTTGCTCGTCGGGGCGCGCTTAGGGCTTTGATCTCTCTTTTTTTTTTTTTGAATGTCTTGGTTCTTCTATCTTCTCTTGCGCAGAGGTGGAGCCGCAGCGGGAAGAGCGCCCGGAGACCATCACCGAGGAGCTGCAGGCCCCGCCGTCCCCGGCAAGGCAAAACTCTCCGGCAAGGGAGAGCGCTCCGCCAAGGACGGGTACTCCGCTAAGGCAGAGTACCCCGCCAAGGGCGAGCAGCCCGGCGAGGACGGCCACTCCGCCAAGGCCGAGCTCCCCGGCAAGGGAGCCCGCCGCAGAGGACGTCCGCCAAGGTACGTTCTGTACTTGGTTTTCTTGACTTTGCTTCTTTTTGGATCTTTGCTTGATTTTGAACTTCTTTTTCTTCTTCTCCTAGATCTTCCTCCTCCTCCTCCCGCGCCGATGGAGACCGAGGTCATCAATATCGAGGATGAGGAGGGCGCGCAGGGCGGCGGCGATGACGTTCCCGTCGTCGTGGAGATGGCCGAGGCCACCGAGGAGGCGACCGAGGCCACCGAGCCGGCCGCGCAGGAGGCCACTCCGGCCGCTGACGCCGCGACCGGGGAGGGGGACGGCGACCGCACCGCCGACCCGGAGGTGGCGGGAGCACCGGATGCTACACCGGCCGCCGGCCCTTCCACCGGCGAGAAGCAGGCGTACTATCTTCGTGCCCCCAATGGCGTCTTTATCCAAGTGCCTTGGGGGTCTTCATCAAGAGCTCCCGCGGAGGGCGAGGCGTTTGACGGAGAAGTCCTCGCCTCCGCGGGTCTGACAGTCGTCGAGGCGCCCGGCGAAGGAGATGGGCCCGAGGAGGAGAAGCTTCTCCACCAACTCCTGGCCCTTTACCGGGCCAGGCAGGCGAAGCTTGCCTCCCGGGAAGCCCTTGCTGCCCAGGCCGCCGCCGAAATGGAGAAGCGTGCGGCGGAGCTCAGCGCTGCCCACAAGGCGGGCCTCCGCGAGGTGGCGGAGGAGCGCGAGCGTCTCGCCGGTGAATATCAAGAGTGGCTTTGGGAGAAAGCCGAGGCTGAAGAACAGCAACGGCTCGCCGGGGTGGAGATGTCCCGGCGAGAAGGAGAGCTCGCGCAGCGGAAGGTGGATCTCGACTCCCATGAGGAGGACCTTGCCGCTCGCGAGGCTGCCCTTGGCGGGGAGCTGAAGGAGGCGAAAGCCGCTGCTGCTGCCGCGGAAGACGCCAAGAAGGAGCTTGCCGCCAAGGTTGAACGACTAGAGGCGGCGATGAAGGTGAGCACCGAGAAGGTTGCCGCGCTCATTACTGAGCGCGAGAAGGACGCCCACACCAACGCGGAGCTCCAAGTGAATCTGTCCAAGAGGGGCGATGAGCTTAAGGCCGCCAAGGACTCCATCGAGGACTTGGAGCTGAAAGTCTCAACTCTGAGGGATTCAATTGACGCCGCCAAGCTTCGAGAAGACAAGCTGAAGGAGGAGCTCCGCAAGGAGCGGACCTTGGTGGACAGCGCCAACAAGGCATCCGAGCTCTTCCGCAAGAACATTGAGCTGTGGACCGAAGAGCTGGTTTCTTCTGCATCCAACATTGACCAGGAGTTGCTTGCCTTGAAGGTCGAACATCTTATCTACTCGCCGGATCCAGACCTCCCGCACAGCGCCAAGCTCAGCCTCTTCTTCAGAGGCGTCGCTCCGGCCCTTGCAGGTCTCCGGAACCGCATCCCCGCGCAGCTGGCCGAGGAGTCGCGCCGTCTCTGCGCAGGAACTCTGGAGCGGGTCTTGAGGAAGATCGTGTACCGCAATCCGGGGATCAACCTCAAGAACGTTCTTTGCAGCTTGCCGGCAGATGCAGACACGGAGGCCCTGAAGGAGCAGGTCAGCCATATCATCGCCAAGGTGGCAAAGCTTGGCAGGAAGGAGGGCGACCGCGTAGACTAGGGCCCCATTTATCTTTATCTTTTCGTTGCTGCACATTATGTTACGAACTCATTAGTCCATTGCGACAAGTTGTCCTTGTAAGATATTTGCTTTACTTCAATCAATCAGTGCAATGTTATCTTCCTTGTACCAATCTTTGACTTTGTATGTTCCTCACCCTACGCTCCCGGGGAGCTTGCCGGAAAGGGGCCCTTGCCGCGAGCGCTGAGCGCTGAGCAGCCTGCTGGCCAAGGTCCTCGCCGGCAAGCAACCTCGCCGCAGCAAGTCGCAACGCACTTAGCTTGCTGAGTGTACTCGGAAACGAAGCAAGGGCGCGACACTTGTCGCAGCTCACTTA
This sequence comes from Secale cereale, assembly GCA_902687465.1. Lineage (NCBI taxonomy): Eukaryota > Viridiplantae > Streptophyta > Magnoliopsida > Poales > Poaceae > Secale > Secale cereale. The sequence continues at coordinate 43,527,164 of LR738710.1, read as the reverse complement.
AATCGTTGAGTGGACTCGAAGACAAGATAAGGGTGCGGCAAGCCACGGGTAGGTTCCTCCGCGCACAGGTTTTCCATATAAAGTGTGATTGTTCAAGGAAGACAACCAAAAATTAAAATTTGAACTGGTCAAATTCTAACAACTTATCTTTCACATGCTGCTTGCTCATGTTGTTTGCTTTCCGGTGAGGCTCTTCTTTCTTGAACGGCACTTAGTTCCTCCTCTACCTCCTTCCCCTCCGGCAAACTTGTGCGCGAGGAACGTTCCTTCTGCTTAAGAGAAAAAGGAAAAGGAGAGGGAAACAAGCATATTGCCTTTCGGCGTAATAGTGCTTACCGAATGTCTAAGTGTTGCATCAAATGCCAAATAAAACATGCGAATAGCAAAGAGAAGCATGCGAAAGGCAATCGATGCGAAAACACGAAATCTTTACTGATGCACGGGGTCTGCGCCCGGCTTTGTACAAAGGGTTACATGCAACAGCGGCAAGGCTTGTACAAAAGGTGGTTGCCGGAACGGATCACGGCAACCGCGCCTTAGGGGTGAAACTTGCGAAGATGCTCTATGTTCCAGGAGTTGCTCACCGGTAAGCCTTCTTCGGTCTCGAGGCGGACAGCGCCGGGCCTCGTAACTTGTCTCACCCGATAAGGGCCTTCCCACTTCGGCGTCAACTTGTTGGAATTCTTGGCGGACTGAACACGCCGAAGAACAAGGTCGCCTTCCTCGAGACTCCTGGCCTTGACTTTGCGGCTATGGTAGCGGCGCAAAGCTTGCTGGTATCGAGCAGCTCGCACAGCAGCCTGGAGACGTCCCTCCTCAAGGAGCAATGCGTCATCTTGCCGCAGTTGCTCTTGCTCGAGCTCATCATAAGCGAGCACTCGAGGAGATCCGTATACGAGTTCCGTGGGGAGAACTGCTTCTGCTCCATAAACTAGAGCAAAAGGTGTCTGTCCGGTGGCTCGACTTGGTGTCGTTCTGATTGACCAAAGAGCCGCCGGGAGCTCCTCTATCCAATTCCTTCCGCACTTGCGCAGCCTGTCAAAGGTCCTTGTCTTGAGTCCGCGCAGCACTTCAGCATTTGCCCTCTCCGCTTGACCGTTGCTCCTCGGGTGAGCAACAGAAGCGAAACAGACCTTGGCGCCAAGGTCTTGGACGTACTGCATGAAGGTGCGACTAGTGAATTGTGTACCGTTGTCGGTGATGATCCTGTTAGGGATCCCGAAACGGCAAACAATCGACCTGAAGAACCTGACTGCTGACTGTGCTGTCACCTTTCTCACTGGCTCCACTTCCGGCCACTTTGTGAACTTGTCGATTGCAACGTACAAGTACTCAAAGCCCCCGATAGCGCGAGGGAAAGGGCCGAGGATATCGAGCCCCCAGACCGAGAAGGGCCATGACAAAGGGATTGTTTGGAGAGCTTGAGCTGGCTGATGTATTTGCTTTGCATGGAACTGGCACGCTTCACACTTGGTTACTAGTGCAGTTGCATCTTGGAGGGCTTCTTGCCAAAAGAACCCTTGCCGGAAAGCTTTCCCGGCAAGTGCTCTTGCGCCAATGTGGTGGCCGCATATGCCTCCGTGTATTTCTGCCAACAGCTTCTGTCCATCTTCCCTGGAGATGCACTTCAACCTGACACCATTGAGTCTTCTTCTGTACAGCTCGTTATCCACAAACTGATACATACTTGACTGCCTGGTTATCTTCTCTATCTCTTGAGGATCGTCGGGAAGTTCTCCAGTTTGTAGAAAGCGGACGATCTGCTGTGCCCATGCCGGAGCTCGGGGCTCGACGGCAAGGACTAAAGGCTCGAGGGCCACTGCGGGAACCCCAGCTTCTACGGCAAAGACCTCTGGTCCTGTCGGAGCTGACGGTCCCCCGGCAAGCTCGCCGGGGCGAGGCTTGTCGGGAACACTTGCTTCAACTGCACAAGCCCGAGGGCTTGCAGGAGCAAACTGTTCCTCAGCGTTGTCGTTGATCCTGGGGACCTTGGCGGCGGTTTCTGGAAGATCCGCCGGCAAGTAGTCGCCGGAGACCAACTTTCTCTTCTTGGACTGCCCAATTGATGGTGTAACTGATGGTCGAGTCAGCTTGAGCAAAAAGGTCCCCGGTTCCATAGGTAACTTCATTGCGGCGCACTTTGAAAGGCCATCTGCAATTTCATTTTGAGCTCTCGGGATGTGCTCCATTTGCAGACCTTCAAAGTGTTCTTCAAGCTTCCTCACTTCATCTACATATGCTTCCATCAAAGGGCTCTGGTAGCTCTTGTTGACTTGTCGGACCACCAACTGAGAATCGCCCCGCACAATCAGCTTCCTAATCCCAAGTTCGGCCGCAATCCTGAGGCCGGCAAGCAAGCCTTCATATTCTGCGGTGTTGTTTGTCGCCTGCTCCCTGGGAAAGTGCATCTGGATAACATATTTGAGGTGCTCTCCGGTGGGCGCGATGAGTACCACGCCGGCACCGGCGCCTTGCAGCGAGAAGGCACCGTCAAAATACATTACCCATTCACTTGTCGCTTCTTGCACGGGTACACTCGTTTCTTGAACTTCTTCTTCTGGCGTTGGGGTCCACTCAGCAATGAACTCTGCCAAAGCTCGGCTCTGAATGGTTGAAGTACTTTCAAATTTGAGTCCGAAGCTTGACAGTTCCAGTGCCCACTCGACGATCCTGCCTGTTGCCTCTGGATTGTGTAATATCCTTTTCAACGGAAAGCGAGTGACCACTGTTATCTCATGGGCTTGGAAGTAGTGGCGCAGCTTCCTCGAGGCCATGAGGAGGCCGAAAAGCAATTTTTGCACACCGGAGTACCTTGATCTAGCTCCCTGGAGAAGGGAACTTACAAAATACACTGGGCGCTGCACCATCTTCTTCCGCACCTCATCTTGTTCCTGCGCAGAGTCTTCCTTGCCGGGGCCAGAGCTTGTCGGATCAGCCCCCTGCTTGTCGCTGGATTCGCTCGCCGGTGGTGCTGACTCCTCGTCGGACTCCCTCTCCGCTACCAACGCAGCACTAACCACCTGGTTGGTTGCCGCTAGGTATAGCAACAACTTTTCCTGTGGTCTAGGTGCGACAAGTATAGGAGTGGAGGACAGGTACCGTTTCAAATCCTGCAGCGCCGCCTCCGCTTCCGGAGTCCACTTCATGGGACCTGCCTTCTTCAAGATTTTGAAGAAAGGTAGGGCGCGTTCTGCAGACTTTGAAATGAACCTACTGAGGGCAGCCACGCAACCTGCAAGCCTTCTGACATCCTTGACGCGCTTTGGGGCCTCTATCTGCTCGATGGCTTTAATCTTGTCGGGGTTGGCTTCAATCCCCCTCTGTGACACAAAGAACCCGAGAAGCTTGCCGGAAGGAACTCCGAAGACGCACTTCTCGGGGTTCAACTTAAGCTGTATCTTGCGCAGGTTCTGAAACGTTTCCTCCAAATCTTGAATCAGTGTTTCTTTGCTCTTGCTCTTCACCACGATGTCATCCATGTAGGCTTCTACATTCCTGTGGATCTGTGGCTCAAAAGCAGTGTACACTACCCTTGCAAAAGTGGAGCCTGCATTTTTCAGTCCAAATGGCATGCGGATAAAGCAATATGTGCCACACGGAGTGATAAATGCAGTCTTCTCTTCATCTTCCTTAGCCATGAAAATCTGGTGATAGCCTGAGTATGCATCAAGAAAACAGAGTAGCTCACATCCGGCAGTGGAGTCAACGATCTGGTCAATGCGCGGCAAAGGGAAGGGATCCTTGGGACATGCTTTATTGACATCAGTGAAGTCTATACACAGTCTCCACTTCCCGTTGGCTTTGCGCACGACGACTGGGTTTGCCAACCACGTCGGATGGATCACACCTCTAACTAGGCCTGCTGCCTCTAGTTTCTTGATCTCCTCGTTGATGAACTCTTGGCGCTCCACGGCTTGCTTCCTCACTTTTTGCTTGATGGGCCGCGCATGAGGGCAGACAGCAAGCTTGTGCTCAATCACCTTCCTGGGAACACCGGGGATGTCAGATGGTTGCCAAGCAAACACATCGACATTCGCCCGCAGGAAGGCGACGAGCGCGCTTTCCTATTTGCTGTCAAGGGTGGCGCTGATGGTGAAGGTACCACCAGCGCCATCCTCCTTTGCGGACACCTTCTTGGTTGCCGGAGGAGCAGCCATTTCTTTCTTGCTCTTGCCGGTGGAGCTCGATGGAACGTCCTCGACGGCGGCGCAGCACTCCGAAGAGGTGCGGTTGCCGGAGCGTGTCCCAGAGCACTTGCCGGACTTGGTCTTCGTCTTCTTCCCCCCGGGAGCTTCAGCGGCAAGAGTATCCTTCTCGGCCGCAGCTGCCGCATCCCGGTAAATCTTGTCGGCGCAAATAAGCGCATCTTTCTTGTCGCTGTGGACAGTGATGACGCTTATCGGCCCCGGCATCTTCAGCACGTTGTAGGCATAGTGGGAAGCTGCCATGAACTTGGCGAGGGCGGGACGGCCGAGTATCCCATTGTAGGGCAATGGAATATCAGCAACGTCAAAGGTGATGCGCTCAGTTCTGAAGTTGAGCTCCCCGCCAAAGGTCACCGGCAGAGTAATCTTTCCCTTGGGCTTGCTCCTTCCCGGGTTGATTCCTTGGAATGAACCGGTCTCTTCGAGCTCGCCGTCTTGAATCTGGAGTTTCTTGATCACAGCAGAGGAGATCAAGTTCAGGCCGGCCCCGCCGTCTACCAACATTTTGGTGACCTTGAGGTTGCGGATGGTGGGTGAGACCAGCATCGGCAAGCACCCGACCGCCGTGGTGCGGTCAGGGTGATCCTCAAGGTCAAAAATGATGGGCGTGCTGGACCATTTGAGGAGCTTGCGCGACTCCACGGGTGGCTCCGCTGCATTTACCTCACGCACCCACTGTTTCAGCTGGCGGTGGGAGGTGTGCAGGGAGGCGCCACCGTCGACGCATAGGACTTCCGTGGCCTTCTGGAACTCCTGCTCGCTGTTCTCGTCGTCCTCCATGTCTTCATCGTCGTCTTCGTCGTTGTCGCGGCCCCGGGGAGGTCGATCTCCTTGCCGCTGCTTGGCCTTGCCGCGGCGTCCTCCCCGGCCATTGAATGGCCGCTTCTTGCTGGGCTCTTCCCCGCCACCTTGGGCCTTCTCCTTGTCGCGTCTCTCGTACTCAGCCTTTTGCTGCTCGACGAGGTACTCGACGCGCTTACAATTGGAGAGGTCGTGACCCTTGGTGCGGTGAATCTTACAGTATTGCTTGTCGGAGCTACCCGGCTTGTCGGCCGCCGCCGCAGGGGCAGGCTCCTTGCCGGAGCCGCCGCCGCAGGGGCAGGCTCCTTGCCGGAGCCGCCAGCCTGCGCTTGCTTGGCGGGGGCCTCCTTGCCGGACTTCTCGACGGCAAGCACTTCCTTCTTGCCCTTCTTCCTGTTGTTCCGCCGCCGGCTCTTCTTTGCCGGGGCGGCGTCGTCGCTGTCGCTTCCCCCTGCGCCAGCATCCTCCCCGGGGAGTTTCCTCCCCTCTTCTGCACGGGCGCACTTGTCGGCAAGAGCGTAGAGCTCGCTGACGTCCCTGATCTTGGTCATCGCCATCTCCTCACGCATGCGGCGGTTACGCACGTTCTGATGGAACGCGCTGATAACCGCAGCAGGGTGAACATCGGGGATGTTGTGCTGCACCCGGCTGAAACGTTGGATATACTTGCGCAGGGGTTCGCCTTCCTTCTGGGCCAAAATGTGGAGATCGCTCTCCTGACCATGGGGGTTGTGGCCGCCGGTGAAGGCGCCAACAAACTGATGGCAGAGGTCGGCCCAAGAAGAGATAGAGCCTTCCGGCAAGTGCATGAGCCACGAACGGACGTTCGGCTTCAGCACGAGCGGGAAGTAGTTGGCTAGGATCTTCTCGTCGCGCCCCCCGGCAGCTTGCACTGCTATGGTGTAGACGCTGAGAAACTCCGAGGGGTGCGTCTTGCCGTCGTACTTCTCCGGTACGTCGGGCTTAAAGTTCTTCATGCTGGGCCACTGGACGCGCCGCAGCTCGCGGGTGAACGCAGGGCAGCCTGCCGCGTACGGCAAGTCGCCTGGTTCACCGGGCGCGGGTGCGTCGACAGCGTTCCCAGCTCTCTTGTCGGATTGTCGCCGAGCTTCTCGGCGGCGCTCGATCGTGGTCCGAGCGTCTTCATCTCGCCGGTCGTCGAGGACCTGGCGCTGGTCCCGACGGGCCCGCGGGTCCGACAAGGCTGTGGAGCCGTCGTCGGGGTTGTTCCGGCGGGGCGGCGTCTTCTGCTTCTGCGGCGGGGAGTGCACGCTTGTCGCACCCCCGGCAGTCTTGTCGCCGATAGCCTTCGTCTTCTCGGCCTGCCGCGGCCGTGAGGCCGACGGCTGCTGCGGAGAGTCGTTGTTGGCGAAGTCTATCAGGCTCCGGATAGTGGCCCTCCATTCCTCGGCTTTGTCGGCCGCTGGAGGAAAATCGAGGAGCAGCTGCGCCCTTGCGAGCGCTTCTGCCGGAGTAGTGGGGAACGCGGGCGAGCGGTGCGAGGAGCGGGATACGCTCGGACTTCTAACGACGTTAGAAGGAGCGGGGTCCCGTGCCGGCGCCTTCGCTTTGCTTGTGCCCGGACGGGGGTCCGGGGCGTCCCGCGAACCTCCAGTATGGCCTTGTCCCAGCAAGCGGATACCACCTCCCGTGGCATGGCGCTGCGGGGTCGTCGTATGTTGCGATGGACGTGGCGCGTCCACGGAGACCGAGGTCCGGTCGTCCGTCCTGTTCTTGGATCTGGTGGCACCGTGAGTGTCCTCGCCGGCAACCACCCTTCCGACGGCGTCTCCCCCGCCCACCGTCGGCTCTGGTGGCGGCGGATGAGACGCAGACGGGCCCCCGACCTCCGAAGGCTTCTTCTTCGGGGCCATGGAGTTGTCGCTGATGAAGTTGTTGACGAAACTTGGAGAGGTTAATGAAGATTGCGCCCGCGCGAACGCCGGATCAGGTTCGCACAACCTCGACGCCCCCTACCTGGCGCGCCAAAGATGTCGGGGGAAACTGTCCGCCACGAACACCTATGGGACCGGAGCCCCTTGTCTGTGCGGTACGAGGGCGGAGGGAGCACGAAGAGCAGATCGAGGCAGACGCGCGGGCAGTTTTTACCCAGGTTCGGGCCGCACGGATGCGTAAAACCCTACTCCTGCTTGGTTGTGTATTGAGTTGAGCGCTCGGGAGCTTGAAGAAGCAGCTACACCGTGCGTGAGAGTAATCTAGGTTTCGAACCCCCTCCACGTTGTGCATGGGCCTCCTTTTATAGTGCAAGGGGTCACCGACAGGTGTCAACGTAGGAGAAAGGGGTAAAAATGTAAAAGAGGTGGTAGTTGTAATAGTGCGGGAACAGTGGAGCTACAGTACAGAACAGTGGTCTATACCTACTTTAACAGTGGGGGACAGGGGCATTTAATGCCCGTCGCCGTCGACCCCAAAAGCTCCCGCCGTTGCGTCTCCGTCTGCCACGGCGATGGATCCTCTGCCGTGGAGTGCCACCGTGTCCCCCAGGCTGCACAGCCATCCGCCACGCGTCCCTGGAGTGGCCCCAGGGCGACGCGTGGGCCGATGAGCTGGAGCGCGGGCACATGGCGCACCTCCCCCGGCAAGCACCTTGCCGGGGATCTCGACCTTGCCGGGCCCGGAAGCTTGCCGCTCCCCGAGCCCTTGCCGGGTCTTCTAAGATAAAATCTTCTATTCGTCCTGACAAGCTCCTCTTGCCAGGGCCTCGTGCTAGTTAAGCAATCTCGAGCCTGGGACGGCCTTCCCGGCAAGCTCCTCTTGCCGGGGTCTTGGTCTTCTGTCTTGTATACTTTGTTTTTGAATGGCTAGATAAGGGGCAGGAAGGTCTCCGGTAAGCGCGTGATGAACCCTGCCGCGGGGAGCTGCCGCTGCCCGTGCCCAAGTTGGGGTACTAGGGTACCCCTACCTTAGTACACCGACACCCAGCGCCCGATATGGCCCTGGGCCTATGGCAAAGGGGCCCCACCCCGAGAACGTTTAAAAAAAAGAAGAGATAAAAAATATATATAATAAAATTAATTAATAAATAATAATAAATAATAAGAGGTTTAATTAATTAAATTAATTAATTAATTAATTAATTAATTAACTTAATTAATTCTGTTAGATTAACCTAATCACTAACTAACGTAATTAACTGTTAATTAACTAATCTGTCAATGACGTGTGGACCCCATGCGCCAGATTTGACCTAGTCAACCCCCTGTGTACTGCTGATGTCATGCTGACATCATGATGACATCAGCATGCACTATTCTGGATAATGTTCTATTAAATTAATTAATTAAATTCCAGAAATTAATAAAAACTTTAGAAAATCATATCTTTTAAACCGTAACTCGGATGAAAATAATTTATATATGAAAGTTGCTCAGAACGACGAGACGAACCCGAATACGCGGTCCGTTCGTCCGCCACACATCTCTATCATACCAAACGTGCAACATTCCCCCTCCGTTTCATCTGCCCGAAAACGCGAAACACCGGGAATACTTTCCCGGATGTTTTTCATCCTTGCCAGTATCACCTCCTACTGCGTTAGGTCACACGTAGCACCGCGTATTTCCATGTTATGCTTTGTGATGCTATTGTTTGCTCTATTATTTATTTGTTTCCCCTTCGTTGCTTATTTTCGGTAGACTCCGATACTGTGATAGACCCCGAGACCATTGATGCTTCGGTGTTCGACTACGGCTACGCTTCCGAAGATTCCTTTCGTCTGCAGAGCTTTCAGGCAAGCCCCCCCCCCCTTGATCACCAGATATCGCCTACCCTTCTCTCTACTGCTTGCATTAGAGTAGTGTAGCATGTTACTGCTTTCGATAATCCTATTCTGCTGCATAGCCTGTCATTGTTGCTACCACTGTTGATACTTTACCTGCAATCCTAAATGCTTAGTATAGGATGCTAGTATACCATCAGTGGCCCTACACCCTTGTCCGTCTGCCCTGCTATTCTATCGGGCCGTGATCGCTTGGGGGTGATCACGGGTATATACTATATACATACTTTACATACACATGATGATGGTTCGGAGATGGGGGCTGAAGGGGCAGGTGGTTCCACCCAGGTAGTGGTGGGCCTGGGTTCCCGACAGTCCCCTGATGGTTACTTGGTGGCGGAGCGACAGGGCGGGTTGCGACCACCTAGGAGACAGGCGGGCCTGGCCCTGGTCGTTGTCCGCGGTTATTTCATAATAACACGTTTAACGGGATCTTGGTATTTGATCTGAGTCTGGCCATTTGGTCTATACGCACTAACCAGCTGCGTGGGAACAGTTATGGGCACTCGACGTCGTGGTATCAGCCGAAGCCTTCTTGACGTCAGCGACTTAGCGGCGCGCGCCGGATTGGACCGGAACGCCTACTCTGGTATTAGGAGAGGCTAGGTCTGCTTACCGGTCGCCCTCGCAACGTGCAGGTGTGCATTGGGCGATGGGCCCAGACCCCCGTGCGCTTAGGGTTTAGACCGGCGTGCTGACCTCTCTGTTGTGCTTAGGTAGGGCTGCGACGTGTTGATCTTCCGAGGCCGGGCATGACCCTGGAAAGTGTGTCCGGCCAAATGGGATCAAGCGTGCTGGGTTATGTGGTGCACCCCTGCAGGGAAGTTAATCTATTCGAATAGATGTGTCCCTCGGAAAAAGGACGACCCGGAGTTGTACTCTGACCTCATGACAACTAGAACTGGATACTTAATAAAACACACCCAGACAAGTTCCAGATACAACCCGGTGATCGCTTTCTCACAGGGCGACGAGGGGAGGATCACCGGGTAGGATTATGCTATACGTTGTTACTTGGTGAACTTACCATCTACTCCCTTCTACTGCTGCAAGACGGAGGCTGCGAGAAGCGAGGATACTTGTTACTTTCCAGCTACCCTCATCTTCTGCTGCAAGATGGAGGTTACGAGAAGCGTAGTCTTCGATTGGATTAGCTATCCCCCTCTTATTCTGCTTTCTGCACTTCAGTCCACATATATTACCCCCTTACACAGTTATCCTTGCATATGTAGTGTAGATCCTTGCTTGCGAGTACTTTGGATGAGTACTCACGGTTGCTTTGCTCCCCCTTTTCCCCCTTTCTTCCTTTCTTCTCGGATGATGCAACCAGGTGGTGGAGTCCAGGAGCCAGATGATCCCGATGATGTTTCTACATGGAGTTTGGCTTCGAGGAGTAGTTACGAGGTCCCAGGCAGGAGGCCTTGCCTCTTCGATCGTTGTTACTTTTGTGCTAGCCTTCTCAAGGCAACCTTGTTTTACTTATGTCTGTACTCAGATATTATTGCTTCCGCTGACTCTTGTGTTTTCGAGCTTATGTATTCGAGCCCTCGAGGCCCCTGGCTTGTAATATAAAGCTTGTATTATTTTAATTTGTGTCTAGAGTTGTGTTGTGATATCTTCCAGTGAGTCCTTGATCTTGGTCGTACACATTTGCGTGCATGATTAGTGTACGGACAAATCGGGGGCGTCACAAGTTGGTATCAGAGCCGACTGCCTGTAGGAATCCCCCTTTCCAACTCCTTGGCCGAAGTTGAGTCTAGTCTTTGAAAAACAAATTTACTAACTTGTTGTGTGGCTTACGGGCCCACAACACCAATGGGTGGTATTAGGATCTTTTACTCCTCGTCTATACTCTGGGACTCTGATCTCTCTTCTATTCGGGATAAATGAATTTTGCAAAATCTAACATTAGGATCTCGTTATCACTTTCACCCGGAGAGCACCTTATTACCGATGATCGTCCGCTGCACCAGAAGACCCTGAAGATACTCTCCGCTGTTAACCCGAGAACTTGTGTTCATCGCCTTTGTAATTCACTGCCACCGATATATCCCTATGGATATCTGCATGCACTTGTCATTCTCATGATCATTCCTCGTCGCTCTTGTTGTTACAAGATGCCTCGAAATATTCTCCGTTGTCCTGAGAATCCTTTGAGTTTACTGTCTTGCAATTTTATTTCATATGGAAAACCTTACGGTTATTTCCTCACATTTATCAAGAATCAATCCTTCTCGAATGTTCATATGTCTCCCAAAATTCTTCGGAATACTTTTCGATGTTTCGAAAATCCTCTGCAGGCTGTTACTCTTGAAATTCTTGCCTGCTTGCATTATGGTTAATTCCGTATGGCTAGTAGTCTTTGTTCACATCCCTTGTCTTAACCATTTTGAGCCTATTGATTCAATGTGTGCGTATGCATGCAGTCATCAGGTTATCCGTTTTAAAGGTATCTTTCCGGCTCAGACGTCATTCTGGACATGAGCTGGTTCTCGGCAATTCAAACCTTTATTGATTGTCCAGCTAAGTGTTTTCAACTTATCCATCCTTGATCAGAGCGTCTGCTTCTGATCCTTCATCTTGGAAATCATAATTTCTTTCTATTTAAGCATCAGACTAATCATGTGATTATTGAATCTGATGCCTCTGCATTCTTTCTTCCTGTGAGTGAGTACCGATGCTCACATCAGCTCCGTTGTGGATCGCCCGATCCATTGTTGGATTGTTATCCGACAGTGTCCTTCTTATTCAATCACCTTGCGAGTTCTTCCACTGATACATAATGACTTTGGTAAATTGTATCCTCTGCTTGGCCAACCATGCTCTGCTTTTGAGCTTGAATTTTTACTTTTGAAACTTGTGGTATATGTTACTAAGATGCCCGATGGGTTGAACCTATGCCTTCCCCTAATCCGTGAGAACCCGAAAGTTTTCACAAGTCATACTTTTCTGGTGTTCTACCAGATAAAATTCCGACACTACAGTTTTATCAAAGCGGGAGGTGAATGAAATGATATGCATTAAAGAAGTGGGAGTCGACCTTGAACTTTGTGTTCATGCCCATGAAAATGATGTAGACCGTCTCGGAAGCTTCTTGCAAAATGAATATGCAGCTGTATGATTCTTTCGATATTCTTGAATTGATTCCTTACAGTTATGGTTCCGACCATGCTGTCCTGCTCTGATATATCTGATGGAAATCCATTCCACGCCTCGCCAATTTTTGACAAGGTTAAAGCATCTACTATCATAGGTCGATGACCTAGTTCAATTCCTATCGTGTTCTACCTTCGAGTTTACCCTCTGATATCTCGAGGATATCATGCCTTTGCACTACACCTTTTGAACTTTTGATAAAGTAATACCTTTGATTTTCGTAATCACTCTACGGGTTCTAGGTTGCCGTTAACCGAGGACACCGTTTAGTAAATCAAATCCGCGCTAAAAATTCAACACCCCTAGTAGATGTTACTGGGAAATTTTTAAACTCAACCTGGTTTATTCCTAGACTATCGGGTACATCCCTTGTCTAGCTGTCTTTGACTGTGCTACCTCGTCCTTCTTTGGTGCACAAATTCTTCAGAGATTGAGCACAACTTACGTCGAGCTTTCAGCATCTGGTTGCTTGTTCAGTAAGGCAACTTTGCGAGCTTGCATCTTATATATTGATCCTATAACTTGCCACTTCGTCATTCCCTTGCTTGAAGCAGCCGATCTTCGATTGCATCCTCTTGAAACCTCCCGACAAATGTGTCGTGATCACCTTCAACACTTTCACTTCCTCTGAGACGTCAACGGAGTTTATGATGAGAAATACCCTCCTTGCCCTCGATGATTTTTATTATCATCGACAACACCCTTGACTTCCTTTCATCGCGAACTTGTCCATGTTATGATTAAAACTTACTCTCCAACTTGTAATATGTCCTATCTTGAAGTATTACCATCTTTTATGTCAAGAATGTTGCGAGCCTGCTCCACCGCATCAGAATTCTTGGTATAGTGATACTACTCCCCATCACCATTCTTCCTTGGTCCTCGTGTTGTTTTCAACCAGGATACCAATATACTAAAGATGCTACTTGAGTTCTGTACTTCCAGCAACCTATTGCTTTGAAGTTAACGATCGACAGTTCGTTCTTAGACTGTTGGTTATTGAATCATCACTCTAACATTGATCTTGCTGCCTAAGGTCATATTTCGGGCACACCTTTCAACTGATGATTAATGGTGTATGTTTTCCTCGAGCATACAACATTATTATCAATTGAATTGACAAGTGTCATCTTCTTGTTCACGTTATTGTGGAAATCCATCTGTTTGGGATACTCGAGGAATTGTCGCTGAGCCCATCAGCCACCTCCTCATCCTCTCCTTAGTTTAATGATGAACTTTTGTTTCGGGAACCCGCTCCCATAGTTCATTTCCCGAGAATCTTGCAATGTCATTTCGTCGATTAATGTTGCACCGTTTCTTCTCGAACATCCCGAGTCTGAGGTATCATGACACCAATCGGATCTGAATCTCGGTCAGATATGATGGTTGGGAAAACTTTCCAAGAGTTATAATGTTGGTCCTTTGATGGCCCAGTAATATGATGTCATGCCTAGCACCCTAGCTGGAGGACCTATCATCATAGTTTCTTTTGTAAGGATAGCCATTCTTCTAGGAGGAAATTGTAAGACTTATTTTATAAGTAGCTTCTGATGGATCATTTGTGTATCGAAAGTCTAACCCTTGATTGAAAAACCATATCATTGCTACCTCGAATCATGTCTGTGGTACTCCGATTTTCAACAAGATCATTTGAAGCCCAATGCTAAATGTTTCTTGGTTAGTTACCCAAACACCGTTGTCTGGGTAACATCTTGATTAATCTTTGCCTCTTTATCTGAATGGTTGGGTACTTGCTCTCCAACCATGTACGTCATGTTCTGCTTGTCCATGGGAAGGATATACTCCTAATAATTGTGTGTAATCACAATTTTCCTTTCCATTTGTTTGTTTAACCTTTCCATGATCTACATATAATCTGAGCAGTAATAATTCTCTGCTTATGAAAACACCTCATTGTACAACTCTGTCTGTAAGGCCTCGTTGCTATTGTTGTAACATTGCATTAACTGCCGGTGAACGAGAACCTTGCCTATTGGTCCGCCTCGTTTCAACGAGCGGGAAAATGGTTCTCTTCGTTCCCCGTCCTTGGTACCGACATCGTTGATGACATAGCTGACAAGCTATCCAGTGACATGCCTCCCTGTCGAGGCTGTGCAAGATGTCACCACCCTTCCTATTTTAACCCACATGGTGGGCCCATAACCCACAGGTCCACTGGATCGAAACCTGACTCTTCTGAACAACCCTGATTCTAATGTATTCTTTGCACTTGGCTTCGTGTGTAATTCATGAGCTAAATTATACCATGTTTCATCCTGGTATCAAACACCATATTATTCTCATTGATCAAGACCCCATTCCAGCTTCTGGTTAGGCATTGAATGACTGCCTACCTGATTGAAACTTTGGTACCATCGCTTATTGTTCTCAATGCATTCACTGAAATACTACTCGTAGGGTACTTCGTGTATCACTTTCTGAATTCGCCATCGGATGCACAAACTTCGTGGAGATACGTTCCTCCAAAGTTTCCCCCTTGTCGCGTTTGTAGGACGATGGAGATCCCGAAGAAAGGATGACGACTTGATCATGATGACCGGAAGCAGAGAAATGAAGGCATCAACGCATGGAGTCAACCTCTTTGAGAAGGGCAACCAAGACCAAGAAGATCCGTTAGAATTTCGTAACCAGAACTCCCCCCTTGCTCCCCTCCTAAATCTCGGGACGAGATTTCTTGTAGTGGAGGAGAATTGTGACGCCCGGGTAATCAAGCTACAGTAATTCTTTGTTAATGATGCCACATCACCTCGATTACTGCGGGTAATCTCACGTTAGTTCAAAACCGGTTCAAATCTAAATTTGAATTAAAGTCAAACGATAAAAGTTTTCAATTATTAAAACCAAATTGTTCTTGTTGTGACAAATAATGCATAAGTAATAATGGTGGAGAAACCAACATCTGTAACAAGTGTTTGAATGTCCCAAAATAAATAAAACTATAGCAAAAGAATTAATTGAATGCTTTTTATAATTAATAGAATGTTAAACTATTTTAATTGGAGGGTTAAACTTTTTGTAGTAGAGGAATAATTAGGATACAAATTTAGGTACAACTTTTGTGTATTATAAAATTAAATAAAATTAAATAGTATAAGGAAAATAAAATAGAAAAAAAAAGAAAAAGAAAAAGAAAAGGGAAACAAAGAAAACACCCCC
>LR738710.1:43474701-43511766 GCA_902687465.1 Secale cereale | reverse complement strand
CTCGCCGCGCTCACCGCCGAACCCCGCGCGCGCGTGCCCATGCTCCCGTCGACCCGCTCCAGTCCCGGCTTGTCGACGCCCCAGCGCCCTCTTCATCCCCGCGGCAGCGCCGTCCCACCCCTCCGGCCGCGACCGCGCCTGCCCCGCCGCCTCCTCTACCGCGCCACCGCGTGCCCCGCGCCGTCCCGTCCCTCCTCCCCGCTAGGCCTGCTCCGGGCGGCCACGGCCGCGCCTCCTGGCCAGTCCATGGCCGCGCGCCGCCTCCGGTCTCCTCGCCCCGCGCTGCTCTGCCCCTGGCCACCGGCCCCCCCTCCGCGGCCACCTCCGGCGCCCCAGCGCGTCCGCTCGCTCTCCCTCACCCGTGCCTCGTCGGGTGGGCGCCCAACCAATGCCCGTTCGGGCTGTGCCCGGTAACCCAGCGCCCGATATGGCCCTGGGCCTATGGCAAAGGGGCCCCACCCCGAGAACATTTAAAAAAAAAGAAGAGATAAAAAATATATATAATAAAATTAATTAATAAATAATAATAAATAATAAGAGGTTTAATTAATTAATTAATTAATTAATTCTGTTAGATTAACCTAATCACTAACTAACGTAATTAACTGTTAATTAACTAATCTGTCAATGACGTGTGGACCCCATGCGCCAGATTTGACCTAGTCAACCCCCTGTTGACTGCTGATGTCATGCTGACATCATGATGACGTCAGCATGCACTATTCTGGATAATGTTCTATTAAATTAATTAATTAAATTCCAGAAATTAATAAAAACTTTAGAAAATCATATCTTTTAAACCGTAACTCGGATGAAAATAATTTATATATGAAAGTTGCTCAGAACGACGAGACGAACCCGAATGCGCGGTCCGTTCGTCCGCCACACATCTCTATCATACCGAACGTGCAACATTCCCCCTCCGTTTCATCTGCCCGAAAACGCGAAACACCGGGAATACTTTCCCGGATGTTTTTCATCCTTGCCAGTATCACCTCCTACTACGTTAGGTCACACGTAGCACCGCGTATTTCCATGTTATGCTTTGTGATGCTATTGTTTGCTCTATTATTTATTTGTTTCCCCTTCGTTGCTTATTTTCGGTAGACTCCGATACTGTGATAGACCCCGAGACCATTGATGCTTCGGTGTTCGACTACGGCTACGCTTCCGAAGATTCCTTTCGTCTGCAGTGCTTTCAGGCAAGCCCCCCCCCCTTGATCACCAGATATCGCCTACCCTTCTCTCTACTGCTTGCATTAGAGTAGTGTAGCATGTTACTGCTTTCAATAATCCTATTCTGCTGCATAGCCTGTCATTGTTGCTACCACTGTTGATACTTTACCTGCAATCCTAAATGCTTAGTATAGGATGCTAGTATACCATCAGTGGCCCTACACCCTTGTCCGTCTGCCCTGCTATTCTATCGGGCCGTGATCGCTTGGGGGTGATCACGGGTATATACTATATACATACTTTACATACACATGATGATGGTTCGGAGATGGGGGCTGAAGGGGCAGGTGGTTCCACCCAGGTAGTGGTGGGCCTGAGTTCCCGACAGTCCCCTCATGGTTACTTGGTGGCGGAGCGACAGGGCGGGTTGCGACCACCTAGGAGACAGGTGGGCCTGGCCCTGGTCGTTGTCCGCGGTTATTTCATAATAACACGTTTAACGGGATCTTGGTATTTGATCTGAGTCTGGCCATTTGGTCTATACGCACTAACCAGCTGCGTGGGAACAGTTATGGGCACTCGACGTCGTGGTATCAGCCGAAGCCTTCTTGACGTCAGCGACTTAGCGGCGCGCGCCGGATTGGACCGGAACGCCTACTCTGGTATTAAGAGAGGCTAGATCTGCTTACCGGCCGCCCTCGCAATGTGCAGGTGTGCATTGGGCGATGGGCCCAGACCCCCGTGCGCTTAGGGTTTAGACCGGCGTGCTGACCTCTCTGTTGTGCTTAGGTAGGGCTGCGACGTGTTGATCTTCCGAGGCCGGGCATGACCCTTGAAAGTGTGTCCGGCCAAATGGGATCAAGCGTGCTGGGTTATGTGGTGCACCCCTCCAGGGAAGTTAATCTATTCGAATAGCCGTGTCCCTCGGAAAAAGGACGACCCGGAGTTGTACTCTGACCTCATGACAACTAGAACTGGATACTTAATAAAACACACCCAGACAAGTTCCAGATACAACCCGGTGATCGCTTTCTCACAGGGCGACGAGGGGAGGATCACCGGGTAGGATTATGCTATACGTTGTTACTTGGTGAACTTACCATCTACTCCCTTCTACTGCTGCAAGATGGAGGCTGCGAGAAGCGAGGATACTTGTTACTTTCCAGCTACCCTCATCTTCTGCTGCAAGATGGAGGTTACGAGAACGTAGTCTTCGATTGGATTAGCTATCCCCCTCTTATTCTGCTTTCTGCACTTCAGTCCACATATATTACCCCCTTACACAGTTATCCTTGCATATGTAGTGTAGATCCTTGCTTGCGAGTACTTTGGATGAGTACTCACGGTTGCTTTGCTCCCCCTTTTCCCCCTTTCTTCCTTTCTTCTCGGATGATGCAACCAGGTGGTGGAGTCCAGGAGCCAGATGATCCCGGTGATGTTTCTACATGGAGTTCGGCTTCGAGGAGTAGTTAGGAGGTCCCAGGCAGGAGGCCTTGCCTCTTCGATCGTTGTTACTTTTGTGCTAGCCTTCTCAAGGCAACCTTGTTTAACTTATGTCTGTACTCAGATATTATTGCTTCCGCTGACTCTTGTGTTTTCGAGCTTATGTATTCGAGCCCTCGAGGCCCCTGGCTTGTAATATAAAGCTTGTATTATTTTAATTTGTGTCTAGAGTTGTGTTGTGATATCTTCTAGTGAGTCCTTGATCTTGGTCATACACATTTGCGTGCATGATTAGTGTACGGACAAATCGGGGGCGTCACATCCGGTTTACAGAGTCCCGAGGCCGGCTCATAAACGTGTCCGGCTCGGTCTCTATCTTTCCTACCTTACATCACAAGTTACACACCGTATGGCGGTTTACAAATCAATGGGCCCTAACACCTCTTGGGCTCTAAGCCTTTCTGGTACAAAGCGTCATGCTCCATGCTCTGCTGGGCTTCAAAAGAAATAATCTTTAACAGGTATAAACCGGCCCCTCTTGGGCGGTTTATACCCAGTAATAATATCCCTGACATTAGGCCCGAGATTGATTTGAACCTGTTCATGTCAATCTCCCGTGTCTTATAAAAGAATTCATCTTTCATAGCTTCAAGTGCTTCATAGACCGTCGTGACGTCATCTTCCCGGATAGTATTAAGCCGTTGTGACGTCATCTGCCCATTTAATACTTGTACCTATTTTTTATCTTTTACTCATTAAAACTCCGAAGATCGAGGCAACAGTATCTTGCCATATCTACTTTTCTGGCTCCTTGATTCACGTGCCTGCCATTTCATTTTGCGTCTTATAAATAGGGAAAAGGGGTATCTCCTTTTCCCCCCTTGCTCCCTTGCCTCTTATTCTTCCTCGCGCCTTCTCGTGCTCAAGCTCCGCCGCCGCCGTCGACCCTTGGTTCTTCATCAAGCTTGGCCGCTGCATCAACCTGGTCGGACCAGAAAAATGTCAGCACGCCTCCGCAATCTTTGGCTCTGGTAAGTCCCTTCTTTGTCCTGTATACAGATCTCATTAGGGTTTTCTTCTGAAGGTTCATAGATAGAGTGTTGTTCCTCGTCGTTCTTCGCCATGGCCCGATAGTTAGTGTAGACCAGATCCTCCTGTTTGATAGTTGTAGGAGTAACTCCGCTTCCTCATTGAGCCTTTATTTTTCCCAATAGTACTAGTTTAGATTGCATCTTCTAGAGCCTTCGTCGCGTCTGTTGAATATAAACTGAATATTTCTGAATTTCCAACATGCTGTAGATCCCTAGCTTCATCACTGTTTGTGCAAAAATTGCTTTTCCATAACTTCAGATCTGCATCCTGTATATTCGCATTGGCAGTTTAGCTATCTCAAAAACTATAAACCGGTAGATACCATTAGGCCCCTGCCTAAACTGCCGTTAGATAAGTACCTTTGAAAATACTGCCGGTTTAAGCTTGCTTAGATCATAAACCGGCTCTTCATTATATTTTCAGCCTTCCTCTTCCAAAGTGGCAACTCAAGCCAAGCAGTTTACTTCCTGCAATTGGGTCCAGTCCCGGGTTACTGAGGAAGATTTGCAGAAACTGGTTGAAATTGGCGCTTTAGGTCCGAAAAATGTCCTTCACTGGAGAGCACCCAGATCAGAGTATCCTCCAGAGCCCAAGGAGGGAGAAGTTATTGTTTTTCTTGATCATTTAGCCCGGGGATTCAGTCCTCCCGGGTCGAAGTTCTTCCGTGATGTGCTAGCTAATTTTCAACTTCATCCACAAGATATTGGGCCCAACTCCGTGTCAAACATTTGCAATTTCCAAGTCTTTTGTGAAGCTTATCTGCAAGAGGAGCTGTCGGGGAAACTGGTCGCCCACGAACACCTATGGGACCGGAGCCCCTTTTTGGTCTGGCAAGGGAGCGGAGGGAGCACGAAGAGCAGATCGAGGGGCACACGCGAGCAGTTTACCCAGGTTCGGGCCGCACGGATGCGTAAAACCCTACTCTTGCTTTTGGTTGTATTGAGTTCTTGAGCTCGGGAGCTTGAAGATCTACAGTGCTAGCTACACCGAGCGTGGGAGTGATCAAGTTTCTGGAATCGAACCTCCTCTATGTTGTGCATGGGCCTCCTTTTATAGCTCAAAAGGGGTCACCGACAGGTGTCAACGTAGAGGAGGGTAAAAGCGTAAAATTGGTGGTAGATGGAACAGTGCATGAACAGTGTATGCACAGTGGTCTATACCTAAGCCTGACGGTGGGGGACAAGGGCATTGAATGCCCGTCGCCGTCACCCCAGAAGCGTCCGTCCATGCGTCTCCCTTCGCCACGGCGATGGCCTTGTCACCGCGGCTTGCCACCGTGTACCCCAGGCTGCACAGCCATCTGCCACGTGCCCCTGGAAGGGCCCCAGGGCGACGCGTGGACAGATGAGCTGGAGCGCAGGCACACAGTGTAAGCCTCCCCCGGCAAGCACCTTGCCGAGGTTGCTATCTTGCCGGGCCCGGAAGCTTGTCGCTCTCCGTGTCCTGCCGGGGCGCATGATGCGCCACGATATATCTTCTGAGGTGCTGTTCTTTGGCCTTCCTGGCAAGCTCCTCTTGCCAGGGTCTTGTGCTGGAATGATAACCTTGAGCCGGGTGCGGCCTTCCCGGCAAGCTCCTCTTGCCGGGGTCTTGTCTCTTAACTTGAATACTTTGTTCTTGAATGGCTCCAAAGGATCTAGAGTGGGCTTTGGCGGGCGCGTGGTGAGCCTGACCACGGGATGCTGCTACTGCCCGTGCACAAGTCGGGATACTAAGGTACCCCTACTTTAGTACACCGACAGGAGCCCCCGGGCCTGGGCCACACACGGTGTCGAGCGCTGTTGGGCTAGGCCCAAAACAGTGCACGGGCACACGCGGCCCACGGCACGCCGTTTCCCACTCCAGATTCGCCGCATCCCTCCCTAACGGCACGCGTCGATTGCGGCGTCGTGGGAGAGATCGTGGCCTGTTTCTTTAATGGGAAAATGCGGAACGTCCCCCACTTCCCCCTTAAAAGCAGAGGAAGCAGGGGAAGTTTCCCCCATTGCTTTCATTGTGTCTTCAATCTCCAGAAACCCCCGGTGCTCTCCGCCTCCCCAAAGGTCGACAGAGAGCCGAGCTCCACCACTCTTCCGCCGCCGCCTGCCTCTCCGGCACCGCCGACCCTTCCCGCCGTCCCCACCATGGCCCCGAAGAGCAGCAAGGCGAAGAGCGACAAGTCCGACAAGGCAGCGAAGCTGGCAGCCATGCGGAAGAGGATGGTGGTTTTCCCGCCGAGGCTTGGCGCGAGGGAGCTGCGGGACAAGTATTACCTGTTCTGGGTGAGGGAGACGAAGGCTCACCCGCGCACCAGAGTCCTCCCCGCCCAAGCCATTGACATGTACCCGGGAGGTTACTACTTCTTTGCTCTGTTCTTCCACTGCGGTCTTTGTCCTCCGTATTCCGAGTTTTTCTGTGATGTGATGAACACATACGGATTCCACCTCTTAGATTTCACCCCGAATGTCGTCCTTACTTTGGCCGTTTTCGCACATCTGTGCGAAAACTATGTCGGGGTCCATCCAAACGTAGCTCTCTTCCGCCACTTCTTCACACCTAGAGTAGAGTCTGGATCCCCACTCTCTGGCGGCATCTCCTGGATCTTAAGGCTCAACAAGAAGGAGGCATACTTGATTGGAGAGCTCCGCCGCAAGTGGGAGGAGTGGAGGGCTGATTGGTGCTGGGTTATGGAAGATGAACCCGAGCAGTTCACCTCGCCGCGCCGGACTGCAGTAGTGCGCGGCAAGGATTGGAGTGATTTGGCCCCGGAGGATGATAAGCTGCAGATTGCCCTTACTAGGATCCTTCGCCTCCGGGCAGCCAACCTTACTGTAGGCGAGGTTGGGGCTGATTTCCTTCGCCGCCGCATTGCTCCCCTGCAGGAAAGGAAGAGGCCTGCTTGGGAGTTTGGTAACGCGGCAGACCGCATGAGGCTGCGCCCCGGGCTGAATTATAACTTCACCGTTTTGGAGCTCAAGGGAATGGTCCGCTCGCTGTTTAAGCACGACCCCAAGCACAAGGAGTGGTTCACCCCGTCCCGGGGAGTAGTTCCATTGTGCAACAATACTGCTCTTAGCGCCATCCGTGCGGCAATGCCTGAGTGCGATTCACACGGAGTTGTTCCCACCTGGCTGACGCCTTCAGAGGAGACTGTGCAGACCTTCTTCGACAGTCTGGTTTAACGGCCACGCAACCCCGAGGAGAAAAAGGGGCTCACCCGTGCGACCACCGACCGGGATGTGGCGTATATAGCCAGCCGGATGGAGGAGGCTGCCGCCGCGGCGGCCGCGGGTGAGTTTGGGTACACCGTGGAGGAAGAGGAAGTGGCGGACGCGGTGAGCCAGGCCGAGGAGGAGGAGATCCTTAAACTGCTGAGGCCCGCGGGGAAGCTTGCCGCGGATCTTGCCGGAGAGCCCGCCGAGGAGCCTGCCGGGACGAGCGAGGCCGCCGGGCAGGGCACCGAGTCCATTGAGCCCGCCGAAGAGGACACCGAATCTGGCGATTCTGACGAAGACTCCGGCGGGTCTCTGAACCTCGACGACGCCTCCTCATCCTCAGAGAACTCTCCGCCACCACCGAGTCCTCCGCCACAGCCAAAGAAGCGCCTCCGCAAGACCACTGAGACGGCGAGGCCACCGGCGCCCCGACAGCAGCCGAAACGTCGTGCGACGCGTGCCACCAAGACGAACAAGGTCGTCAAGGAGGCGCCCCGTGTCCCAGCGGCAAGCGGAGGGGGATCCTCCCGAAGCGGCTCTGGTGTTCCTTCTGCCCCTCGGTCCTCGGCGACGACCGGATCGGGGTCTTCGCAGCCCATGGCTCCGGAACCCGCCAAGTGCCCGTGGGAGCCTACTCCTCCAGCTCCTCGCGCTGGGGCACGCGAGGCGGAATTTGACTTCTCCGCCATTAGCTCCGACGAGGAGGAGGAAGAGTAAGCACTTGATACTTTTATTACTTCTGATTCTTGTTGCTCTTGTCTTGATTTCTCTTTGCCTAACTCTGGTCTTGTTTGGCTTCCAGGACCTTGACCCAGAGGATGGCGAAGAGGGCCAAGATCCATGTGTTTGACCTCGAGGACGACCAGCCCGTCGCAGCGACGGGGGATGCGCCAGCGACAAACTTGCCGGACCAGCCTGCTGCTCCGGAGAGCAGCCCCCAGCGCAGCCCCCAGCGTAAGTCTTGTGTTCACTTTTCTGCTTGACGGGCGCGCCTGAGGTTGTTATCCTTACTAATGTTTTGTTGTCTTGTGCAGAAGTGGAGCCGCAGCCGCAGGAGCACCAAGAGGCCGCCCCTGACGAGCCGCTTGTTCCACCCTCCCCGCTAAGGAGGAGCTCCCCGGCGAGGGGGGGTGCTCCGCCAAGGGCGGGTACTCCGCCAAGGGTGAGTACCCCGCCAAGGGTGAGCACCCCGACAAGGGAGGGCACCCCGCCAAGGGAAGGCGCAAGCGGCCCTCCGCCAGCAGGGGCTACTACTACGCCGCCAAGGGAGAACTCCCCGGCGAGGGACCCCGTTACTGAAGAGGCCCGCGCAGGTAAACCCTTGTACTTTCCTTCTTTTGAACTCTTCTTTTTGGATATTTGCTTGACGATTCTTTCTTTTCTTTTTCTGTTGTTAGATCCACCCGCCCCGGAGCCGATGGAGACGGAGACCATCGCCGAGGAAGACGTGTGCAGCAATGCTGGCGACGCCAGCACCACTGAAGGAATGGCTGGTGCTGACGAGCCAGCCGCCGAGGAGACCGCCCCGACCGCTGACGCGGCAGCTGGGGAAGGGACCGGCGACCGCACAGCTAGCCCTGAGGCCGCAGGAGCGCCGGACGCTGCGCCGGCCGCCGACCCCTCCGCCCCCGCGGCTGGGTCGGGTGTCTATCTGGAGGCCGCCAACGGGGTCTTTATCCAAGTCCCGTGGGCGTCCTCATCAAGGGCACCCGCGGAGGGGGAGACCTTCGACGGAGAAGTTCTCGCCTCCGCCGGGCTGAGGGTTGTCGACGCGCCCGACAGCAGCAATGAGGCCGAAGAGGAGCAACTCCTACGTCGACTCCTGGGCTTGTACCGGGCCAGGCAAGCCAAGCTGGAGTCCCGAGAGGCTCTGGCTGCCAAGGCCGATGCTGATTTGGAGAAGCGCGCCGCGGAGCTCCATGCCGCCAACCAGACGGCCCTCCGAAACTTGGCGGAGGAGCGCGAAGAGCTTGCCGGAGCACACCAGGCGTTCCTCCTCGAGAAGGCCGAGGTGGAGGAGCAGCAGCGACTGGCCGCCGAGGATCTGTCTCGGCGGGAAGGAGAGCTCAACCAGCGGAAGGTCGACCTCGATAGCCACGAGGACGACCTCACCGCTCGCGAGCAGGCCATTGGCGGGGCTCTGCAGGAAGCGAGGGACACCGCTGCTGCCGCAGAGACCGCCAAGAGGGATCTGGAGGCCAGGGTGGCGCAGTTGGAGACGGGCTTGAAGGCGAGCGAGGACAGGGTTGCCGCGCTCAACGTGGCGGGGGAGAAGGACGCCCACACCAATTCGGAGCTGCAAGTCCGTCTCTCCGAGAAGGGCAAAGAGCTCAACGACGCCAAGGACTCCATTGCAGACTTGGAGCTGAAGGTTTCCACCCTCACCGATTCGCTTGACGCCGCCCGGGACCGCGAAACAAAGTTGAAGGATGATCTCCGAGCCGAAAGGGCGCTGCTGGACAGCGCCGCCTTGTCGCAAAACAACTTCCAGCGGACGGTGGAGCAGTGGACCGAAGAGCTCGTCGCTTCCGCCGCCAACATCGACAAGGAGATGGTGGCGCTGAGGGCGGAGCACCTCGTGTACTCCCCCTACGAGAGCCTCCCCCACAGCGCCAAGCTGAGCTTGTTCTTCAGAGGGGTGGCGCCGGCCCTCGCGCAGCTACGGGAGAGGGTCCCCACGCAGCTGGCAAACGATGCGCGCCGGCTTTGCATGGGTACTATGGAGCGGGTGTTGACGAAGATCGTCTACCGCAACCCCGGGATTAATCTTGAGAACGTCCTCTGGACCTTGCCGCCCGAAGCTGACATGGAAGCGCTGAAGGCACGAGTTGCCCACATCATAGCCAAGGCGGGCAAGATCAAGAGGGTTGACGGAGACCGTGTAGACTAGGCTCCCTTCTTTATGCTTCCCTTGCCGCTGTCGATTAAGTGATGGGTAATAGTTGGTTAGAACAGCGGCAAATTATCTTGTAATATAACATTATTTTGGATAGTCAATGCAGCGTTATCTCCCTTGCTTAGTCCCTCCGCTTTGTATGCTTTCCACCTTACGCTTTTAGGGAACTTGCCGGCAAAGGAACCCTTGCCGCGAGCGCTGAGTGCGGGACTCTTAGCAGCCTGCTGGCAATGCCCTTGCCGGCAAGAAACCTTGCCGCGGCTAGTCGCAGCACACTTAGATCGTTGAGCGAACTCGAAAACGAAGTAAGGGCGCGACACTTGTCGCAGCTCACTTAAGCCGTTGAGCGTGCTCGAAACAAAGTAAGGGCGCGGCTAGCCACGGGTAGGTTCCTCCATGCACAGGTTTTCCATACAAAGTGTGGTCGTTCAAGGAAGATAACTAAGAATTTTTAAAATTTTGAATGCTCAAACTTTGGCAACTTAGCTTTTGTGTTCCGTTTGCTTCCCGGCAAGGCCTTCCTTCCTTGAATGGCATTTGGTCCATACCACTGTATCCTTCCCCCCCGGCAAACTTGTGCACGAGGAACACTCCTTCGGTAAGCCTTCTTCGGTCTCAAGGCGGACAGCGCCGGGCCTTGTGACTTGTCTCACCCGATAAGGGCCCTCCCACTTCGGCGTGAACTTGTTGGAGTTCTTGGCGGACTGAACGCGCCGAAGAACAAGGTCGCCTTCCTCGAGACTCCTGGCCTTGACCTTGCGGCTATGATAGCGACGCAAGGCTTGCTGGTATCGAGCAGCTCGTACAGCAGCCTGGAGACGGTCCTCCTCGAGGAGCAATGCATCATCTTGCCATAACTACTCTTTCTCGAGCTCATCGTAAGCGAGCACTCGAGGAGACCCGTATACGAGTTCCGTGGGGAGAACCACCTCTGCTCCATAGACAAGAGCAAAGGGTGTCTGTCCGGTGGCTCGATTCGGTGTCGTCCTGATTGACCAAAGAGCCGCCGGCAACTCCTCAATCCAGTTTCTTCCGCACTTGTGCAGCCTGTCGAACGTTCTTGTCTTGAGTCCGCGCAGCACTTCAGCATTTGCTCTCTCCGCTTGACCATTGCTCCTCGGGTGAGCAACAGAAGCGAAGCAGACCTTGGCGCCAAGGTCTTGGACGTACTGCATGAAGGTGCAACTTGTGAACTGTGTGCCGTTGTCGGTGATGATCCTGTTAGGGATTCCGAAAAGGCAAACAATTGATCTGAAGAACTTCACTGCTGACTGAGCGGTCACCTTTCTCACTGGTTCCACTTCCGGCCACTTTGTGAACTTGTCGATAGCAACGTACAAGTACTCAAAGCCCCCGACGGCGCGGGGGAAGGGGCCGAGGATGTCGAGCCCCCAGACCGAGAAGGGCCAGGACAAAGGGATCGTCTGGAGAGCTTGAGCTGGCTGGTGTATTTGCTTGGCATGGAACTGGCACGCTTCACACTTGGTTACTTGTGCAGTTGCATCTTGGAGGGCTTCTGGCTAAAAGAAACCTTGCCGGAACGCCTTCCCGGCAAGTGCTCTTGCACCAATGTGGTGGCCACATATGCCTCCGTGTATCTCTGCCAACAGCTTCTGTCCATCTTCCCGGGAAATGCACTTCAATCTGACACCATTGAGTCTTCTTCTATATAGTTCATTGCCGACGAACTGGTACATGGTTGACTGCCTGGTTATCCTCTCTATCTCTTCTGGTTTCTCGGGAAGTTCTCAAGTTTGAAAAAAACGGACGATTTGCTGCGCCCATGCTGGAGCCTGGGGCTCAACAACAAGGACTAAAGGCACCAGTGCTGCTGCGGGAACGTCAGCTTCTACGGCAAAGACCTGAGGTTCTGCCAGAGCTTCACGTTCCCCGGCAAGCCTGCCGGGGCAAGACTTGCCGGGAACATCTGCTTCAACTGCACGAACCCTTGGGTCCGCAGGAGCAGACTGTTCCTCAGCAACTCGGTCGTCGATCTTGGGGACCTTGGCGGCGGCTTCAGGAAGATCCGCCGGCAAGTAGTCGCCGGAGACCAACTTTCTTTTCTTGTTCTGCCCAACTGATGGTGTAACAGATGGTTGAGTTAACTTGAGCAGGAAGGTCCCTGGTTCCACAGGTAACTTCATTGCAGCACACTTTGAGAGGCCATCTACGATGTCATTTTGAGCTCTTGGAACGTGCTCCATCTGCAGGCCTTCAAAGTGTTCTTCAAGCCTCCTCACTTCATCGACATAAGCTTCCATCAAAGGGCTCTGGTAGCTCTTGTTTACTTGTCGGACCACCAACTGTGAATCTCCTCACTTCATCGACATAAGCTTCCATCAAAGGGCTCTGGTAGCTCTTGTTTACTTGTCGGACCACCAACTGTGAATCTCCCCGCACAATCAGCTTCTTGATCCCAAGTTCGGCAGCAATTCTGAGGCCGGCAAGCAAACCTTCATACTCTGCAGTATTGTTTGTTGCTTGCTCCTTGGGAAAGTGCATTTGAACAACGTACTTGAGGTGCTCCCCGGTGGGCGCTACGAGTAACACACCTGCACCGGCGCCTTGCAGCGAGAAGGCACCATCGAAGTACATTATCCATTCCTTGCTTGCTTCCTTGACGGGGATGCTTGTCTCTTGAACTTCTTCATCTGGTGTTGGGGTCCATTCCGCTATGAACTCTGCCAAAGCTCTGCTCTGTATAGTTGAAGTGCTTTCAAACTTAAGACCAAAGCTTGACAGCTCTAGTGCCCACTCGACAATCCTTCCGATTGCTTCTGGATTTTGCAATATCCTCTTTAACGGAAATCGAGTGACCACTGTTATTTCATGTGCTTGGAAGTAGTGGTTCAGCTTCCTCGAGGCCATGAGGAGGCCAAAAAGTAGCTTCTGCACCCCATAGTATCTTGACCTAGCCCCCTGCAGGAGGGAGCTTACAAAATAAACTGGGCGCTGCACCATCTTCTTTCGCACTTCTCCTTGTTCCTGCGCAGACTTGTCCTTGTCGGGGCCAGAGCTTGTCGGGGAAGCCCCCTGCTTGTCGCTGGACGCGCTTGCCGGGGCTGTGGGTTCCTCATCAGCCTCCCTCTCCGCTACCAACGCAGCACTAACCACTTGATTGGTTGCTGCTAAGTACAGCAGCAACTTCTCTTGTGGCCTAGGTGCGACAAGTATTGGAGTGGAGGACAGGTATCCTTTCAAGTCATGCAGCGCTGCCTCCGCTTCTGGAGTCCATTTCATAGGACCTTCCTTTTTCAAGATTTTGAAGAAAGGCAGGGCGCGTTCTGCAGACTTTGAAATGAACCTGCTGAGGGCAGCCACACAACCAGCAAGTCTCCGTACATCCTTGACGCACTTCGGAACTTCGATCTGCTCGATGGCCTTGATCTTGTCGGGATTGGCTTCAATTCCCCTCTGGGACACAAAGAACCCGAGAAGCTTGCCGGAGGGGACTCCGAAAACGCACTTCTCAGGGTTCAACTTGAGCTATATCTTGCGCAGGTTCTCAAAGGTTTCTTCTAGGTCTTGTATCAGGGTATCTTTGTCCTTGCTCTTGACCACTATATCATCCATGTAGGCTTCTATGTTCCTGTGTATCTGTGGCTCAAAAGCGGTGTGGACCACCCTTGCAAATGTTGAGCCCGCATTCTTCAGTCCAAAGGGCATACGTATGAAACAGTAAGTGCCACATGGAGTAATGAATGCGGTCTTCTCTTCGTCTTCCTCAGCCATGAATATCTGGTGGTAACCTGAGTATGCATCGAGAAATGAAAGCAACTCACAACCAACCGTGGAGTCCACAATCTGGTCAATGCGCGGCAAGGGAAATGGATCCTTGGGACATGCTTTATTCACATCAGTGAAGTCTATACAAAGTCTCCACTTCCCATTGGCTTTGCGCACGACAACTGGATTGGCCAGCCACGTGGGATGAAGTACACCTCTAACAAGGCCTGCTGCTTCCAACTTCTTGATCTCTTCGGCAATGAACTCTTGGCGCTCCACCGCTTGCTTCCTGACCTTCTGCTTGACGGGCCGCGCGTGAGGACAAACAGCAAGCTTGTGCTCAATTACCTTCCTGGGAACGCCGAGGATGTCAGACGGTTGCCATGCAAACACGTCGACATTCGCCCGCATGAAGGCAACGAGTGCGCTTTCCTATTTGGGGTCGAGCGTAGCACTGATGGTGAAGGTACCACCAGTGTCGTCCTCCTTGGCGGACACTTTCTTGGTTGCGGGTGGAGCTGCCATTCCTTTCTTGCACTTGCCGGTGGAGCTCGATGGTGCGTCCTCGACGGCAGCGCAGCACTCCGAAGAGGTGCGTTTGCCGGAGTGGGCCCCAGAGCTCTTGCCGGACTTGGTCTTGGTCTTCCCCCCGGGAGCTTCAGCGGCAAGTGTGTTGCTGTCTGCCGCGGCTGCTGCGTCCCGGTAGATCTTGTCGGCGCAAATAAGCGCGTCTTTCTTGTCGCCGGGGACAGAGATGACGCTTATTGGCCCTGGCATCTTGAGCATGTTGTATGCATGGTGAGAGGCTGCCATGAACTTGGCGAGCGCAGGACGGCCAAGTATCCCATTGTATGGCAATGGGATATCGGCAACGTCGAAGGTGATCCTCTCAGTCCTGAAGTTAAGCTCTCCGCCAAAGGTCACCGACAGCGTAATCTTCCCTTTTGGCTTGCTCCTTCCCGGGTTGATTCCTTGAAAAGTCCCGGTTTCCTCGAGCTCGCTGTCGGGGATCTGTAGCTTCTTGATCACAGCGGAGGAGATCAAGTTGAGGCCGGCCCCGCCGTCAACCAACATCTTGGTGACCCTGAGGTTGCGGATAGTTGGGGAAACCAACATCGGCAAGCACCCGATTGCCGTTGTGCGGTCAGGGTGGTCCTCAAGGTCGAAGATGATGGGCGTGCTGGACCACTTCAGCAGCTTGCGCGACTCGACGGGTGGCTCAGCTGCATTCACTTCCCGCACCCATTGCTTGAGTTGGCGGTGGGAAGTGTGCAGAGAGGCACCTCCATCGACGCACAGAACTTCTGTGGCCTTCTGGAACTCCTGCTCGCTGTTGTCTCCTTCATCCATGTCATCGTCATCGTCTTCGTCTTCATCCTTGTCGCGGCCCCGGGGAGGTCTGTCTCCTTGCCGCTGCTTGGCCTTGCCGCGGCGTCCTCCCCGGCCATTGAATGGCAGCTTCTTGCTGGGCTCTCCTCCGCCCCCTTGGGCCTTCTCCTTGTCGCGACGCTCGTATTCAGCCTTCTGCTGTTCTACGAGGTACTCTACCCTCTTGCAGTTCTGGAGATCGTGGCCCTTGGTGCGGTGGATCTTGCAGTACTGCTTGTCGGAGCCGTCCTGCTTGTCGGTGGCCTCCTTGCCGGAGCCACCAGCCTGTGTCTTCTTGGCGGCAGCCTCCTTGCCGGACTGCTCGACAACCAGTACTTCCTTGTTCTTCTTCTTCTTATTGTTCCGCCGCCGGTTTTTCCTTGCCAGGGCGGCATCCTCGCTGTCTGTTCCTCCTGCTCCAGTATCCTCTCCGGGAAGTCTCCTCCCCTCTTCAGCACGGGCACACTCGTCAGCCAGAGCATAAAGCTCGATGACGTCCTGGATCTTGGTCATCGCCATCTCCTCCCTCATCCGGCGGTTACGCACGTTCTGGTGGAACGCGCTGATAACCGCGGCAGGGTGGACATCGGGGATGTTGTGCTGAACGCGGCTGAACCTCTAGATGTACTTTCGCAGGGACTCTCCCTCCTTCTGGGCAAGAATGTGGAGATCGCTCTCTTGGCCGTGGGGTTTGTGGCCGCCCGTGAAGGTACCGACAAACTGGTGGCACAGATCTGCCCAAGAAGAGATGGAGTTCTCCGGCAAGTGCATAAGCCAAGATCTGACGTTTGGCTTAAGCACGAGCGGGAAGTAGTTCGCTAAGATCTTCTCGTCGCGTCCCCCGGCAGCCTGCACCGTGATGGTGTAGATGCTAAGGAACTCCGAGGGATGGGTCTTGCCGTCGTACTTCTCGGGTACGCCGGGCTTAAAGTTCTTCATGCTGGGCCACTGGACTTGTCGCAGCTCTCGGGTGAAGGCAGGGCAGCCTGCCGCGTACGGCAAGTCGCCTGGTTCATCGGGCGCGTGCATGTCGACAGCGGTCCCAGCACGCTGATCGGATTGTCTTCGGGCTTCTCTTCGACGCTCGATGCGAGTTCGAGCGTCCTCTTGTCGCCTGTCGTCAAGGACTTGGCGCTGATCGCGGCGAGCCCGCGGATCCGACGACGCCGTGGAGTCATCGTCGACGTTGATCCGGCGGGTCGGCGATTTCTGCTTCTGCGGCGGGGAGTGCACGGTAGTAGCACCCCCAGCGGTCTTGTCGCCATCGGCCTTCGCTTGGTCGACTTGCCGCGGCCGTGATGTTGCCGGCTGCTGCGGCGTGTCGTTGTTGGCGAAGGTGATGAGGCTCTGGATTGTAGCCCTCCAGTCTTCGGCCTTGTCCGCCGCTGGAGGGAAGTCGAGGAGCAGCTGGGCTCTGGCTAGAGCTTCTGCTGGAGAGGAGGGAAGCGGTGGCGAGCGGTGCGAGGATCGAGACATGCTCGGACTTCTAACAGCATTAGAAGGAGCAGGTTCTCGCCCCGGCGACCGCGCCTTGCTCGTGCCAGCACGCTGGCCTTGAGCGTCCCGCGACTCGCCAGCTTGGCCTTGTCCCAGCAGGCGGATGGTACCGTGGGTACCACGCCGCTGCTGGCCCGGCACCTCCTGAGAGGGACGGGGTGCGTGCACGGATGCCGAGGCCTTGGAGTTCGCCCGGTCGTCCGTCTTGTCCTTGGACTTGCCGGCGCCGTGAGTGTCCTCGCCGGCGTCCACCCTTCCGCCAGAGTCTACCCCACCAACCGTTGGTTCTGGTGGTGGTGGGATCGACGCGGACGGGCCTCCTACCTCCGAAGCTTTCTTCTTCGGCGGCATGTTGATGTAGTCGATGAGGTTGTTGAAGCTAATGAAGTTGTTGAAGGTTGCGCCCGTGTGAGCGCCGGATCAGGTTCGCACAACCTCGACGCCCCCTACCTGGCGCGCCAAAGATGTCAGGGAAACTGGTCACCCATGAACACCTATGGGACCGAAGCCCCTTTTTGGTCCGGCAAGGGAGCGGAGGGAGCACGAAGAGCAGATCGAGGGGCACACGCGAGCAGTTTACCCAGGTTCGGGCCGCACGGATGCGTAAAACCCTACTCCTGCTTTTGGTTGTATTGAGTTCTTGAGCTCGGGAGCTTGAAGATCTACAGTGCTAGCTACACTGAGCGTGGGAGTGATCAAGTTTCTGGAATCGAACCTCCTCTACGTTGTGCATGGGCCTCCTTTTATAGCTCAAAAGGGGTCACCGACAGGTGTCAACGTAGAGGAGGGTAAAAGCGTAAAATTGGTGGTAGATGGAACAGTGCATGAACAGTGTATGCACAGTGGTCTATACCTAACCCTGACGGTGGGGGACAAGGGCATTGAATGCTCGTCGCCGTCACCCCAAAAGCGTCCGTCCATGCGTCTCCGTTCGCCACGGCGATGGCCTTGTCACCGCGGCTTGCCACCGTGTACCCCAGGCTGCACATCCATCTGCCACGTGCCCCTGGAAGGGCCCCAGGGCGACGCGTGGACAGATGAGCTGGAGCGCAGGCACACAGTGTAAGCCTCCCCCGGCAAGCACCTTGTCGGGGTTGCTATCTTGCCGGGCCCGGAAGCTTGTCGCTCTCCGGGTCCTGCCGGGGCGCATGATGCGCCATGATATATCTTCTGAGGTGATGTTCTTTGGCCTTCCTGGCAAGCTCCTCTTGCCAGGGTCTTGTGCTGGAATGATAACCTTGAGCCTGGTGCGGCCTTCCCGGCAAGCTCCTCTTGCCGGGGTCTTGTCTCTTAACTTGAATACTTTGTTCTTGAATGGCTCCAAAGGATCTAGAGTGGGCTTTGGCGGGCGCGTGGTGAGCCTGACCACGGGATGCTGCTACTGCCCGTGCACAAGTCGGGATACTAAGGTACCCCTACTTTAGTACACCGACAGGAGCCGTCAGTTGATTTGTTCCGGGATTTCTTCCATCTAAACCGTCGGACAGAATTCTCTGACGGTCCAAACACTGAACTTGGCGGGATGTCCATTCAGAAGAGAAAGGACGTTAGTTTTCCTCACGCTAGTCACCACAGTCACCCCAAAGACTCGAATCAAACTTGGTTTTACTGCTTAGATACTTCTCCAGAAGGTGAAAATCCTCTGCCGGGTTATCGCTCCCACCGGCTCTCCGAGAACCATCCCTTTCCACAACGGCTAAGTGTAATGCCCCGGATGTAATACTTTCCCTTTTGGGCATATAATATATCTCTGGCTTCATCTATTCCATTTCGGGTTCTTCGTCTTTCGGGTTTTCGTCGTTTTGTTGTGTGCGTGTGTGGCATTCATTCGTATCATGTAGTCATGTGCATTGCATTGCATTTGTGTTGTCGGTTGCATCCGGTTCCACGCGTTCCTTCCCGTTGTCCGTTTCGCATTCCGGAGCTCCCTCACGTGTCCGTGGCGTCCCGTAGGCCTACTTTGGTGTTTGGCCGTGTAACGTTACCGGTTTGGCGCGAGTCTTGTCGTGTGTTGTTGTTTTGGTGTGTGTAACCCGCCTGTCAAATCTCGTCGCGTTTCGAGTCCGTTTGCTACCCCAACAGTTATTCGTGTGGGCTCAAAGTGCCTCCACTTTGTGGCCCAAGACAATCCCTCCAACAGCCCACTTCCCTCCTCTTGGCCCATCCTAACTCCCCTCGCGATCGGATCCGTCGGATCGCGATCGGAGGGCTCCAAAACCCCCAAATCCCTCAAACCCTAGCACCTACCATTTATATAAACATCCCCATACCAATTTTGGCAGCCTACACCCCCTCCACCTACCTCTAGCTCCTCCTCCTCTAAATTTCCCGATCTGGCCAGTGCTCCATCGCCACTTGGCAGCTTCCCCGCCGCCGTTTCCTTCGAAGGACCAGCCGCCGCCCAGCGCTCGAGGCGCCTCCAGCCGCCACCGCCCTGGATCGATCGGGGGGATCGGTCCCGATCGGATCCCGCGGCCGCCTGCGACCCACCTGGGCCGACCGCCTCGCCGCATCGCCTCCTCTCGCCCCTGGACCACATCGCCGAGGCCTCAGCCTCCCGATCCGCTAGGCCATCGCTGGGTCGTCGCCTCGCCGCATCGCCCGAGGCCCATCAAGGCCGGGGCCTCCTCCCGCATCGCCAGCGGGCCATTTCTCCTCGCCAGGCCGCCTCCCCTCCTTCGGGCCGCAGCCGCCCGAGCCGGAGCCGGCCGCCTCGTCCGCCGCGTGGGCCGCCGCATCCCAGTGGCCCGGGTCCTCAGCCTATCCGCGGGCCGCTCCCTCTCCAGCCGGGCCGCCTTCAGCCAGCCGCCGGCCCGTCTTCGTCCCCGGGCCAGATCCAGCTCCCCGATCCGGCCCATTTTCTCAGATCTGAGGTTGACAC
Source organism: Secale cereale (assembly GCA_902687465.1). NCBI lineage: Eukaryota > Viridiplantae > Streptophyta > Magnoliopsida > Poales > Poaceae > Secale > Secale cereale. The sequence goes on along the minus strand of LR738710.1, from coordinate 43,492,493 downwards.
CCTAAAAACCACTAAGTCCCTGTTATTTTCTTCTCTGATGCACTTTTCAAACTGCGATAACTTTGTGTGTGTAGCTCCGATTTGAGTGAATGAGGTGTCCAGACGTTCGTGGTGACTAGCACTACGATTCATTCCATTGTGCCATGCATGTTAGAGATCATCTAGGTGCTTATTTTTCTGTTGCAAGAGTGCATCCCGGTATAAACTGCTGTTATGTGATGTTTTTATGCCATCTTTGTTGTGTGATATCTTTTACCTCGTTTATTCGAATAATGCAAATGACATGTCCACGTGTTCGTCTTGCCATGCTCTACACGTTGCTTGTGTTAGGTTGCATGATAGATTTATTCTTGACATGTTTATCTTCATTGCAAAGTGCTATGTGGCTGTTTAGTTATTTAACTTGTTATGAAATGCCATCTTGTTGAGCTCGTTGCTATCGTTGTGTTTATCTCCATGATGCATGCTTGTGTGTTTCAGAATCACCATCATGTGTACTTTGATGGGGTGCTTACCACTTGCCATGTTTAGTTTCGAGGTGACTTAAACTTGCTCTTTTAGATGCCATGATGAAACTGCTGTTTTGAGACTTAGTGAAATTTCACTAAGTCTGGAATCTGTAATGTTCCGGTGCCATGTTTGCGTGCTGCTCTAGGACAATCCATGATAGTTTTGGGGTGGATCTTGATGGTTCCTTGTAGTAGATATTGTTGGCTATCCATTCATGTTCTCACATGCTTATTTGAGTGGCTGTAGCATGTTTAACTTTTGCTCCAAAGTTTCAATAAAATTCTGCTGTCAGAATTTTATTGCCAAGTTCAATATGTCCAAGCTTGTTGTTATTGATACGTGGCTCCTTTGGGGGTGCACCTTTGGACTTATTTGCTGTAGGATATGTCTAGATTATGTTCATGCCCTTTGCCATGATGTTTGAGTGCAGTAGCTTATTTATCTAGTGCTCCGAAGTTGCTACGTTGCTGTAATTTTCAGCTTTCGCGTATTTCTTGTTTCGGGCATAACTTTTAGCCCGTAGCTCCGTTTTCAGCGAGTCTTATATGAAACTTGGTTGATTTTTCATGTAGAATCATAATCTCCTGTTGTTATCATGTTTTGAGGTGTTTTTTTAGTGCTATTATCCGTGCTCCGTGTGCTCTCGTAGTGCATCCATCATGCATCCATCATTTTGAGTGCGCATTGCATCTTGTTGATTCGTGCCTTGTGTGATTGTATTGTTTAAAGCCGGAAGCTGAGACTGAGTACGAGTACGAGCACGAGGTTACCAACGAGGTTGAGCACGAGGACCCTTCTTACGATCCGAACGACTACACTTCAGGCAAGATGACCGAACTCGGATACCATTACTGTTTTTGCCTATTGCTAGTAGTCTCGATCTATAGCTTTGCCTCGATGCCCATGTTCTTCCTGTCAGCCTCCTACTTGTACCCATGACCATGTTTAACCACCCTACCTATGCAAACCGTTGCTTGGCTAAGTACGCTTCGCTCAGCCCTTCTTATAGCATTGCTAGTTGCAGGTGAAGATCGAAGATGCTTGCTTCATGTTGAAGTTTTGTTGGGTTATATCACACTATATAAATATTTAAATGAAATCATCTATATATTGTCAAGGGTGGAAGGCTAAGCCTTTTGCTTGGTGATTTATTCCACTCATGCCGTTAGGAACCGTTTAAACCGGTGTTATGTTCCTTGATTATGCGTTCCTAACACGGTTGGGGTGTATGGGACCCCCTCGATAAACCGCTAAGTGCTAAGTCTTTTCCAGCAAGTCCCAACATTGGTACTATTTGCCTAATAACTAAATAAACTTGCATAGGGAGTAATTAACCCTCTTTCTTAATCAACAACCCCGGGCCAGTGCTCCACATGAGTGTTGGTCCGAAACGAGCAGACTGCGGGGCCGCCTTGGGGCAACCCGAGGTATCTGGCATAGACCTGTAGGATGACTCATCCGGTCGTGTCCTGAGACTTAGATACGCGCGGCTACTATCAGGGTGTCGACACGCCGGGAGGATTTGCTGGATTAGCCTTACCTTAGTTCGGAGTATCTTGAGCACGGGATTCCGAGAATACTCGGGTCTTCCCACTTTGGAGTTGCGACTCTGCGGATCATGGGCTTGTAATGGGTCAAGTTGGAACGCCCCTGCAGGGTTATGAACTTTCGAAAGCCGTGCCCGCGGTTATGTGGCAGATGGGAGCTTGTTAATATCCGGTTGTAGATAACTTGACACAATGTTTCAATACACTACCAGCGTGTGTACCGTGACTGTCAATTTCTGAATAGGGATTCGGGAGTTGAACACGGTGGGGTTATGTTTGTTGAGCTTTAGCTAGGATCACTTCGTGATCATCTCTCGACCGAGGCTTTCTCTTCTTGCACTCTCTCACGTAAGCTAGTGCTAGTTGCTGCTACAGACACTTATTCTTTTCTTCAGCCTTATCCTCTCCCAAGGCTTAAATAGTCTTGTTACCCGGGAACGTGATTGCTGAGTCCTCTGTGGCTCACAGTTACTTCACCACACCAGATGCAGGTCCAGTGGTGAGCTATCCAGGTGATGGCACCGAGCTAGACTGGGAGTATGACGAGGAGCGTAGTCGATACTATGTTCATTATCCTGATGATCAGTAGTGGAGACTTCTACTAGGATTCGATCCGACCTGTGGATTTAAATTATGTTTGGTATCTTGCCATTTGGATTTTACCCTTAGAGGGTTGTGATGTTTTATTGTATGATGATTTGAGACATGTATTGCATTTGTGTGACGTGGCGAGTGTAAGCCAACTATTTTATGTTTTCCATCCCCATCTTTTACATGAGTTGTGCAAAGATACCAGACTTGCGATCATTCCAGCATGGGGTTAAGTCTCTAAGTCGTGCCTCGACATGTAGGAGATTTAGTCCCATCCTGGGCATTACACTAAGTGCCCAGGAACGGGCTAGATATGCTCCTCAGCTTTCGAAGCTCAGGGCCTTCACTGCCAATGGCTTGACAGGGGTTGATTTTGTTCGTTGCTGGATTTCTTGGAGTATTCTCTCGCTAAGACGGCGCGCCGATTTAATGTGCGAATATACTGGAGACCCAAAGGATCATCTGTGCCATACCGAAGCTGTGTTAGCAGAAAATGGGGTCAACGAGGCTGTTAAGAAACTACTGAATGAGCCAGTAGAGACTTGCAACCAAACCGGATTGGCTCCATTTCTGTGAGCTCAACAAACCACCATCGGTAAATATTTCTTTCATATTGCTTTGCCTTGTTTCAATCCATCTTCAGTACTCATCCTGAATGTCTTCATAATCTTCAACAGGGCAATGACCCATTCTAGAAGAGGAAGGTTCTAGATAAACCGGCGAAGGTGCCTCGCCAAAAGACCAAAACTGTTAAGAATACCACCAAGAAGAAAACCACTGACGTGTCTGAATCCAACCCGGAGGATGATGAACCGGCCTCCGAGGTACTACTTGACTCTCTTGATTTCTTTGACTTTCTTTACTTGTATTTTATTAACAATGGTTGTACCCAGGGACACGCTGAGGGCAGCAAAGCGGATGATGTTGAGGTAATTACTCTTTCTTCCGGTTCAGAACCTCTGCCAACACCAAAAATTCGTCGAGCAAGCCGGAAAGTATAGTTTTCTCACCCTTTCGCTTACTTGGACCCAAACTTTCTTTTGAAGAAATAGTAGCACGAAGCTCGCCGCACCACGCAGCAAAGTGGACATGCCATTGAATCCACCGGTTTACCGCACACACCAGCCCGGAGGCGTCGCTCGGAGGTTTTGTACGCTCCAGATACTCTTTATCCCAAAGTAGGTCATATTCGACAGCCTCTTAATCCGTCTGACTCAAATTATCAGGAAACTCCTCATTCATGTTCTGGCGAATCAACAGCAACGCAGATTCCTCCCCTCAAGACTGTTCCTGGGTAAGTTTTTTTTCACTTGGCCGGTTTAACTTCTGTCTTGACTCTTCTGATTTTCACCATCTTTACTTTCGCAGTAAAACCCAGGCCTAGCTAAAAGGCTAAGCTGAATAAGCCGGCAGGTGATAACACAATTCTTGAAATGGCCAAAGACCCTAAATTTGTTGAACCTGTTGAAGAAAATGCTGATGTTCTGCATGACAATCCTCCTCTCATGGATCACGAAGTCTTTGTTGATCAAGGGAGTGATCCAATGGGTCGTGACCTTGAACCGGCCAATCATGTCCGAGCCAGTACTGCTCCTGCTAGTCCGGCTGAACACACGGCCGCTTCAACTGAAGATGTTGAAATCACTGGGATCGGCTACACTACTCCTAATGAACCTCTCGCTTTGTCCAAGCATACTGCAAAGGATGAAATTCCTAGCAAGGACAAAGGAAAATGGAGTACTGACTTGTCCAAGTATGCTCAGCTCAGTGCCCAAGAACTCCATTCCGGCTATCTAAACCGGTTGTACACTAGTCGTGATCATGAGGCCGGTTTAGTAAATATGATGAAGGAGCGCTATGAGGTAACTTTTCTGCTTTTAACTTGTACTCTATTCTTGCTTAAATCTGGTTATGTGCTTGGGACTTGAAAAAATGTCTGTTTAACTGCAAATACACATTAGCCCCCAAGTGCCAAGTGTATAACTTGTTATGTGCTTGGGACTTTCCTGAAAAATGCCTCATGAATATGTAATGTGCTCTCCTCTTGGCAGACTGACTTAAACAGGAAAAAATTTGAAGTGGCTGAGCTCCGGAATACCCTGAAGTTTCAAGAAACCGCCGCTTCCAAAGTCAAAGATGGGCGGACACTTGCTTTAGCGAATATAGAAAAACTGAAGAAGGACTTTGAAAAGGAACAGTCGAATTGGGATGCTGAAAAAGCTATCTTGGAGAAAAGAGCAACTGATGCAGAGGATGCTCTTAATCCGGTGACAGAGGAACTGTCCGGTTTAAAGCAGCAGATAAACGCCATGACGACTGCTATCTTTGGTAAGCATTGTTAACATAATCCTGAATATGGTAGTTCTGCACCTTCTGGTTTAACCCATACTCTTTGATGCAGGAAAACGTATTGCTCATCTCAGCACTGGCATGCGGAGGAAATTGAAGGCCGCATACACTCTTGTAGAGCAGATGTATTTCGGTGCTCAGAGAATTTTCTGCACCGCCTCTCACAATAAACCGGCTCCCAGAACGATCAAGGGCACTTTAGAAAAATTATCCATTCTACCTGCCCGCCTCGTAGAGCTGGAGAAATCATCTGCAAGGTGATACGTCCAAAACGTATCTATAATTTCTGCTTGCTCCATGCTTCTTTTGTGTGATATTGCTATGATATTTATGCACTTCCATACACTTTTGATCATATTTGGACTAACCTATTAACTCAGTGCACCACAGTGCCAGTTCCTGTTTTCTGCTGTTTTTCTATTTCAGGTTTCCCAAAATATGGGAGTGCTCCAAAAATTCCGGAAAAATACAGGAAAAATCAGCGTACAGGAAGCTTCGCGAAGAACCAAAGCGGGGCCAGAGGGGAGCCAGGGGAGGCCCAGGCGGCCACCTGGCGCGGCCCCACTCCTGGCCGCGCCAGGGGGGCGCCTGGGGCCCCGGCTCCGCCTCTGGTGACCCCCCTTCGCATATATATTCCTCTCGTCGCGGAAACCCTGATTCCAGAACCCTTTTCTCCAGAAGCAATTCCGATCTCTGCCGCCATCGCCACCAAGTTTCGGGGGACCAGGATTCCTGTGCCGGCATCCTGCCGGGACGGGGAAGTGCCCCCGGATTCATCTCCATCGACGTTGCTTCCTCCCTCCATGATGCGGGAGTAGTTCCTCCTCAGGGCTGAGGTTTCTACCAGTAGCTATGTGGTCAAGTCCCTCTCCCATGATGTGATCTTCGTTGTGATCATAGGCTATGTTAGTCTAGGGTGATCCCATGATATTTCCCCTTCCTCTATGTATTGAATTGATGTACTCACTTGTCTTTATCTAGTATAATCCCCGAGACCAAGGTGACAGCGGTCTATTGGACATGGAGTAGAAGAATATTTTCATGAGTGATTTCCTCTTTTGTGTGTTGATTGAAGATTGAGAGTCTCTTGGTGCTTGTCTTTGACTATCCTGGAGATATGTTGTGGAGATTGTGGTACTCTCTTTGGATGGCCGCGATGACATTGGGAAATCCATAGATTGAGAACTACGAACTTTGAGATGTGCTTTTGTAGCCCTACATAATTCTCGTCCTCTCTTGACCACAAAGGAATGACCTCCGAGTGCGTCTCCATTGCATGTTTTATGGGAAATATCATGTGATTAGATATGTTAATGTTGTTGGGAGTTGCCTCTAGTGAAAGTATGAAGCCTAGGCCTTGTTTCCACCATTGCAATACCATTTGTGCTCACATTTACCACTTGTTTGCTTGCTGCACTTTTTATTACAGATTTATATTACTTTGCTTTGCCACTCCTATCATCCATATTTTACTATCTCTTCTCCGAACTAGTGCACCTATACAACTCCTAGTTGTATTAGGTGTGTTGGGGACACAAGAGACTTCTTGTATCTTAGTTGCAGGGTTGCTTGAGAGAGAGACCATCTTCAACCTCTACTTCCCTGAGTTCGATAAACCTTAGGTCATCCACTTGAGGGAAATTGCTGCTGTCCTACAAACCTCTGCGCTTGGAGGCCCAACATAGTCTACAAGAATAGAAGCGTGTGTAGACATCAAGCTATTTCTGGCGCCGTTGCCGGGGAAGTAAGTGTTTGAAGGTATATCTTTAGATCTTGCAATTAAATCTTTTCGTTTCTTGTTTTTAGTTTCACTAGTTATGTTTATGGAAAACCGCACTCTTAGTTCGCTGCTTGGGGAAGGCCGCTTTACCACACCCGTGGTAGAGAAGTTTCCTCCACCTACTGAATGTATCCCGTTCCAAATACCACTTAGGATAATTGAAATAATTAGGAATGATTGTTATGATGGGACAGTCAATCCTAGTATTCATTTGTTGAAACTTACAGAACTTTGTGAGTTGTTTAAGATTTCAGGTTTGACAAGAGATGGAGTCATGAGGAAATTATTTGCCTTGTCACTAAAAGGAAAAGCATTGGAATGGTATAGGCTACTAGATGACTCTCACCTGCTGGATTGGGAAGAGATACAGTCTCTCTTTTACTCCAAGTTTTATCCTCTTCATGAAGTCCACGAGAATAGGAATTATGTTTATAATTTCTATCCTCATGACGGAGAGAGCATAGCTCAAGCTTGGGGGAGACTGAAAACGTTAATGCTAAAATGTCCTAACCATGGGCTCCCCAAAGATATGATTATTACTAATTTCTATGCGAGGCTCTCTCGACAGGATAAAGATTTGCTCGATGCTTCCTCTATGGGTTCTTTCACAAACAAAAAGATTGATGCTAAATGGGAACTCCTTGAAAGAATTCAATGCAACACTGAAGATTGGGAGATCGACAAAGGTAAAGAGTCAGGTATAATTTATGAGTATGATTGCATTAAGTCCTTTGTTGAAACTACAAGTTTTAATAAGTTTAGTGCTAAGTTTGGGCTTGATTCTCAACTCCTTGTTGATTTCCTCAAATCTTTTGCTTCACATCTTAATATGCCTAAGGAGGATTGGATCAAGCATCATGAACCTTTTAAAGAGATTTGCAAAGAAAATGAAATTGTTCATGATGATTGCAACATGCATGATCCAATTCCTAAAAATGAAGTTTTATATAAGCATGTTAATTTTTGTGGAGTGGATAGACCTTGTGAAAGGCCTATGATTGAAGAAGAGAAGTATTGTAAGCAACATAAGCATGAAAGAACAATCACTTGGGTCAAAGATTTAAATGAAATTGCTAGAGAATTGTGTGACCTTTATCCTTTTACTTGTGAACTTTGCTGTATAGAGGGTCACTTTAATTTTCAATGCATGCACTTTCAAAACATAACTGTTAACCAGTTGTGTGATAACATGATCACCCCTGATCTTTATGATGAGCTTATGTTAGTTTTGATGTGTGAAGAGTTATCAGAAAAGACTTCTTGGCTAGATGTTAATGCCATAGGAATAAAAAACACTTTGCAAAATTGTCATCTCTATTGTGTTGTTAATTGCCATAAAAATGATTACATAAGTAAGATTAGAAAGGAGGGAACTTTACCAAAGTATAAAAATGTCTCTTATATTTCTGCTAATAAAAAGGAGAGTTTCTCCCAAGTTTCCCCTATTGTTTCTAATGATAAACCAGGATATGTGGAGAAGCTTCATCTCCAACCACTCCCTCCTAAGGTGAAGAAGAAGAAAAAGAAGAGGAGGAGGAAGAGGGGCAAGAAGGAAGAATAATGGGTATCAACCTGGCCTAAGCATATTCCTCCCATCAACTTTTATCCTAACGGTTGTAAGTTTAAAGAAGAAGGTGAAGTTTATTGCCTTAATTATCATCTTGATGATACGTCCGTAGGTACTATTGAAGATGATTTTGATTATGATATGCATGTTACTTATTGTGATTGGGAAAATGATGATAATGCTACTTATGATCTTGAAAATCTTTTTGGTACCAACTCTGAAAGTGACGATATGGAAAGCTCTAAGCTTGGGGATGATAGGATTGCAAATCCTTTACCCACTAGTGATGTGATAATTGATAATTCTTTTGCTAGTAAGAATAAAGACAACATGTTTACAAATATAGTTGCTAGCAATGATAATGCTCTTCTCTACTATGATGATGTTATAACTCTAACCTATAGTGATTATAAAGGTACCTATGACATAAGGAGAAATTATCCTTATGAAACTTGTCATAATCATGGAGGGAATTACTCCCTTGTTGAACACCATCTTCCTAATACACAATTAATCTATAGTGTTCAAGTTGTTTATGATAGTCCTACTCCCACTATTACCAATGAGAAAGATTATGCTTATGTGGAGAGTAAGAGTACCTTTTTGCATGTGGATCATGGTAACAATGCTTTACGTGATGCTTATATTGTTGAGTTTATTCGTGATCCCACTGAAAATTATTATGAGAAGGGAACATATGCTTATAGATATTTCAATAATATCAAGTTCCCTCTCTTTATGTTGAAGGTTTTGAAGCTGCACTTGTTTTGTCTTCCTATGCTTATTGCTTTGTGCTTCAATGAATTGTTCTATTGCAATATTCCTATGCATAGGAAGCATGTTAGGCTTAAATGTGTTTGGTATTTGCTTCTTCATGCTCTCTTTTGTTCTTCAACTCTTATTCCTACGAGAGCATCATTAAAGTCTTAAGCCTATCTTTATGGCTATAAAGAAAGAGCTCTAGGGAGACAACCCTTGTTATCTTTGCTTTCAGTTTGTTCTTTCAGTTTTTCGTGGTCTTGATGTTTGTTACTACTGTAGCATCATCATTGTATCTTTTCTTTTTCAGCTTCGTGCCAAGTTTAGCCTCCGATTGCAAAAAAAGTTCAAAAGTTGTGACGTGCTGTCCAGAAAACAGATTCTGTCCTTGGACAGAAAAATTCGAATAAAATCACCAGATCATCTTTTTTATCTGAATTTTTTTTTGACAGCGTACTCTATACAATTGGCTTTCGAGCGTCTGTTCTGAGTTTTTTGATTTGAGTTGCAGAAGTGCCCCGAAAAAATTATTTACTACCTGCTGGTCTGTTTTTCACAGATTCTGTCCTGTTTTGCCTTTTCTTCGTTTTGCAAACCTTGAGCTTGCTTTTTCTATGCAAAAACCTTTTGGCATTCTTGAGAAACAGTAGCTCTTCAAGATTATCTTTATTTCCAGTAGGGAAAAATTATTTTATTGTGGGTACTAACCTCGCTAATCAGATTATGATGAGTTATGTATGAAGGGAGTTTTCAAGTGTGCGAGGGAAGATGATAAAAGAAGATTCAGGAGGGTCAAACGCTCAAGCTTGGGGATGCCCCCGTGCACCCCCAAGAAATACTCAAGAAGACTCAAGCGTCTAAGCTTGGGGATGCCCCCATGCATCCCCTTCTCCATCAACAATTATCAGTTCGTCTTTCGTTCCACTATAATTATCACTTCATGTGATATGTGCTATGCTTGGAGCGTCTTGCTCTTAGTTTCCTTTTTAGTTTTCTTTAGCTTTGCTTGCTGTTCATACCAAGTTAGAACCCAGCTTTCTTTGTGTGGGAGAGAAACACGCTCCACTTCAACCTAGAACACAACATAGGATTTTCATGCTTATCTTTGATGTGTGTGTTCTTTGTCTTTCCATAGCTGATGTCATGTTTAGCTCTTAGTTTTCATGCTTTTCTTTTTAAAGAGCTTTTGTTTAGTTGGTTGCTGAACTCTCTTGAGTTTTCATGTTTATCTTGTTAAGAGAGTTTGCCTGTTGCACTGAATTGTGTGTCTTAACTTAAAGTAGGTAATTGAGGTTGCTATTTAATTTTAGTAGTAACTTGCAATAGTTTTGAGGTATTGCCATGAGTAATGTCTGAACTTTTGTCAAGAGCTTTAGCCTATTAGTGATAGATGTCGTATTTTGGGCAATCCGTGTTTATTTTCGAAAACCTACAAATAGTTGAGAACTTTAGCTACTAAATGGATCACTAATCTTTGGAGGGATCGAATATTAGAGTACACTCACGTACCATGAGTCGAGGATGCGCAAGGATAACCAAACCCCCATACACTCCTCCTCGAGGTACTTGTCTCTTTGTGAACCTCCTAATTAGATTGAGAGTTACCGATAATAAGTGCATGAGTTCTTCGGACTAATGTGAGTATTCGAAAGTTGACGCTTCCACCTAGCCATATTTTTCTAGCCTCTTCGGTACCGTGCATTGCCCTTTCTCACCTCGAGAGTTGGCGCGTACTTCGCCGGTGCATCCAAATCCTTGGCACAATACGCTCTGTCATCATAAGCCTCATTATATCCTTCCTCAAAACAGCCACCATACCTACCTATCAAGGCATTTCCATAGCCTTTCCGAGATACATTGCCATGCAACATACATCTTCTCATGACTTGATCTTCATGTCATACATGCTTTTCGCTTGATCGATGAGCCGCATGCTAGTTGGGCCTTGCCCTAATCATTGCTACATGACGCGCTAGTATCATTGCATATCCTGCTACACTGGCAGAGGCATACATTTGCATACATCATGATAGTTTCATTTTCTTTATGTTGAGTACTTTTGTAAAGTGTGAAAGACCTTCTATACTTCTTGTAATAAATAGAGTGTTGCCCCTAAAGTGAGGAAAAGATCCCATAGAGGACAAAATCAAAAGATCCCAAAGAGGACAAATGAGAGTTAAATAGAAAGAGCCATTGAGGCCACAAAAAAATATAAAAAAAGAAAAAAAGAAAAAAGAAATAAAAAGAGAGAAGGGGGCACACTACTATTCCTTTTGAGAGATCCACACTCGTACTCCATCTTATACCTTGTACTCCATAGAGATTATCATTCATGCATATAGCTATGTGGGGACCTTCACACTATAGAACTTGGCTTGTATATTCCAATGATGAGCCTCCTCAAAAGAGCTCTAGGTCTTCTTGAGCAAGCAAGTTGGATGCACCCCCACTGGTTCCATTGGAGAGCTTACCTTAGCTCATATGTGCATCCGTTGCATGGCAATCCCTACTCCTCACATCATATCTATCATTTGGCTTTCTCTCGCCTATGATTGTCCTCATTGATGTGAGCCTTTCACACCCTTTTTGTCTTCCCCCTTCATCATTTTTCTCTCTTTGCCATCCTAAGTGTCGACTTTATTGCTTACGCTCATCCATTGCATGAGTGCTCAAAATATCGAAAGGGAGTGGATCATTTTGACTTGTACCTGGCTGACGGTCTGGGGATGAGTCAAGATAAGATTCCAAAGAAGACCAAGTGTGAAACTTTAGTAGATTAAGTTCTCAACAATACAAAAACTATGTTTTACTCTCTCGTATATCCCTATCCCCTTTCTTGCACGAAAACACCATTTGGAGACATTCGAGTCACGGACAGCGAGAGCTCTTGAACCTTTATGTTCTTATGTTGCTTGTTACAATGCTAATATAGACTCTTGCTTGTTATGACTTGAATTGAATTACATGCCTTGGTTGCTTTACTTAAAAGTTCTTATATGGTTGATGGCATGTCACCACAGAAATTATGCTTGTTATCATTTACCTACTCGAGGACGAGCAGGAATTAAGCTTGGGGATGTTGATACGTCCAAAACGTATCTATAATTTCTGCTTGCTCCATGCTTCTTTTGTGTGATATTGCTATGATATTTATGCACTTCCATACACTTTTGATCATATTTGGACTAACCTATTAACTCAGTGCACCACAGTGCCAGTTCCTGTTTTCTGCTGTTTTTCTATTTCAGGTTTCCCCCATATTAAAAGTGCTCCAAAAATTCCGGGAAAAATACAGGAAAAATCAGCGTACAGGAAGCTTCGCGAAGAACCAAAGCGGGGCCAGAGGGGAGCCAGGGGAGGCCCAGGCGGCCACCTGGCGCGGCCCCACCCCTGGCCGCGCCAGGGGGGCGCCTGGGGCCCCGGCTCCGCCTCTGGTGACCCCCCTTCGCATATATATTCCTCTCGTCGCGGAAACCCTGATTCCAGAACCCTTTTCTCCAGAAGCAATTCCGATCTCCGCCGCCATCGCCACCAAGTTTCAGCGGACCAGAATTCCTGTGCCGGCATCCTGCCGGGACGGGGAAGTGCCCCCGGATTCATCTCCATCGACGTTGCTTCCTCCCTCCATGATGCGGGAGTAGTTCCTCCTCGGGGCTAAGGTTTCTACCAGTAGCTATGTGGTTAATTCTCTTTCCCATGATGTGATCTTCGTTGTGATCATAGGCTATGTTAGTCTAGGGTGATCCCATGATATTTCCCCTTCCTCTATGTATTGAATTGATGTACTCACTTGTCTTTATCTAGTATAATCCCCGAGACCAAGGTGACAGCGGTCTATTGGACATGGATTAGAAGAATATTTTCATGAGTGATTTCCTCTTTTGTGTGTTGATTGAAGATTGAGAGTCTCTTGGTGCTTGTCTTTGACTATCCTGGAGATATGTTGTGGTGATTGTGGTACTCTCTTTGGATGGCCGCGGTGACATTGGGAAATCCATAGATTGAGAACTACGAACTTTGAGGTGTGCTTTTGTAGCCCTACATAATTCTCGTCCTCTCTTGACCACAAAGGAATGACCTCGGAGTGCATCTCCATTGCATGTTTTATGGGAAATATCATGTGATTAGATATGTTAATGTTGTTGGGAGTTGCCTCTAGTGAAAGTATGAAGCCTAGCCCTTGTTTCCACCATTGCAATACCATTTGTGCTCACGTTTACCACTTGTTTGCTTGATGCACTTTTTATTACAGATTTATATTACTTTGCTTTGCCACTCCTATCATCCATATTTTACTATCTCTTCGCCGAACTAGTGCACCTATACAACTCCTAGTTGTATTAGGTGTGTTGGGGACACAAGAGACTTCTTGTATCTTAGTTGCAGGGTTGCTTGAGAGAGACCATCTTCAACCTCTACTTCCCTGAGTTCGATAAACCTTAGGTCATCCACTTGAGGGAAATTGCTGCTGTCCTACAAACCTCTGCGCTTGGAGGCCCAACATAGTCTACAAGAATAGAAGCGTGTGTAGACATCACAAGGGCGGGTGCTCTGATGGCCTTAACTCGAGCGAAAGCTTGGGTCCTGACTTTGATCCAGCGGAAGCAATGAACGGCTATCCCAGCATGAAAGAAGACGGATCAGCATTCGTAGATAGTGATGTGCGCGCTCTGACTAAAGAAATGCGGCCTCTGGCCAGCAAAATGTCTAATGAGGCGGATCTGTCTCATTATCATCCGAGTTATAATTCTGAGAACGTGCGGGTCGACCCTCCAGCTTACGAGATTGAAAATCTCATCCCGCCCGTCCGTAAGCACACTTACGCTCCTGATATTGATCCGTCTGAACTTGTGAACGATGAAGTTGTTTTCAGAGTGCTGACCAAGATCGATTGGGCAACCACTGACTTCCAGCAGCTAGAAGAGAACGACGGCGAGTCGGAGCAGGGCGATCCACAACCTTCAAGCCGAGTTGATGCAGATTCCTAAACCGGTGCCGGTTTAGATATTATGTTTTAGCACTTTGAACAGGAAACAGATATTATTTTGGCCTAACCAGCGCCTTGTAATAGGATAGCTGAAAAAACTTTATGTTGTCACACATATTCTCCGATGTATGACATTGCTTCGGCTGGCAAGTCCATAATTCTTACTGCTTATGATGTTTTAAACAGTTTATTCCACCTGTTTCTGCATAAGACAAAGTGTAAAGTGTCCTGGCGGTTTATCGCCGGACAAGTCATGATGCCCAAACACATGGTCTAGGTTTATAACCTGAACTGTGTATAAAATATAAAACATATATCATACATGTGATTAAGTTTTTCACGATTAGCCTTAATCAATAGTCGGTAGTAAAGACAATGATCCAAGTTGCAAGTGTTGATGACTCCATTTATCATTTGCCGGTTCATGATGGAACCGTACCGGGTTATGATAAACTCCGGTTTAACTATAGACAGCACTGGCGATTTATAATCAAACCAGACCAGGTTCTGTAAACGCTGGCGTATCGTAGTGGCAACTTATAGTCATACACTCCTCGAATTAATGGACTTGGATAAGCACCAATGACCTTGAAGATAAACACTTTAGCAAAATCAAAAAGAGACGTTGTCAAATAAAACCGTGTACTCGATGCTTTTTACGAGCTGCCAGGCTCCAAATCTGAGGCATTTTATGAGCTGCCAGGCTACTGAATTAACCATTTCACAAAGCCTGTTAAGATGGTCCTCAATCCTTAACCAATCGTCAATTTAACATTACCAAGTTCAGGGTCTGTAAAAGATTGACTTGTGTATACGTTTGACGGGTCATACCAGGTTTACCTGGGTGGAGTGACTTACTTAATGCAGGTAGGCTAATCCGGGTTTTTAGGTGTATACACCAGGCTTCCAAGCCATGGCTTGATAGCCTACTACAAGGTTTGTCCCCAGGTATGCATCAAGAGCCCCCAGGTAGCATTTGAGTTATGCTCGTCGGGGCCTATGTTTGAGTTGTGCTATGCATCAAACTCTCTTTTGCCCCCTCATCATCATGGGGGATTTAATAGCCGGATTACCGAAGCAACCAGAGCTATGCTCTTATGATGGTCTTGGTGTAGCCGCCGGTTTAAGAGGCCATAGGAACTCCTTTGCACACAGAAGCCCCCATGTGACAAACTCTTACAAAAAAAGCGGCAGATACCCCGCTTTATCGGGGACGTCGGTTTATTATATTGATCATAATATATACATTGCAAATTTATGTACATAAAGCGGAGCCTATGGCTCAGGTGTAGTAAGGTCGAAGAAGAGCGATGTTCCACGGCCGTCGGGTCTCCTCCTCCGCAGTACATGAGTCCTTATGTTCTCGAACGTCGAAAAGGTAGTACGATCCGTTATGTAGATTTTTGCTGACCACAAAGGGTCCCTCCCAGGGCAGGGATAGCTTGTGCATATCCGTCTGGTCTTGGATGAGCCGGAGCACTAGATCTCCTTCTTGAAATGTTCTGGTCTTAACCCGGCGACTGTGGTACCGACGCAGATCTTGCTGATAAATAGCCGATCGAGCAGCTGCCGTGACACGTTCCTCATCCAGCCGGTCTAACGCGTCTTGTCATGCCCTCTCGTTATCTATTTCGACGTAAGACGCCACCCGCGGCGAGTCATGACGGATATCACTAGGGAGGACCGCCTCGGCTCCATATACCATGAAGAAAGGCGTGTACCCTGTAGATTTGTTAGGTGTCGTGTTGATGCTCCATAACACAGAGGTTAATTCCTCCACCCAACAACCCGGCGTCCTCTGCAGAGGGACCATAAGCCGGGGTTTGATGCCTCTCAAGATCTCTTGATTGGCTCTCTCAGCTTGACCATTGGATTAAGGGTGAGCTACTGATGATACATCAAGGCGGATGTGCTCTCGTTGACAGAATTCCTCCATAGCCCCCTTGGATAGATTGGTACCATTATCAGTGATAATGTTGTGTGGAAAGCCAAACCGGAAAATCACCTTCTTGATGAACTGAACCGCCGTTGCTGCATCACACTTGCTGACTGGTTCCGCCTCAACCCATTTGGTCCACTTATCCATTGCCACCAAAAGGTGGGTCTTCTTATCTGGGGATCTCTTGAAGGGTCTGACCATGTCAAGCCCCCAAGTTGCGAATGGCCAAGTAATTGGAATCATCCTTAATTCTTAAGCCAGTATATGAGCGCGCCGTGAGAATTTCTGGCACGCATCACATTTTCTGACCAAGTCCTCTGCATCGGCATGAGCCATCAACCAGTAGAACCCATGACGAAAAGCTTTAGCCACCAAAGATTTTGAACCGGCATGATGACCACAATCTCCTTCGTGGATCTCTCTAAGAATATCACGGCCTTCATCTGGCGATACATGACGTTGAAACGCCCCAGAAATGCTGCAATGATGTAGTTCTCCATTGACAATAGTCATTGACTTGGATCGCCGGACTATATGTCTAGCCGTGACTTCGTCCTCTGGTAACTCACCTTGGTTCATATACGCCAGGTAAGGGAGCGTCCAATCTGGAATAACATGAAGCGCCGCCACCAATTGAGCCTCCGGATTAGGAACATCCAAGTCCTCTCCTGAAGGTAATTTCATCGATGGGCTATGCAATATGTCCAAAAAAATATTGGGTGGAACCGGTTTACGCTGAGAGCCCGGTCGGCTTAACGCATCAGCCGCTTCATTCTTTTGCCGGTCTATATGGTCCACTTGATAACCATTGAAGTGTCCAGCAATAGCGTCCACCTCTCGTCGATATGCTGCCATAAGTGGATCTTTGGAATCCCACTTACCCGACACCTGTTGAGCCACCAGGTCTGAATCGCTGAAACATTTAACCCGGCTTAAATTCATCTCCTTAGCCATTCGCAGACCATGGAGGAGAGCTTCATACTCGGCTGCATTGTTAGTACAAGGGAACATTAAACAGAGGACATAACAGAACTTATCACCTCGTGGGGAAGCTAATACGACTCCAGCCCCCGAGCCCTCCAATTGCATGGATCCATCAAAGTGAACATTCCAATACGTGATGAAGTCCACCAGTGCTTGGGATTTGATTGTTGTACGGGGCACATACTTCAATCCGGGACTAAGCTCAATGGCCCACTTTGCAACCCGACCAGTTACCTCTCTGTTCTGGATTATGTCTCCCAGAGGAGCTGAACTGACCACGGTGATTGGATGGCCCTGAAAGTACTGCTTCAGCTTCCGGTTTGCCATGAAGACCCCGTACACCAATTTGTGCCAATGCGGTGTTGGGGAATGTAGCATAATTCAAAAAAAATCTACGCTTCACCAAGATCAATCTAAGGAGTTCATCTAGCAACGAGCATAAAGGAGTGCATCTACATACCCTTTGTAGATCGCGAGCGGAAGCGTTCGAAGGAACGTGGATGATGGAGTCGTACTCGTCGTGATCCTCGTCACCGATGATCCCAGCGCCGAACGTACGGCACCTCCGCGTTCAACACATGTACGGTACAGCGACGTCTCCTCCTTCTTGATCCAGCAAGGGGGGAGGAGAGGTTGATGGAGATCCAGCAGCACGACGGCGTGGTGGTGGATGCAACGGGAAAAGCTGCAGGGCTTCGCCGAGACCCTGCGGGAGGAGTAGGAGATGTAACGGGGGGAGAGGCGCCAGGGGCTGAGGTGCGGCTGCCCTCTCTCCCCCC